>OY998176.1:235314247-235914247 GCA_963921935.1 Galeruca laticollis | reverse complement strand
TCGGTAACCTTAATTGACTTAATTTAACGTTGTAATCATCTTTTAATTTTTGATTAGTGTTTGTTTAAGGATCTCGACTTTATTTTTTTCCTGGCATTTAATTATCATATTACCGGATTTGTTAATTTTTGTATTATTGATACCAACTTTAATTTCCCCAGGATTTATTTTATTTAAATCCATTTTTGTTTTATCAAACGATTGTGGTTTTTTGGTTTTACAATAATAGCCAGAATATTGGGTTTTATAATGTTTGTCCCTGCAGTTTCTTTATTCTGTTGCAATGCATTAGCATAAGATTTTTGGTTGTTTTTCTCTAGATTTTCAATTTTTTCTTTCAGCAATTTGACTATTAGTTCTTGATCTTCTATAATTCTATTTTTATCGTTAATGGTATTTTGTAAAACATTAGAAGCTCAAATTTACTGCACCTTTTACTGTAAGTTCCCTTTATATAGTCTGAAACTGGTTTAAATATTTGGACTTGTCTTATCTGTTATTCACTAATGGGAAATTTTTTTATTCCTCTCTAACAAAAAGTTGTAGCACACTGAAATGTTTGTATGAGAAAAATTATTTTATATGCACTTTTAACCAAAATCACACACTTTATGTTGGAAATAATTATACCACGCTGCAGCCTGCATTTAAGTACTACATAAAAATCAAAATTTAAAAACTTTTTCATCTTGGATAAAATTAAATATTTCACGGAACGATCAAATCAAAACAAATTAACTTATCATCAAGCATTTGTGCTTTCCACAATCTTTTCCAATGTAATGATATGGTCAACAGCAGAGGAGTTCTCCTTGATCTCATCTTGTCACCCATGGAATTAGTGATTTGTGGTGCTGTTGATGTACTAATTTCACCTGATTATCATCATTCTCCACTAGATACAAGGTTGAGTTTGCAATTTGAAAATAACACAACCCCTGATAAGATTGAATATTATCGTGATTTTCGTAATGCTGATTTTGCAGCTATCAATCATTGTCTGGAAACGATAGAATGGGATCACCTTTTTCAAAGCTAGAAGTTTCTGAGATGATTTGTGTGTTCTATGCTATATTATACTCTCTTATTGATCGTTTTGTCCCACTTAAGTGAACTTGTGTTCAGAAGTTACCTTGTTGGTATTCTCTAGAACTTACGTGAAAAAAAGGTATCTCATAAGATTTATAAAACGGCTAGGACTCGCGAATGTTATGCAAAGTTCAGTGAGCTTAGAACTCTATTTAAGCATCTGGCAAGTCAGTGCTATGCTAGGTATGTATGTTTTACTGAGCATTCTATTCAGAATAAAGTGAAGGCTTTTTGGAAATTCGTAAGAAGTAAATGTGAAATTAATAATATGCTTGACTCAATGACACTAGATAATTCAGTTGCTTCCTGTGGTATTGACATTGCAAATTTATTTGCTGACCATTTTTCATCTGTGTATACTAATTATACTCTGTCATAGTGGGAATCAGATCCAACCTATGTTGTGCATATCAACATACCACATTCCTATTTCCAGAATTTATGAGAGAATTTCAAGTTTGAATATTAATAAATGACCGGGTCCAGATGGTATTCCAGCCATTTTTCTGAGAGAATTCAGTTTCATTCTTTCTCGACCCCTATATTATATTTTCAATAAATACTTGCATTTAGGTGTGTTTCCTGACCCTTGGAAATTTTCTTATGTTACGCCAATATATAAATCTGAAATCAAGAATTACCGCCCAATATCAATTCTTGGTACCATACCTAAAGTATTTGAGAGCATAATTGCAGATTATCTTACCTATGATTCTTCGGGCATTTTAAACTCTCAGCAATTTGGTTTTTCCTCAGGCAAGTCGCCTGAGCTTAGTTTGCTGACTTATGTTTTCTTTATCTCTGAGTCACTTGAGAGAGGAGAACAAGTGGATTCCCTGTATACTGATTTTTCTAAGGCTTTTGACAGGGTGAACCAAGGTCTTGAACTTCAAAAGCTTGATCTGCTTGGTGTTGGAGGTTCGGTCTTGCAGTGGCTTCACAGTTATTTAATCAATAGAGCTCAACAGATTCGGATAAACCATTTCTATTCCCGTACTTTTTCTGTGACATCAGGTGTTACCCATTACTCTTCAATATCTTTATCAACAATATTGTCATTTGTTTTCGTCGTACTAATCCACTACTATTTTCGGATGATTTGAAGTGTTTTAAAATTATTAAAAGCCATGAGGATATTGGTACAACCTGTCCTCATGGTGCACCCTTAACAGCATGGATCTTAATGCTAGAAAGTGTCAGGTGATTTGCTTTTGTCGTACCCAACACTTAACCACTTTCATTATAACATAAATGGTCAATTGCTCGATACAGTCAATCAGATGAGAGATTTAGGAGTGGTTCTTGACAGTGCACTTACCTTTAACCAAAATGTTGGGTTTCGTTAAGAGAACTACTCGTGATTTTACTGGTATTATCTCTATTCAATTTTTGTATTTTTCCTTAGTTAGGTCTCACCTTGATTACTGTTCTTCTGTATGGTCTCCACATTATTTAGTTCACATTAGGAAACTCAAACATGTTCAGAACAACTTTTTACGCTATATTGCATTTAAGCTACATGTCCATCATGACTATTCTGAGTGGCTGCAGCAGCTGCGAATCCCGTCTCTTGAGAACTGCAGGAAGCAGAAGAATCTATCTTACATTACTTTTTAACATCATAAACGGTACATATAACTGTCCCCAGCTTCTAAATAAAATAAGTTTATTTGTTCCATCACGGACTACGAAGCAGAGTCGGACATTTCAATACATTTTCACAGATATAATTATGCATACTACACATTTATTCCTAGAACTTAGAGACTCGCAAACTCACTGGGAGACCTTCCACTTTTTTATGCCTCAATTACTAAATTTAAGGGCTTTATTCATGATTTGAGTGTTCAGTAATTTATATTTTGTCAACTCATGATTTTTGTTTAATTTGTTTCAATAACTGTGTTCATTGTAGTGTATATATGTTTAGATTTGTTTGCATTGTGTATTTTGCTCACTCTTGTATTTTATATAATTTAAAAGGGCTTGCCCGTGAATAAATAAATAAATAAATACTTATTCCCTTTGTCAGAAACCACAATAGTTCTCTGTATTTAAACACCCCTTTTGAGTCTGTGATATATAAATGTTTTTGATCCTTTTTAGACCCCTCTCGTTACTCTATTTCTCATTTAACACCAGTTCTCATATACACTTCATCGAGCGCCAAAATGTCATGTTAAAAAGTCTTCGTTCTGATCTGCGCTACACCTCCCTTGATTTCAAGCAGCCCTCGATCATGTAGAAATCGGAATCCCAATGCCACTAATAAGCGCGCCGAGGGTAGTGGTATTTAATATTTTCAGTTTGTACTAAACACGTGTGGTAGTAGCCACACAAACAAAGGCTCGGATGGATGACAGGAAAGTTGTTTAAAAAGCGTGTGAAATTCCCCTTCTGATAGTGTAGCTCAGAAAATATTATGTACCCAACATCTATGGAGTTTTCTTCTTACTCTAATAACTGACTTATTGGTAGTGGCATTAATCTCATACACATGATGATGTTACTTGTAATTTTATTTTTATCCTGTAATTAACTGTTTATTTAAAAAGAATGAAAGGACAACAAAAAAAGGGTTCATGGGCGGAGGGAATTTGGCAACTAATTTGTTCGCTAATAGCATAGCATATGTATTTTTAAGGAAATAATCTTAGACAGTTGGAAATAATTTCACTTCTATTTTTTGACAGGCTTATCACATGTGTAATTGTGAAGATCTACGTCTTTTCTGTAATGGATATTATCCCGAAATCATTGTAATGGATCCATTTAGTTTGGAAATACTATTTATGCTTTCCTCTAAACAGAACCCGGATTGGATTAGCGCCTTACATGTATGTATAGTAGCCATAAAATAAAAAATCCTCTTATAACAAGTAGATTTTTTTGTACAAATTTAATTAAATAATTCAACTTCTGATATAATTTATTACAAAATAGTATTAAATTTTGACAGACCCTGCTTTGGTCATTGCATCTATTAATTTATTTCTTAAAACTTATGATACATATATAACATTTCATTACTTTCAGTTAAGGTAGATTTCAGTAAAATGCATATTGTCGCTTCAAGTTCTCACGCCACTTTAGTAATTTTTTGGCTTGTTTTACGTTTTGATGCCTTTTGGTAGAGAATGTAAAGACGTGTTGCCAGAAATCAGAAAGAGACATCATCAAATCTGTTATGAACTATACAAAACATAATTTTTTTGTAATGGTGTCTGTAAAATTAAACAGTTTTTCACTGTCCTGAAAAGTTACCACTTTTGACATACATGTTAGAACTTAATTGACGATATGTCATCTCTTTATTTAGCTTATTTTTGTAAAAATGTAGAAAGAAGATTATATGAAATTCAATTCTGTAATCCAACAATAAATAATTACTTTGCAGGTATTGAGACCAGCTAAACGTAAAGATGATGTAGTACTAGCGTTAACAACGACAGGTATGGTCAAAGTTTGGACCTTGACCGGCGCTGAAAATAGACACCAAGAACCAATTTATGAAAACGAGAGTAAACAGATTAGAACTTTAAATGCCGTTTGTTTGCAGTGTTGCTGTTATAACCAAAGAACTGTATTGGTAGTTTGTACCAAATATTGGCAAATTTATGATGCAGGTAAGAATACTTACTAAACTAATCATTTTATTCCTCTGAATAGAAATTGTGAAATTATGAAATAGTATTTATTTGACAAATAGGATACATATATACAAAATCATTCTTCAAATGCGATAAACGTAAACTAAAATATTGACTTATTCACACTACGCTAAGACTTCAGATTGTCTGTCTCTCCATGCCTCTCTCAAAAACACACTGATAATGCCATGTGCCTTATGCATTTTTCCATTGACTATGAGACGATTATCGTTTTACATTAGAATTAAATAAGGATTGAATTTTGTTATTTTGAATAACGAATGTTTTGTGGAAATTAGACATTTTTAACATGTAAATTGGAAATGAAGAGAGGGGGATAAATAAGAATTAAGGTTCTCTAAGAAATCATTTTATTAGGAGCCTATGAATTACAGGCGGTCTTTACACTCACTACAAGACAGACATCATTACCTGTTTACTTTTGAATGACGAATTATCTTTGTAAATCTTAAAATGAGTAGTCTGCAGATAGACCAAAAAGTGCGAATTGTAAAATGGTATTAATAGGGTAATTCATATCGAGAAATAGCAGAAAATGTGTTAATGGTAGCATTCTAAGATACCCAACCAATTATCAAGAAACATTTGAGATCGGTTATAAAAAATTTTGAGGAACATGGATGTGTCACTTATACAAAACATGGAGCACATACACAAAATCGTCAAATCCAAACCTAAAAAGTAGAAAAGGATATTTTAATCTATGAAAATGTGGAAGATAATCCTCTATAGTCGTTCACTCATTTAATCAAGTATTTTAATGTTTATCCTGAAACGATTCAGACTCTATATAAAAAAATGGCTATCGTAGTTTTAATTGTACCATTTTGACGGAGATTTAACCGGACAAAAATATTTTTGAATATGCTGCAAAATCAAATTACTCCTTCCCTCATACAATTAGGTGTCAACTTCAATGATATTTGGTAGCAATATGACGGTTGTGCATCGAATAATTATCGATTAGCAATTAATTATTTAAATAAATTATTTCCCAATCAGATAATCTCCACGAATGGTAACATTCGATGGCATGTTAGATCTCCAGATTTGTCACCCAATTTTTCTGTGGAATCGACAATTTACATGTGTAGGATTGAGAAAACGCCCCAATTAATTTGTAGGTCAATATCGCCATTTAATTTATGCTATTATTTACTAAGCTACAGAAAAAAATCAGCGGGGTATTAATCACCTGCTCCATCGGTTAAGAACCCATTAAGCAACTTTTTGCAAAGTTGTAGGTCTCGGCAAGATGAAGATGCTCACGAATAATTGGTTGTTTATTAATGATTTTTAGTTTTATACTACATTTTTCTTATGTAGGATTGGGAAAATGACTTAATTAATTTGAAGGTCAATGTGGCCATTTAATTATCATAATATTTAACAAACTATTAAAACAAAGTCAGCAGTTTATTCATAACTTTTTAACAAGGGGTGAACCGCTGACCAAAAGTGAACACTAAAATACCATATTTGACAAATAATACCAAAATTACCAACTTGAAATACCAAAAATTACCAGTAAATACCAACATTACCCCAAATAATACCTAAAATTTTAATTGAAAAATTTAGCTAAACAATTGAGTTTGCTTTCAAGGAAAACTTGAAACAATTATACCCATTTTCCTTTATAGGTATATGGTATTTAGTTATGTAGGTATAGGAAGTTCCACTATAAGTTTACCAATAGTTATTTTTTTATTAGGTATTCATTTTACAATAAAGTTTGTTAGCAAAGTTCTAGGATAAATCCTTAATCTCCTGGAACGCTGTATACAGGGTGTTCAGAAATTGAAGGTGATAATCAATTTTTATAAATGAAACATACATACAAAAAATATATTCATTATATTTTCTTTTTAAACCCTTATACAGTTTTTTAATATTGACCACATCTAACGTCTTTAGGTTAAATACTCCTGTTCCAATTAATTTTAAGAACGTTCCCAAGATTCATTCATTACTTCTCTGAGCACAGAAATACAAAAATAATTTAATTGCGCCATTCTTCAGATAGTTCGCAGTCTGCTGGAAACATGTTCATACTTATCATTTGTAATACATTTTGTTATGAAAATTTGTTGAGATTATGTTTACATTGAGAATTTTAAACAATTATTTAAAAATGACGTCACCAGTCAAAAAATTAGTGAATGAATAATTTAAACCGTAATTAGTACCTATGCCCAATGAAAAAGAAAGAAATGTTCTAGGAGCTTTCCATAAAACACCGAATTGAGAAATCTCTGATGCTAAAAATATGAAATGCACCGATTTCATATTCCTAAAATTTTACAAGCAATAATAATAAAACGTCATTTATTGGTACAACCAAATGGCCATCGACCAAGGTCCTTCAGCCAGTAATACTTACATTATTTAGTATAATAAACTTAATAGAAATAAAAGTAACATTGTGTGTATATGTAAAAAAAAAGTATAAACAACGAAACAAAAAAAACTATATTGTTAGAATTTTCACTTCATAATTTTTCATTTTCCTTTAATGACTATTTACCACTTCCCAAACTGTATTATGAGGATATTTTCATTTCGACTGTAGTGTATAATCTCGTTCTATGCATAGTGTATCCATAATTTCTTTATTATGCATCCGCTTGGAGAATGCCTGGGACAGAGTTGTCAATCCACCTTTTAGTGGCTGTACTTTTGTGGTTTGGTATAGAAGTTTGTTTGAAAAATTGTGGAGAGTGTTTGATGGATGTCTCATTTTTGTGATGGCTCTTAAGGTTGTTGTCTCTACTGTCTGTAGTGTTTTCCATACAGGTCTTCTTATTGTCTGGTATATTATATGGCCATACTCGAGTATGGGTCTACAGATACTTTTGTATATGTGTGCTGCAGTTTTCTTGTTTATGCCCATGTTTTTGTATGTTATGCTTCGAAAGTGTTTTCCTCGGCTAATACATTTTTTCTTTCCTATCTCTACGTTTTTATTAAAATTAAGTTTGTTGTCGATAGTCATACCAAGGTACTTTACAGTTAATGTACATGGTGTCATCTGCATACTGCAATATGTATTTTTGTAAATTTATGTGATCTGGTGCTAACCCGAAGCTGTATATGTCATAACAGTAAAGATTGTAGAGCAAAGGAAATGTGGGGAGCTTTGTGGGACTCCTTGTCGAGGTATAATTGTTTGTGAAAAACTATTGTTAACCTTTATTTGTATTTTTCTGTCACTGAGGTAATTTTTTATTATTAGTAGCAGGTATTCCAGGCATTTCATTTGTTGTAGTTTGTACAACAATCCACAGTGTCAAACACTGTCAAAGCCTTTGTTAATGTCCAGGAAAATAGCAGCACTGTGTTTTCCTTGCAGCTTAGAGGTTTGTATATTCAATGTCAGGATTGCTAATGGGTGTATAGTGGAGCACTTTTTCCTAAAACCAAACTGATATGGTGGTATGTATTTTCCGATTTCCCCCTGTAATAAGTTTTTTATAATATTTTCAAAATTTTTAGCTAGGGCCGACAGAAGTATTTTTGGTCGATAATTTTTAACCTCTGAGTGGCATGTGTTGGGCTTTGGAATCGTAATTAAGATATTGTGTTTCCATTCCTGTGGAAAATGCGATGTTTTTAAACAAAATTCATATATGTTTATGATCTATAAATGAATTTTATAGTTCAATTTTTTAATATTTTCCGGGTTATTTTATCATATCCTGGAGCTGTGTTTCTTCCCCCGTTGTATGATTTCAAAGTGTGTTTCTTCCTCAATAGTTCTATCTTCTTGTCCGATATTTTCTTTAAAGTGAGCGTTGAACCATGCTAGAATATTTTGATAATGCCTATTGTCATCTTGGGGATCATCGTCTTCTGTGAAATGTTCAGCAAATAGATCTGCTTTCTCTTGGTCAGTGGAGAATAGGATTCCACTTTTTTCCAGATCTGGTATGATGTGATCAGCTTTATATTTACTCATTCTTTTAATTTGTTGCCAGTAGTTTTTCCTCTTAGTCTATTGATTTCATTACATGTGTTGATCCGTTTGTGTTGTCTGTACTGTTTTATTAACGTTTGAATATTCTTGTTATAGGTGTTTATGTGACGTTTATAATCTACATTGGGAATTTTTAAGTAATCTCTGTACATTTTTCTCTTGTTCTTGATTAATTGTATAATGAATGGTGGTAGTTCAAAATTGTGAAAGTGATTTTTTTTGTAGGGGGAAATTTTTATAATAGCTGATTCTAGTAGTGTGCTAAACTGTTTAATGTCATCCACAGTTAATGGTAACTTCTATTGTTGAGTGTTCACAGCCCAGGTCCGGATGAGTAATAGCTTGCTTTATGTTGTGTTCTAGGTTTTCTGTAAATAGCATCAGGTCTGGAGTGGTATCGTTATTGTTTATCATGTGGAATGTAGGGGGGGTTTGTGCTTTTTTAAATGGGCTATTATCCATAAAATCCTTTAGCTGTTTTTCTTTTTGCTTATTTACATTGAAATCCCCAATAATTATACAATATTTGTACTTGCTTGCTTTATTAATTATTGTCTTCTCTATTTTAGTGTCAGGGTAAACATAGATCAATATGATGTGTAGTTTGTCTTCTAGAAAAGGAATAGTAAAATGTGTTGCTTCACTTAATGGGTTGTTCATTTTAGGAGGATTGCTCCTTCTCATGTTCAGCTGGCGATGAATCTGCACCAAACTCCCATCTCTTGTATTTGTGTTAACTATATTGCCAGTTTTCTTAATCATGTCCCAGTTTATATAGTTTGTGTTGCTGTCTATATTGGTTTTTGTTTCTACAAAGAGTGCACAGTTTATTTGATGACTTTGGATTATGTTATTTATTAGCAGTTTTTTTGGTATGTAGCTGTTGACGTTGACATAGAGATTCTTAAGTTTCGACAAGAACTTGATCATTATTTACACTGTTGGTGAAATCATTTGAGGTTCGTCGAGATCAAACATAAGTATATACACTCTGTTACCAGAAAAGTGTGCGACTGTATCTATGTTGTATTCTGTATTAAATTGCTTTCTTAGTTTTGTGATCACTTCATCTTTTTGTATGTTTTTTTCTTTGTTAAGTTTGCATATATAATTGTTTATGATCACATCATGGACTGTTATATGGGAATGTATTTTTGAGTTCTTAGTTGTTTTTTTATCAATTTCTGCTGATTTTTTGTTTTAACGGTTTGATTTTATTGTTGGGTATACCTTCTATTGGTTTTGTTGGCCTGTCCTGGCATTTTAGTGACCAAGCTGCATGATCTTCAGCACCACAGCTGGAACTTCTTGGAGGTAATTGTGTTTTACATTTTGATGCATGATGAGGACCTCCACATTTGGTGCATTTCATTGGTTCATTGCATTTGTCTGTAGTATGGGTAAATTTTTGACGAGAGCAGGGTTGTGGAATTGGAGCAAGTGGAGTGCTTGAGATAGTGTCTGTGTTTGTAGAAAAAAACCTTCGTTCAAAAGTTTGGTAGCTTTTTGTGTGGCTTTTGAAATTATTCTCTTGTGGTACCTGTGTTTGATGCTGACCTTCTTTAGCTGTTCACTTATCTCTTCATCTGTTATTTCATGTTCTACCGAACCTATGCAGACACTGTATGAGATTGATGAGTTGCTTACATGTGTTTGGTGTTTTGTTGCTGTTTGAGTTTCTGCAAAATTTAAAATTTGTTTATCGCCAATTAGTTTTTGGGGAGTTTGAGTCGTTTTTGGTTTTTCTTCATCTGATTTTAATAGAAATCCGATTTTGGTTTTCAGTATCACATCATTTGATTTGGGGTTTTCTATTTCCCAGATATCTGCCAGTTTTGTTCTTGTTAGAGTCTCATTGGCTTTTATGTAGTACAAATGTTTGTAGTTTCTATTTGTATTTTCCCTTATTTTGGCAGAATTATTTTGGTGGAATATTTGAGTAGACGGTCCTGGTTTGTTTTGAATTGTATTAATTGTAGCTTGATTGTTTTGTTTAACTTTTTTTGGAGACAGGTTTTTTGTTGGGTTGCTATCATTTAATTGATGTTGCTTTTGTGCATTAGTGTGGGAGCTTGTTACAATTATGTTATTTATTTCTTCTTCTGATTGGTATATCTGTGTGTTATCTTTTGATATGTGGATTTTCCCTCCTGTCTTTGTTTTTCCTTTTGATTGTCACTTTTTTCCAGTGACCTGAGTCATCTATATCCATCTCAGAATAGCTTCCTTCTGATTCTGATGTGATAGAATTTTTGAATTGGTAAGTGTTGTAAAATGTTTTAAATGTCAGGGATTTAATCATTTTGCCACGAATTGTAAAACAGAGGAGTATTTTTGTGGAAATTGTAGTAAACATCATAAATCTAATGAATGTAAATTAAATGAAAAATGTTGCATAAATTGCCTATGAGCTAACGCAAAATTCAATATAAATTTGGATGTTAAACATGCGGTGTGGGATAGGTCTTGTCAATGTCTTATAAAAATGGAAAAACAACAACTTAAAAAGACGAATTTTATATAGCAATTGGAAATTGTTCATTTGAATGTATGCAGCTTGTTGTCCAACTTAAATCAAATTGATACTCTTTTACATAGATGTAGCATTGATCTCTTAGCACTAACGAAAGCAAGAGTGACAACTGAAATTGAATATAATGAAATATATATCAGGGTTTAATATAGTTAAACTTAACTCCGGGAATAGGCACACAGGTGGCATAGTGTGTTATTTAAAAAATGGCATTCCTTATGAAGTCATTTTCGAATTGACAATTCCAAAAATGTTATGGGTAATAGGGTTAAAAATTAAAGGAATGTGTTTTATTGTTTTGTACAGTTCTAGTATTTTGGCATTTCTAACTGAATTGGATAATATAGTAGAGGAAATTTATCAGAATTGTAATGTAAATGTTTTTTTAATGGGTGACTTTAATATAGATGTTAGTTCAGAAAAAAATGATTTTTATGGGTGAAAATTAATTACTCAAATGAAAGCTTTTCAACTTAAACAAATAATAAAGGAATATACCCGGATAACACAAAATACTAGAAGTACAGTTGATCTAGTATTTACAGACAATAACGAGGTCACAGCTGAAGTGACGAGAACCAAAAATTACAGATCATGATATGACATACTTTAAAATAAAGTTTAAGAATCCACAAAGTAAATTAAAATTAAGTAATCATAATACAACTACTTTTAAAACAAGATATGTGAAAGGTATTAACGAGAATGATTTTGAAACGGCATTACATGAAAAACTTTGGAAACGTGAGATGAATATAAATGACCTACTTGAAAAATTTAATAAAAATGTTACCTCCGTTTTAAATAATTTTGCTCCAGAAATAGCTATATGTAAAAGGGTTGGTTGTGAATGGTATGATAATGAAATAAAATCTTTAGAAAAATTAAGAGATCTGGCATATAAAAGGGCTATAATTACAGGTGTATTGGGTAGGGTATAAAGATCAAAGAAACAAAGTTGTTAGTCTAATACGATCAAAGAAATGGTTATATTAATAGATAGAAACAAAGGAAATAGTAGGAAAATGTGGCAAGGTATCAAAAGAGTAATGGGTAAAGGAAAGGGTGAGATAATACAAGCTGTATACTTTAATGATATATTAGTGGAAGATGATAAATCATTAGCCGATTCAAATAATAATTATTTTGTACAAAGTATAGAACTTTTAATAGCCAATAGGGACAAACATCACGATCTGAATCAAAGAAATCATGTTATGATGGATAACCAAATAACTCCTTTATACAACTTTCAAAAAGTTACCTAACAAAAAGTAAAACATTTAATAATAAATAAGCAAAAATATTATTCAACAGACGAGATTACCAAAACCATTGTGCTGAAGGGCCTAGATGCGATTAGTGATAAATTGACAAATATAATAAATTTAAGTATAGAACAAAGTAAATTTCCTGACTTGTGGAAAACATCACTTATTGTACCTATTCAAAAGATAACAAATACAAAAAATGTGATGAATTTAGACCAGTTAACATGTTGCCTCTTTGTGAAAAAGTAATAGAATTATACATAAAGGAACTACTTATAGAACATATTAATAATAACAATATTTTAATAGACAATCAGTCTGGTTTTAGAGAAAAACATTGTTGTGAGTCTGCACTACAACTGGTTATCTCAAAATGGAAGGAATCTATAGATTCAAAAAAAGTTATATGTACTGTCTATCTTGATTTTAAAAGGGCGTTTGAGACAATAAACAGTGACTTGTTAATCATAAAACTAAAACAATATGGTATACTTGGAAATGCACAAGAATGGTTCAGCAGTTACTTGAAAAATCGTTACCAACAAGTAAAAGTAAATAGCTGTCACTCCAGTAAACTTCTTGTGAAGTATGGAGTCCCTCAAGGAACAGTATTGGGGCATCTCCTTTTTATTTTATATATTAATGATATTGTTAAGTTCTGTGATATTCCATTAGTTTTAAATTTATTTGCTGATGACACCATACTTTCAGAGGAGGGTGAAAATGTGGAAGAGACGATGAATAAAATGCAAAATATTATTAAATTATTAGAATCGTGGCTTATTGACAATGATTTGTATGTAAACACAAGTAAAACAGTAGTGATGCTATTTAATAGCAATAAGCGTAATGTTGCATGTGATATTAAGCTGTTCGGTCAGTCCTTACAGCTTGTTAGTGAATGTAAATACTTAGGTGTTATTATTGATAAAGATTTGAATTTTAAAAAACATGGTCAGTATGTTCATAAGAAAATTAGTAAAAAATCAATTATTTTAGAAGAATAAGTTCAAATCTGTCTCTAATGTCAAGAGTTACATTATATAAAACGATAATTGCACCACATTTTGAGTATTGCTCAACAATTTTATATTATTTAAACCAGTCTGGGAAGTCTAAATTACAAATTTGACAAAATAAAGCAATGGGGGTTATTTTAAGAGTAAATAGGTACACTGGTATCAAAGACATGCTTGACCGTTTAGGCTTTATGAGTGTTAATCAGCGGATGGTTTTACAAAACGTGATTTTTATTTTTAAAATAATTCATAACATGTTACCAAAATATATGTCCAGCAAAATTAGTTTTGTTAGAGACATGCATACTTACAACACTAGAACTTGTAGTAACATATACGAGTATATACCAACTTCAAGAACTAGTTCAACACAAAACTCTCTGTTTTACAAAGGTTTATTGTTGTATAACGATTTGTCAATTCCTATAAAATCTTGTAGCACCCTTGACACTTTCATAAGAGAAGCTTATAATTATGTAAAAATAAATTATTCATAATTATTCCTATCACTATTTGACATGTAATTAGCGCATAAAGTATAAGGATTTTATATTATTTTTGTAAATATTTTGAATGTAATAGCAAGATTGCTAAATAAACTATCTATCTATGTTTGGTATGTTGAATTATCGCCTTGACTATCCATCAAGATACTCCAGGTGTTCACTCATCGACTATCGGTACACAACTGAACATCTAGATATTTTTCAGCAGAGGTCTTAAAATTATTATTTTGCTCATTAGTCTGTAGCATCTTAGAGTATAATTCAGTAGTTTGGTCTCCACATTTTAATACTGATTCACATTCAATAGAAATGGTCCAAAATAGATTTTAAATTGGGACTCATTTAAATCTTCAATCCTTCAAAAATCGGAGAATAGTAATTGATTTGTGTTATTTACACAAACTACTTAGTGGGTCATATTAACTGCCCTGACTTACTAGCTCTAATAGAATTTAACGTAAACGACAGAAGAACCCGCAACTCTGAATATTCCGTTTCGCCAGACAAACTATGGCAGGAATGAACCTATAACTAGACTGTTAAGAACTGCCAACAACTATCAACACAATCTCGATATTTTCGACTCAGCGTTGTCACGATTTAAAAGCCAAGTCAGGGGTATTAACTTTACATAAGCATTCATCTTGATTTTGTTATAAATCATTTTAGATGTGAATTTCTTTACCTTCTACAACTTTTTAAATCTTATATCTTGTTTGATAGTTGTTAGGTATAGTAGAAACGCTGAGTCTTTTCCATTACGTGACTGATACGACATCAACCATATGCATCTTATCAAAACAATACGACAAACGCTTGTATTGAGTTTCGCTCTTTTTCTGTTATTAGAAGAAGACAGTACCAACATAGTATGTGTTGAATAATATTGTCAACTAAGTCACATGATGGAAAAGCCTCACTGTTTCTACTGTATATTTATGTAAATCTATATTTAATTATGAATGTTAATGTTATTATATTATTATAAATTGGTTTATCCGTTAAATAAATCAATAAATAAATTGTTAATAGAAATGGGGGGGGGGTAAATTATTAGCTTATTTTAGTGTCATGTAAACATTTTGACTGGCCGCATTGTTACCACATTTTCTTGTACTTTCAACAATTATTTATAAATACGATATCAAATATTTTGTAATATAACTACTATTATTATATAATATTTTAGTATCCAAAATGTATCATATAAAATAATTTAAAAAATTAATTGGGATTTGCGGGATTTGACATGGTTTTCATTTTTAAATGAGCCTACGTCTCTGATCTGTAGCATGTTTTTTTATTCCTTTTTGTCAGATTTCTTTTAATCGACTCAATCACATTAATATTTTAGGTGATTTTAGCGTTTTATGTTCCTACTTGGCGTCAAGAGGAGAACGATGGATGTCAGGAGATTTTCTTGCAATCGATAGAATAATAATGTGGTCCGATGCAGGAAAAGGTTATCTTTACAAATTACCAGCTAAGTAAGACCTTTTTAAACGGTATAAGTATAAATGTGGTGTAAGAATAATTATCAATAACAAATTAGTTTTTGTTTTAATAACATATTGATATTAACGTAAAGGTTTATTAATCAGGGTGTATATTTATTGTTTTTATTATACTAGAAATTCAATAAGATTGTCAGTGATTCATTTAAAAACATCAGTACTCGTTATCAAGTATTCTCTAGCTTGTTCATAGAATTAAGACACTTTATACTGCTTAAATAATTATGATTGCCTGAGTGATTAATCCTTGTTAATCCCTAAATAAAACAGTTAAAATAGGCATTGCAGATTCGATAAAGCTTTAATGTAAAAATATAACAAAATGTATCAGAACCATTCTAACAGTTCCTTATGACAATTTATCCTTTTTGAAACTTTTATTTGATTATTATTTGAGATGAATCTGGAGGTACTGTCCAAATTTTTTTAAATATACCAAAATTATCTAATGTGTGTATAATAACTCAAAAATCTATATTATTGAGCAAACTTTGGAAGGAAATAGAAAAATCATTATCAGTAGGAAACACTTTTTTGTAGTTGTGTAACATTCTTTTTGTTATCAATAAATATTTGATGCAAACATGGAAATTGTGTGTGGTTATAAGTAATCAAGAGATTAGTCGCCGTTCACGAACTTTTTATGAATTAGAAAGTGAGTCACATACAATCCTAACAAATTTCTACTTTTTTTAAAGAATAAAATTTGTTGTTTTGATAACTGCAATAATAAATTGAATGTCTTCACATATATTGATGTGAAGATGAAGTACTCTACCGAGCATAAATTAAGTTATTCTGAAAATTTGTTGTATTTTTTTCGGTTGTATATACAGGGTGTTTCTAAATTCATGCAAAAAACTTCAGGAGGTGAATGCCCATATGAAATTATGATGGATCTTTCCCATAACGAAATTTCCTCAGCTCACCCCCTCCTGAGATATCATCCCTAAACAATGGTGAGTAAAATTGAGTTTTAATTGTTTTTTTCAAATTATAGGTTATAGGTAAGATCCTGTTTAACTTTAAAGGATTAAAGGGTGAAAATAAAACTCACGTTAGCTCGATCTGATAACTTGCTAATGACTGACATTTTTTTGACTGACAGATGAGAGGCTAGGGGAAAATGCCATATAGTGAGACACATTTTTTATTTCATCAATAACTTTTAAAGTTTTCATACAAATAAAAAAATTCAGTAAGTACCTCTTGCATACACAACTAGTACTGACAATATTTTTTACTAAATTGAATGGGAAATATGAGATAATATTTTTTTTAAATAAGAAAATTGTCTCACTGTTGGGCACTCTTGCCCAAGAGTGAGACATGGGGTGTTAAACGCCGAGACAATGTTTCCTTGGGTGAAACATGGGAAAAATAACTGTGTAAAATGTTTTTTTTAAATAATTTTAATAGGTACAGAAACATTTAACGAACTTACAGAAACATTTAACTAACTTACAGAAAGGTTTACCGAACTCACAGAAACATTTAACGAACTTACAGAAACAATTAACGAACCTTCAAAAACATTTTTTTTAACAAACTCCCAAACCTTAAGTGGAATGTTAGGTGCGAATGTTGTCTTCTGGTTTGCCCAAAATAAGTAGGTTTTGGTAAAATGGCACTTATATCCTTATTTTGGACGCACATATGTCATGTACCTGTGGATGAGTAAATTTATTTTGTTGCACCAGTCTACGGAGGAAACTTATTTCTGTTTCCTCCTCACCCTCCTTTGTAACTTTATCCACATAGTAAATATTTGAAGACTTGAAACATGCTAATACATAGTCATCGGCTTTTGGTTGCTTCTCTAAGTTTTTTAGAAGTTGATCTTCTCGGTCATCATTTCGTATTCATCTGAAGTATGTTTATTATCGGAAAATGCATCACTGCATTCTTAACTAGAATTCTCTGGAGTGTTTTGTATTTAACTTTTTCTTTTTTTGGTTCTAAGGGATCTTTTTTGCCTGAGTGTTTTGGATAATATTTTGGATAGTAGTTGCTGTTTGTTTTTTTAACTTTTTCTGTCTGCAGAAAGTTCTCTTCGATTTCGTTTTTTCAAGGGTGTCAGTGGCTATCATACACTTTCCTTTTTTTCTTTGCTTTCTTATCTTTTCTTTGTGGACCGCTTTCTTTGGATATCCCCTAAATATATCGGGAGACATAAATTTAAGTTTTGGTTGATTTTCTTCGACATGATTCACTTGTTGTTCTTTGGATGTACTTGGTGTAGACTGTATTTCAAGTGACAACTCATCTTGTGAATTTGATATCGGCATATTTTGATCTGAAGTTTGTTTTAGCACCTTGTCAGAAATTTCATGAATTTCAGCAGTTGTCTGAATTTCATTTACTCCCACAGTTGCCTCAAGTTCACGCATTTCTACGGTTTTCCGAATCGCATTAACGGCAGCAGTCTCCTGGATTTGATTAATTTCAGCAGGTCTCTGGATTTCATTAATTTCAACAATTGTAGTATGGGTTAACTGGTCGTTACTGGGTAGTTTATGACCTATTTCATTTTCCTTGATTTGGTCTTCAACTAAGGGTCTTTTAAATGCATTAATTATTGCTGGAGTCATAACTTTTTCATGTGCTTGTTCAACATATGCCGCATCTTCATATATGCTAAACGAATGTCCCGGATTGTGAAGCATCCAGCTACCCAATGATGCGTTATAAAACTTCCGGAAAGTCCCGAAAATTCCAACGTTTAATGGTTGCAATTTATGCGTCGAATGGGGAGGAAAAGTTAGAAGCGTTATACCATTTTCTTTGGCCAATTCAATACATTGTAATGATACATGGTTCTCGTGGTTGTCGAGTATTAGTAAGGAAGGATGTGCTTGTGACTAGCCGTTACATTTAATAAAATGTTTTATTACTTCAATAAATAAATTGGAGTTCATCCAACCCGTCTTAGCTGCCAAACCTAATGTGCCTCGTGGTGCACCGTTAATCATGCGACTGTGAAAGACTGTTGCAGGTGGTAACCAAGTTCCGACTGCACGTTGTAACAAATGTTCCTTTTCTCCTGAAGTTATTTTGCTGACTTGCTTGGAGCCTTTTTCTACTACGATTTTTATATGATGTTTTTGTTGTGTGATAGTTGCTGTCTCGTCGATGTTATAAACCCTTGTTCCATTGCTAAAGTGTTCATTTCTTAAGTAACATGTATGTAATGAGTCAAAAAATTAATTTACATTATATTCATTAAATGATGCAGCCCTTTCTAAGCTGCATCCTTCGGGTGTCCTTAATGATAACCGAGGATTTTTCTTTATGAAACTCCGCATCCATTTTTTTCCAGCATGTTTTCGATTCTTCCAGGCGTCTGTCATATTAATTTCATTCACAGTTGCCATTTCGTAAGCTAGCTTTTTACATTCAATCACAGGTAGGCCATAGAACATTTTTGTGTACATGATCATGTAGTTTGACAATATATCCTCTTGCTGCTTTGTAAATATTCGTCTTACGCCATATTTTGGTACCATAGTGATGTAAAGTCTGATGAGGTATACCCTTTAAATTACTCACTTTCCTTAGTGGCTGTCCTGCTATCACCATAGCTTTTTTTCGGGCTGAGATGGGGAACTCATGTTTGAATGGGTACGTAATATTTCATATGACAGGGTTAACTCGAATAGAGGCATAGGCGGGGTCTAATCTTGATATCTCAAACCGTCTCTGATATAGTTATAGTGGGGGCGAGGGAGGTGGAGAGGAAAGGTTCGTTTGTTTGAGTTTTTTTCTCCATATTAAATTCTCTACTCGCTCATCGAAAATAAACATTTTTACAATAACTAATTTTATACTTGGTAGTGTAATTTCAAATTGTTTATTTAAACAGTTTCTTCCAATTGAATTATTTATTCTAAAATTTAATTTATACAATAAATATACATCCTGAGTTCGGTGGTTCATTTACTATAATACTAAACACAACATAAACAGGTCATCTTTTTGTTTTTTATAGTTGGCAATATGGCAATTTGAGTTACGATTTAGTTTTTTCTTAAAGCGCACATCCATTAGCCAGTGTAATTAATGATTCATTTTTTTTATTTTTCACATGGACTACGAACAGCAAGCTACGTGGCAAGAAAATTAATAATAGGTTAGATTATCACTACATTTTATGTGTTTTTCTCTTTCTTTTGCTTTGTATAAGCAAGCCTTTTTATTGCTGTATAATAAGTGCTTTTTTCATTGCGAGCTAATGAGCCAGTTCATGTTTCCACTTTAATTTTAAATATTGAGTACATGTATGGAGTCGTTTTTTGTAAAGTAGATATTTTCTTGACGCGGGTTTGGTACTGGAGTGTTACTATTTTGGTGAGGGTATTGTTTAGTTGCCTTATTAATTATTGTTGGCTTCACAATATAATGCGTCTGTAGGGCTCTATCTGAAGGCTCCCAAATAGATTCTGAGTGTGTGACTGTTAATTACTTACAACAATTTACCGTTTAGTAGAATGTGAGGCAGGTGTGTACTTTGCTTTCTGCTAAATTTTCAAATTGTTACAATAAAAATCGAAACCAACTAAGACCAATAGTAAATTTCATTTTGTGTTTTTATCAATTATTTACAACTTTGAAGAAATTCATTTGTTGTGATTATTTTAAATTAAAAGATGTGACAAAATTTGAGTGCAATAAAATCACTTCAACACTGACATATGCTGCAATGGCAGCAGATTTATGCGGTTGAAGCGATAGGTGTTAGTCGTTGTTCAGTTCATAGACCTATTGAGCGGTTTAATGAAACTGGTAATTATATTCCTCATTGTAAGTCTAGTTTTAGCCAGAGATGTTTTGTCGAATTGGTCTTATCTATTACAAGAAAATATTAAAAACTAAGAAAATTATTAAACAATGGTATTCAATTGATATGGCTGCTGAATTATATTTCAAAGTTTCATATTTAACATTAAAAAGTTGATGATAACAAAAATAGATTATGAGTTTGTTACGGGTTCAAACTGATTGGAGTTAGTTAAAACTGAATAGAGCTAAATAAATAAATGTGGTTCAATCTTGATTAAAAACTAAATTAAGATTTCAATATGAATAACTTAGCCATCACATTGTTTATTTACAAAATAATATAAGAAATTGTTCTTTTATTGTTCCTCACTTTAAAAGGTCTAAACATAAAGGGCTATCCCTACCAAAGTGCCAAGCTGGCTAGTTGATGACCAGTAACTGAACTTTTCCGGATTTTGAAGCCAAAAAGTAAAAAGGAAAGACTTTCTTAGACTATTTATTTTATTTTCATGTATTGAAAAGCCCAGAAGGGGATATTTACTAACTAGTCTATTTAAAAGCCCCTCCACCTTCAGTAAGTCTACCTAACCTAACCCAACCTCGTTTCAACTAACCATCATCTGCTATTAACTCTTTTAGGCTTTTTCTGCTATACTATTATTAGGAACTGACGGTAGTACTGTTGCTGTGACCATCTGCATGGTTTACCAAAAATAAACTTCCCCGAGAACCACTTTTAATATAGCAGGACTTCGGGTACCAAGTAAGAGTATCGTCTTTTTTTGTATCGCATCATTTGCATAGCGAGAGACCAACTCAACACTGACTTCCACTCCACCATAAGTAGAGGACTCCGCAGAATTATGCTTTCACATGTGTTTATTAAAACAGTATCTAATTATCTACTTACCTTGTGAACTTATTAGTAGTAATAGGGGAATTGCGTATAGTGTTAAACCATAAACTGTTTCAACTTTCTTTAAACATCTTGTTCATCCACAATCTTATCTGACAATAAAAATTTAGGAACTTTTACACCGTACCTTTCATGGTAACTAAACCTTTATGATATTGATTTACCCACCCATTTCTCCACTGCTACTAGCTGGTCATTAAACTATTGTTAAAGATGTATAAGCATCAAACATTTATTTGCTACCTACTGATCAATTAGGTAACAAGCACCTTTCAAAGTACAAGAAAGTTCTCTAATGGAAATGAAGGCAATGTTCTTTACTGCAACATGAAGAGAGTTGTTAATATATTAATATGAAGACTATTGAAGGGAACCAAACCGCTGGATCTTGTGTAGTGTTTCTGTCTAATAACACTATAGTGTAGGTGGTCATGTGCATCAATATAGAACAGAATCAAAGGAGTCTTGAAGACTTCGTTAGACAGAACTGTAGTAAACTAGTCCATATTAGAAGATAGATGGTTTCTACTAACAACTTCTGTTTGTTTGAAGATAAATATACATTTTTGACAGTTTTCTAAAAGATAAACAACCACCTTTTTGGATTTATTCCTCAACAGATATTGAGCTACTTTTTTGTAGGAAGCATAACGTAGTTTGTTGAATCACACCATCACATTTGGTTGGGCAATTAAAATTGTGTCTTGTATTTGAGGAATCCTAGACACAATTGCAATATAATCCTTCCAATTATAGTCTAGGAGCTATGCTACGTCTCGTGTTCACTTCTATGTCCACTAAGTTTAGTTGCGGGGCTTTGTTATACACCTATAGGAGTGTAAAAAAAAGTTGTCACATGATCCAAATCTTGGTCGTTTCGTCGCCATATTGGAAAATGGCCGCCAAATCGCTAGATAATTTATTTTAGTGTATATCTGCACCCAGTTGTCGAATTTTAATTTTTTAAAGCTTATTTTATTCCTCTTAAGGTAAACAAATTTTATAATTACACGTTTTTTGTTAAATCAATTAGTTACGGAGATATATGTATGTACGATGAAATATAACAATATAGTTTGTTTAAATCTTCATATATTTGAACTAATGTTCAATTTAAACTTGTTGACGCGTTTCACTAACACAGTAGCTTTGTCAAAACGAATGAAGGTAAAATATAAAAATGTCTTAATATATACAGTGCTAAATCTATTTACTAAGGTTAACAATGGTATTAAAAGATATTACCTGGAAATTCATTCACTACAAACATTCCTAAGCTATCTTCTAGGTAAAGAGGTTCAATAAAGGAGACTGATTGATATCTATTTGGTCGTTAAGGAGATTACCTGAATATTTATTTTTGTTAATCTCTAGGGCTTCTAATAAATTTAAACTAAAGGATTTACCGACTACATGGAGAATTACAAAATTTGGGTCGAAAATGTGTTGGTTTTCTAATAAATGATTTGAATAGTTAGAATCTAATTTTTTGTTGTCATAGCTACGTTTGTGTTCCGAAATTCTAGTTTTAAAATTTCTAAAAGTTCTACCGATATAAATTTTATCACAATTGTCATTACCACATTTTAATTTATAAACTCCTGATTTGTTTAATTTTGAAGATTTAGATTTATTGTTTTTAATGAATTTGGATAAATTGTGATCAGTTTTAAAGGAAATATTCATGTCTAAAGTTTCTAAAAATGATTTAATTTTTAAGGATGGTGTTCCAAAGTATGTTTAGCTTTTAAATTGTCTTTTATTTTTATCTGAAGGGAATACTTGTTCTAAAGTCTGTTTTTTTATCTTTTTATTTATGATATTGTCAATTAAATTTGGATCGTAATTATTATTAACTGCTATTTGTTTTATGATATTTAATTCTTTGATATAATTATTAATATTTAATGGGACTGTTAAGAGTCTGTGTATCATACTATTGAAAGCTGCTGGTTTATGACTGAATGGGTGGACCAAACTATTATGAATTGTAATATCTGTATGTGATGGTTTATGAAATATAGAAAAATCATGTTTATTATTTATATTTGAAATAGTAAGGTCTAGAAAGTTTATAGACTTATTTTGTTCAAGTTCTACGGTAAATTTGATATTATTGTGAATCGAGTTTATGTAAGTAATGAAGCTCTCTAATTGTCTATTTGTACCGATGAAGCTAGCTAAATTGTCGTCCACATATCGGTGCCAGTACATAAATTTTTTACTAAGGGGGTGTTCATGAATTATTTTTTCTATATTATCCATGAATATTTCTGCTAGTAGGGGGCTGAGAGGGTTGCCCATAATCAAACCATCTTTACTGCTATAAACCTCTCCATTGAAATGAAAATAATTTTGATTCAAACACACTTTTAATAAAGTAATGATATCAGAATGAATTATAGGATTAACATTATTGTATGTGAGCAAGTTATCAACAAGGGTTATAGTTTCTTTAGGAGGTATACTAGGGAATAGGTTTGTTACATCGAACGATATGAATTAAGAATTATGGGGTAGTATTATATCTTGAATATTATTAATTAATTCCGTTGAGTTTTTAACTGAAAATCGAGGTATGAATGAACAATATTTAGAAATGACATCTATGAGAATCTTTGAAATTTTGAATGAAGGTGCTGTGAAATAAGAAACAACTGGCCTGATAGGGTACCCCTCTTTATGGAGTTTAATTAATGAATAAAGTTCAGGGTGTTGCGGATTGGGTAAAAATAATTTATATTTTTCTTTATCGTTAATTATTGATTTAACGTTATCTACTGCTAATTTTATTTCTCTCTGAAATTTATTAGTTGGGTCTTTTTTAAGGGTCTCAAAATTGCTTGCCTGAATAAAATTGTTGGTTTTTAATAAATAAT
Source organism: Galeruca laticollis (assembly GCA_963921935.1). Classification (NCBI taxonomy): domain Eukaryota; kingdom Metazoa; phylum Arthropoda; class Insecta; order Coleoptera; family Chrysomelidae; genus Galeruca; species Galeruca laticollis. The sequence continues at coordinate 235,890,094 of OY998176.1, read as the reverse complement.
CTTCTTTAGGTAATGCTATTACCGTATTTCCTAAAGAAGATTATTTATTAAAAACCAACAATTTTATTCAGGCAAGCAATTTTGAGACCCTTAAAAAAGACCCAACTAATACATTTCAGAGAGAAATAAAATTAGCAGTAGATAACGTTAAATCAATAATTAACGATAAAGAAAAATATAAATTATTTTTACCCAATCCGCAACACCCTGAACTTTATTCATTAATTAAACTCCATAAAGAGGGGTACCCTATCAGGCCAGTTGTTTCTTATTTCACAGCACCTTCATTCAAAATTTCAAAGATTCTCATAGATGTCATTTCTAAATATTGTTCATTCATACCTCGATTTTCAGTTAAAAACTCAACGGATTTAATTAATAATATTCAAGATATAATACTACCCCATAATTCTAAATTCATATCGTTCGATGTAACAAATCTATTCCCTAGTATACCTCCTGAAGAAACTATAACTCTTGTTGATAACTTGCTCACATACTATAATGTTAATCCTATAATTCACTCTGATATCATTACTTTATCAAAAGTGTGTTTGAATCAAAATTATTTTCATTTCAATGGAGAGGTTTATAGCAGTAAAGATGGTTTGATTATGGGCAACCCTCTCAGCCCCCTACTAGCAGAAATATTCATGGATAATATAGAAAAAATAATTCATGAACACCCCCTTAGTAAAAAATTTATGTACTGGCACCGATATGTGGACGACATTTTAGCTAGCTTCATCGGTACAAATAGACAATTAGAGAGCTTCATTACTTACATAAACTTGATTCACAATAATATCAAATTTACCGTAGAACTTGAACAAAATAAGTCTATAAACTTTCTAGACCTTACAATTTCAAATATAAATAATAAACATGATTTTTCTATATTTCATAAACCATCACATACAGATATTACAATTCATAATAGTTCGGTCCACCCATTCAGTCATAAACCAGCAGCTTTCAATAGTATGATACACAGACTCTTAACAGTCCCATTAAATATTAATAATTATATCAAATAATTAAATATCATAAAACAAATAGCAGTTAATAATAATTACGATCCAAATTTAATTGACAATATCATAAATAAAAAGATAAAAAAACAGACTTTAGAACAAGTATTCCCTTCAGATAAAAATAATAGACAATTTAAAAGCTTAACATACTTTGGAACACCATCCTTAAAAATTAAATCATTTTTAGAAACTTTAGACATGAATATTTCCTTTAAAACTGATCACAATTTATCCAAATTCATTAAAAATAATAAATCTAAATCTTCAAAATTAAACAAATCAGAAGTTTATAAATTAAAATGTGGTAATGACAATTGTGATAAAATTTATATCGGTAGAACTTTTAGAAATTTTAAAACTAGAATTTCGGACAACAAAAAATTAGATTCTAACTATTCAAATCATTTATTAGAAAACCAACACATTTTCGACCCAAATTTTGAAATTCTCCATGTAGTCGGTAAATCCTTTAGTTTAAATTTATTAGAAGCCCTAGAGATTAACAAAAATAAATATTCAGGTAATCTCCTTAACGACCAAATAGATATCAATCAGTCTCCTTTATTGAACCTCTTTACCTAGAAGATAGCTTAGGAATGTTTGTAGTGAATGAATTTCCAGGTAATATCTTTTAATACCATTGTTAACCTTAGTAAATAGATTTAGCACTGTATATATTAAGACATTTTTATATTTTACCTTCATTCGTTTTGACAAAGCTACTGTGTTAGTGAAACGCGTCAACAAGTTTAAATTGAACATTAGTTCAAATATATGAAGATTTAAACAAACTATATTGTTTTATTTCATCGTTCAGTATGGATCTTCATCAAGTAAAAGCCTCATCTATTCAATATATGTATGTTTTGAATATTCCCAGATCGTAAAGACATTTTTTAACAATACTAATCATATTATTATTGTAATTACATATAATGCAATATTAACCAATGTAGGGAAAATGAGAATTTTCAGTATTGGTACCAGTTCCTAATAACTTTATTTCCCATATTGAGAGATCTTACCTGTGCACACAGAGAAGGTAATTTGGATCTAAATATTAGTGCCTTCATACGGCCAAACCACTCTTCTTTGCATTTAACAAGACAAACTATTCTCGGTGGGCTAGTGTTTTCTTAGAGGATTGATTACATCTTCCACTAGATTTTCCTGTGATCTATGCGGATTTCGAAGCTGGACATTTTGTTGTAAAAAATGCTCATAGAAAGTTCAGTTGTGTGGCTATTGATCAAGCATTAGAATACAGCTACTAAACATTATTACTAAACAAAAGATAGACCGTGGAACAAGCACTGATCTTTTTAACTGTATACAAATAGGAGAAGAAGCACATACTCAGTTTCGGAGACAGATTTGAAGATAAGTCATTCAGTCTAATGCAACCCATAAAGAGACTTAAAAAAAGAAAAAAAAACGATAAATCCGTTAGAAGTAAACGTAAATAAAGAAACTGCCCAGGCTCCTCGTTTAGTCGACATTGTACGGAGTCGAGGATATGATATAAATTATCTTTTGTCTTACGAATTAACTTCTACCTCATTGTTTTTGACTAGAAATGGATTACTGATAAATCACAGCTGGTTCATCAACTTGAAAAAAAGTTACACACACCTCCACACTCTTTAATTCCTGAATATTCTGACAAAGCAACAGTTGTAGACTTCATGTCATTTGCAAGGAAGGTTCCAGTTAAATCTTTGAAACTGAAGACATATGAAGCATTTGGAGATCTATATATCAAGTCTCTCACAACAGTGAAAGAATCGACATCGTTTTTGACGTTTATAAGGAAAAAAGTGTAAAAGGGTTTGAGAGATCCAAAATATCACGGACACAACCTGTAGAATATGGATCCCCAAATACAGCACGCCACTTCCTGTGGATACTGATGCATACTGGGCCTCATCTAAAAACAAAGAACTGTTACAGTCATACTTTGTTAAATGAATGTCCTGGAAAAAAGATTCTGTCACTGCATCTGTTCCCATTTATCTAGGTGGTGTAGTAAAAGGTGGTCAACCAAGATATTTTTGTATAAAAAATGGGATAGTAAAAGAAGAATTTTCTTTGGAATCGGATCACGAAGAAGCAGATGAGTGGATGTTGAACCATATTTCACACATGACACTGACTTCAAAAGTAAACAACGTGGTTATTTGGTCTACTGACACCGATCTGTTTGTTTGTGCACTATATCACTACCTACAGGTGTGGAAAAGGTTCGGACTGAAAGAACTATGGATTGCTTTTGGAGTAGGAAAAACATTGAGGTACGTTCCCATCCACAACTTTGAGAACTATGGATTGCTTTTGGAGTAGGAAAAACATTGAGGTACGTTCCCATCCACAACTTTGAAGACAGAGTACCACTTATTGTTTTAACACGCTTTACCAGCTATTCATTCTTGAACCGTTTGGGACACGACTAGCAAGGTCAGTATGAAGTTAACAGCTTTAAAAGTAGCTGAAACATATGCAGAAGACATTTTGTTAGATTTTGACAAAGAGCCACTGAATGATGACATGGTAAAAAAAGCAGTAGAATTTCTAATTCGATCACTTGACTCAAGCTTAGGAACAATGAATAAATTGCGTTTTCATTAGTTCCATCACAAAAAATTACGAAACATTCAAGATTTGGTCCCTACATCAAAATCTATCCGTCTTCACATCAAAAGAAGCTACTTGCAATGCTACAAATGGATTATTTATGCTTTGATGACACCTTAATTCCACAAGTGACAGATGATCCAACGGATCCTGAAGATTTTTCTAAGCCATGTTATTGCCAGACATGCTTTAGAGATAATGTATGTCCCTGTAGAAAACTCAAAATAATGTGTTGTGACTTTTGCAAATGTAAAAGTAGTTTTGGGACTAATGCAAGAACCCTCATATATAACTCTGTCAGTCTTCTGAGATTTGCAATTTCTCTTTGTTCAAGACCATGCTACTGATCTGTATCAATACAATCCACTATAATGAATGTGTTTGGTAATAATTAAATTAAATATTTTTGTTTAAACGTATCTACGTTTTTTATTTAATTCCTTTATTCATAACATAAAAAACACGCCATTGTTAAATTTTCATTGTACTTCCAAAACTAAGTGATTTAATAAAAAATGTGCAATAACAAAGTTTGTTTGCCTTAAATAGAGGAATAAAATAAGCTTTAAAAAATTAAAATCCGACAACTGGGTGCAGAGATACACTAAAAGAAACAATCTAGCGATTTGGCGGCAATTTTCCAATATGGCGACCAAACGACCAAGATTTGGATCATGTGACCAACTTTTTTTTACACTCCTATAGGTGTATAACAAAGCCCCGCAACAAAACTTAGGGGGCATAGAAGTACACACGAGACATGGCATAGCTCCTGCACTATTAACGAACAAAACAGTTCAGAAAGTTCTTTGGAAAATCCTACATCCCTCACCAAGTAAATTCTTCAGGTTTATCAGATTACTCTTCAAATAATGTTTGCACAAGATTCAAATGATGAAACATTTTTGAGAATGGTCTACGAGGATATATTGAAAAATTCTTAGCCTACTATAGAACCAAACAAAATTTCAATGTCAAAATATTTTATTACTCAACATATTCTCTTCTTAATTAGATGCATTTATTACAGCGAAACTGCAACGTCTCTAGACCTTTAAAAAAAATGTTTCTTCTTGCTCTGCAAGCCAGACCTCCACAGCTTTTATTATCTCCTCGCTGGAAGAAAATTTACGACCTTTTAAACTTTTTTTCAGTTGAGGAAAAAGATGATAGTCGGACGGGGCGAAATCTGGTGAATCAGGGGGATGTTCTAGTAATTCAAACCCTAAATCACGAATTTTTTGCATGGCAACATGAGATTTGTGTGCAGGGGTGTTGTCCTGCAAAAACAAAACACCTTTGGATAGCTTTCCGCGTCTTTTCTCTTCAATTTTTTCCCGTAGAGTGGTCAGTAATGTCGAATAGTAATCTCCAGTTATTGTTCTACCCTTATGCAAAAAATCAATCATGATTACTCCATGGCAATCCCAAAAACTGAAGCAAGAACTTTTCCAGCAGATTTTTGGACACGAAACTTCTTAGGTCTTGGAGAACCAGAGTGTCGCCATTCCATCGATTGTTGCTTTGTTTCTGGTTCGTAGAAATGTACCAAAGTCTCATCCATAATAACAATTCGGTTTAAGAAGTCTACATCGAGCACAGATCGAACGCGATGCTTCTACCCTTCCACGCTTTTGGGCAACATTCAAATATTTGGGGATCCATTTTGCAACAATGTTTCTCATGTCCAAATTGACGTTCGCGTTCGAATGAAATATTCAGTGCTTCAGATATCCGTTTTAGCCCAATTCGACGCTCTGATAAAATCATGTCATGAACTGCATCGATATTTTCGGGGACTGACACAGAAACTGGCCTTCCCGATCGGTCATCATCTTCAATGGAAAATTAACTTATTTTGAAGCTTGCAGTCCAATTTTTCACGGTCGCATACGAAGTACATTGATCACCAAGGGTATAATAAATATTTATTTACACATAACTCAAAAATACATAAAAGGCAAACAAACAAAACAAACGACGTTATGCGAAATAAATATATACACCAAGGGTATTAAGCATATCTTCGTAAATCTGCTTACCTCTTAACCCTTTTAAATACAGGTACTTGATGATGGCTCGATACTCCAATTTTTCGATTTTCACAATTTCGGTGGACATCTTTTTTCTTTTAATTTATTGCGTAACTCTGGTTTACTTTTTTGACGTCAAACTTTACACTGACACTTCTAATAAGTTATTGTTCGTTGCTATGATAACGCAATATTTTGTTTATGCATGGAACTGGTCTAGGCTAACTAGATATCAATACATACTCGTATTTTGTGGAAGTGGAGTTTCATGTCCGTGAATTTGATAAGTTGTTTTCTCCATGCTGTATGGCAGTGGTTCTCAACCTGGGGTAGTGAACCCTTGGGGGGTCTCGGAAAAATAGAGTGCAATAGCGGAACTTTATAAATAGAATATTTATTTTAACTTAGCAATGTCTGTACCGACAAAAAGTTGCAGTCATGCAGCATAACTTAATGAGCGAATTTTCGAAATGACTCGGTGTGTTTCTGTTTTAATACTCACTAACTAACTTTAAACTCTTAAACTAACAGCATACTGAGTAAACAGCTACTTCAAAGAAGGATTATAGGTAGACATTTCCTCATCATTCTAGGAAAAAGGTAAACTAAATAACAATCAAAAGTTTTTCTAAAAATCAGTAACTAGCTCTGCTGGTAATTGTGAGGTACATTTACAAAAACGAAATGGAAGAAAACCTTTTGTTGTATTACACTATGTCTGAAAGAACAACAGGAGCCGACATATTTGGTGCTATCAATGGCTACTGTGTGGGCAAAGCACTTCTGGGAAAATGTTGTGAACTATCTACTAATGAAGCGAAATATATGTCAGTGAGTTGCTAACTACAAAGACCTAAACACTTGGAAGAATTGAAGTTGTTTTTCCCAAACATGAAGAAGAGGTTCACTGGAATCAAAATGTTCAATCTGCAAAATTGAGTATTGCAGAAAAAGAAACACTCATTGATCTTTCTACTGACAGTACATTGAAATCCGATTTTCTTATCAAGCCTTGATAAGATATCAGCCCTGAATACCAAATTCTGTCTTGGTTATCAAATTTTAGTTTTCGCTTCCATCATGGGTCTTAGCAAAAAATGCCTTCTCCTCATATGCATTCATGAAAAACAAGTATAGAAACAAAATGAATGCTTCCCTGTACTTAATATTGTATTTGTCATTGTTTCAACCAGACTTCAAAAAGCTGAGGGAGGAGGCTCCCATTAGTTTCAGAAAATAACTCCTTGTTTTGATTATGAACATAAGTAAAAGACATTAATGAACAAGTCACCTGTAAATATGTTGTGTATTTTTGAAAGTTGGTTTCTATTGTGTGTAACAATTTAACTACAGTAGATTTTACAGTTATTTATGTGCATTTTATTGTCACACCAAAACTCATTTTTCTTATGCTAGTAGGAATTAGTACTTTTCAACCATTGTATACTAGGGGGTACAATAAGTGAAAATCTATTTTCAATGGGTGCGTAATGAAAAAAGGGTAAGAACCGCTACTGTAGGAAATGATTGTTGCTTATTTTCCAGTTTTGCAAATTGGCGAGACAAGAATGACCTTGTGTCTGCAAAGCGACCTTTCACAAATCTTCTTGTGCAAAGACACCAACCATATCCCGTATTTATTCATTCATAAAATAATTGTAACGAGGCATTTCAATCGAAAAAGGTTAAAAAATGCATCAATAGACTATAATCTCACGGTAAAAATAATTTACTGACAAGAAATATCATTTACCAGAAACATTTATCTTACAGTCCTAAGCACATATTTCATGAATTAAACAAAAGCACCAATATTACATAGAAATGATGCTTACATCATGTTTCCTAATCAAAATCACAAAAAAGTTTCGTCAAAAAACGACCACTTAATTTCATAATCAGGAATCATTCACGTGGCGCCCCCTGTAACAAAATATGAAATAATACATAAAATAATATTCCTTGCCTATTCTTCAATGTTGATTACAGTCACATTATCGGAAAAAAAATTCAGCTTTAACACCCTGTATCTTCCACTGCAATATTTCATTGTGGTATATTTGGTCCTATCGCCATAATACTTTACTTAATCCTGATTCCCTGTACCCTTACAAGAGTGGGCTGTTTGGTAGAGTTGAGTATGTGGTATTCTCTCACTATCCCTCTCTCTCCCTATCTATCTCTCTATCATCAGGGAAGGCAATTAACTTAATAACTTCTGGCTGCGCTACTCTCAATATTCCATCGTAGAGATTATTCCATAGAGTTGGTCACAAGACCGACCCCTGTGGTACCCCACTAATTATTTCACTTATTTTAACTTGCTGCTCTGTTTCCAGGATTATCTCCCGGTCTGATAAGTAGGTCCTTATTAAACTGATGAGACTTTCATCAATGTGTCTGCTCATCCAACTTTATTAATGCACAAAGTCTTCGGTGTGCCCAAGAGTATTCTTCTCCCACTGCCCTGGCAATTTTTAAAACTTCTTCTATAGCACCCGCCGCTTGTTTACCATCAACAAATCCAAACTGTCGCTCTGATAAGCCGCCTGTTCGCCCTATTTCTTTTTTCAGCCTGATAAGGATCTGTTGCTTGTATAATTTTCCCTCTATATCAAGTAGGCATATTGGCCTGTATGCAGAGGGATTCTCGATGGGTTTGTCCGCTTTTTTCAAGAGCAACAGTCTGGCTCGTTTGCATTCCTTAGGGAATTCTGCTCGGCCAGCTAATCCATTATATACAACAAATGTTAATTCTGGCTTGTTCAAGGACATAGCTTTAATTATTTCCGCTGAAATATGTCCAGTTCCAGAAGCCTTATTCACCTTCAATTTGGCGCATGCCATGCGTAATTCTTTTACGTTAAAATTTTAAAATATCAGAGTCAAAGTTTACTTCCTTATGCACTGGGAATAGGTAGTCAACAACCTTTTCCATTGTTGACATAGGGATTTCTTGTCTGGGTGGGTAGCCAACTAGGCTCTTCATGACTATCTTGTAGCCATTCCCCCAGATATCACAGTCTACTTCATCAGATATTGTTTTCTAGCATTCTCTCTTGGATTTTTTAGTACTGTATTGTAATGTTTTATTGTTCCGTTTATACTCCTGCCACAGACGCAGTATTGCTTCTGGTGTATTCCTTCTTACGCTTGTATAGTTTCGTCTCTTGCGAGTACAGTCTTTACGGTTCTGGGCGATCTCTTCGCTCCACCATTACATGGGCACTCGCTTCCTTTAATCACCTCTCTTTGGCATAGTTTTATTGCAGATCTGCTTCAGTGTATGAGTGAGAGCTTCTGCTGAGGGGGTCATGTTCTGCTTTGTTGGAGTTTATGTTTGTCCAATTCTAAACCTGCCATCCTCCATTTTTGCTAGATCTCTCTAGTGTCCCAAGTTTTTGGTCAGCTACCTCAAATACTATGTAGTTGTGGTCACTTCCAGTTTGTTATTCTATTACTGATGTCAGTTGTAGCTAATGTCAGGTCTAGAATTAAGGAGTAGTCCCGCCTGAAAAGTTGGCTTATTTCCCTCATTCACCACTACTATGTCATTCTGTGACCATTTGTCCCCTTGTATCTGTTATATTCATGCTCCACTGAGGGGATTTCGCGTTGAAATCGCCGGCTATGGTTGCTTTCTCCTTATTCAGCCTTATCAATCTCTCAATTTCCTACAGAATTTGCTCGATCAGCTAATTCATTATTTGGAGGAGCATAACAATTGTACACCGTGAATTCAGGTGTTACGATGTACGAAAAACTGTGCCCTTTGCCATATTTACTGACTGTGATACTGCTGTCAATAATATTGATAGCTGTATTCAAGTCTGCATCAGACCACCAGTCCTTTCTATCTCTAATAGCATTGCGGTTTGGTTCACTCATAAGAATCTTGCTGGCTCCTATTTTTTTGGCCATGGCTAATGTTAGGTCATGGCACGGGCGTCGCATTAAAGCATTACTTAACCTATCTATCTATCTCTGTCCTGCATTAGCCTTTTTACATCTTCCCATTTTAAATTTCTCTTACTTTCTGTCGCCTGCACATCCTCTGGACTTCGTGTAAGTACTAGCTTCAAATACCTGTTTTAGTTTACTTTCTTCTACCATTGTCAATGTGAAGCCTCTGTTATTTCAGCATTCTCTGTTATCCTCTTTTATGTAGAATGGTGTAATGATTCCCAAATTCTAGTCCTCATGTGTTTTCTCTTCAAGTACTTCGTTCATGAGCTCAGTTACATATCTCACTGCTTCTTCTGGCATTGCGATTAGCATGTCCGCAGTTATTTTGTATCTAGCTTAAGTTTTTTTATATCTTATTTAACCTCCTTTTTGCTAATTTTTTCATTGGGATCTAATTCTGTTTCTTGTCTAGTTTGTATATTTGTATCATGTTTATTTTTATCTTCGTCCCTCCATCTTTCCATGATTTTATCCTCGTTACTTGCAAGGTTACCATTTTTGTCTTTTATATTTGATGGTGTTTCTTTCTTTCCTTGTTTCATATGTTTTAACGTTCCGAAGAATTATTTTTGGTTATCCTTATACAGTCGAACCTGGATAAGCGAGAGTTCAAAGAACCGCAATCTCTTTTTCGCTAATGGAGGTCTCTCACTAACTCAAGTTTCTAGCTTATAGAGGTACATGAGTGGAATTTATAACTTAGGTTTATAAAAAATACAGCAGATATGTGGTGATAAACATGATTATGTAATGTATAGCATATGTATTTACAATAAGAAATCTTACACTAATATTTACTTATAGTAATCCATTAATTTCTTCTGCGTTTCTGTTTTTACATTTTGGATTTGTTTTTCCAGTTCATAAATTTTATCAACAACTGTCGAATATTCAAAACACTTGTAGCGTGTCCAGTGCATTTAAAGCTTCTTCCCTTTGGAATATTCTCTACTTCTGTATCCAAAATCTGTGATCGGGTGTCTTCATCTTCACTGTCATTTCGGTCAGTACACGTGCCGACACAATTCGGAATGATATCTCCGTCGGTAGTTACGTCATCGTCAATCTGTACGAAGTCTTCGAAGGTTGGCGTTAACATACTACTAGAAGTTTCGTGAAACACAAGCTTGGCCCATCCCTTATTGCTGGGTCCAACTTAAACCTCATTTTCTCTGGCGGTAAGTCTTGTTTATCTGTACTGATGAACGTTTTCAAGTGTTAGCAAGTCGGTATAGGCAGCACAGTTGTCAATGAAAAGTACGATTATTTTTCGGTTTATTTTCATTTCCTTGTTAACTTTTTTTAACCAATCGTCAATTAATATTTATGTTATCCAAGCTTTTATATTACTAGCATAATCTACAGGTAGAGTTTTAACACATCTAGGTCGCTTAGATTTCCCGATGATGACAACGGGATGTTTGTCTGTACTGGTCATGTTTACGCATTGAAGAATATTAAGAGGATCCTTGCATTGTTTTCTTCAATGGCATTTTTCGCCTTTAAATGTGAATGTTTTATTTGGAAGACACTTGAAGAACAAAGCAGTTTCATCCACTTTGTAAACATTATCTGGATCAGATCCTTTTAAAAGACTTTATAGATCTTCAGTCCATTGGTTACACACGCTTTGGTCCACAGATTTACTTTGCCCAACTACTTTTTTGAAAGCTATATCATGACGCTTTTTAAAACTCTCTAACCAATCATTACTAGCTGAAAAGTTCTGTATTCCCAATTTTACAGCAAAGTCATTAGATTTTTGTTTTAACAACGGGAATGTTCTTATCGAATATTTGTTTTATCCATTCTAATAGGTACTTTTCAATGTCGGGAGTCGGCTCCTCTTAATATTTCTGTATCCCTCAAAGCACTGAGACTTTTATAAAAGGTGGATGCTGTTATCTTCTTTTCCTCAAAATCTTGTCATCATTTTCTTCTTTTATTATTTTTTTGGCTTGGTACCTTAGTTGTTTATAGTATTCCCAGAGCTTTTGTTTTTTAGTCTGTAAGGATTTTTTCCACTTTCTCTTTTTATCAGCAACTACATTTTTTATTTGTTCCGTCCACCAATGATGTCTTCTGGTTTTCCTTTTTGTTATTCTTGTTATGCCACAAGTCCTTTCCGCTGCCTTTAACATAATTTTCTTTTAATTTTCCCATTTTTCTTCTATTTGTTCGTTTTTGTTACTTATGTTCAACTTCTCCTTACAAACAACTTGATATTTCTCTCTAATTTCTTTTTGCCTAAGTTTGTAATATTTTATTTTGTAGTTTCTTACTTTGTTCTTATTTTTCTCTATTTGCTTCATTCCCATTCTTATTTTCATTTGTACGAGGAAGTGGTCACTCCCTATTTCTGGCCCTCTTCTTACTGTTATGTCTTTAATCTTTTTTCATAGTTCATTATTTATTCGAAAACAGTCTATTATCGATTTCTCGTTTCTTTATATTACTTGTCTGGTTATTTTATATATTTTTTTTTGGCAAAATGTGTGGTTCCTATTTTAATTCATTTTTTAAGCATAGGTCTATTATTCGGTCTCCATTTCTCAGTTTTTCTCCATTTCTACCTGGGCATCATACAATGCCTTTCTTCTCGTTTCCAACTCTTCCGTTTAGGTCTCACAGTTTTTTTGCTTTGTCTATTTCCTCCTATAATTCTGTGCATCTTAATTTGGTTCATAACATACTATTATAGTTATCTCTTCTTCCTCTTCAGTTTCTTTTATATTTACCGTCATGATTCTTTCATTTATAAACTTTAACGCCTTGTATCTTATTCCTCGGCAATATTTTATTGAGGTATATTTTGTCCTATCGCCATATTTTAGTCCAAAATAGTTATGAATCACCTTGTATAAGAATTCAGACATGGACAATATTAATAAAATACTTGTTCTAATTTTTTTCTTTGTATGAGTATAGCAATAGAAACACTGCATTAAAATATAAGAGGGTCGGTCAGTTAATTTGACTTTCTAATATACATATTTTAAAACGCCCTATTATGAACTGGTTCATTGCTTAACCAAAATACATTAACGACTTGTACAGTTAACGAAATGAATCATATGGAAAAATTACTTATTTTTCAATACCTTACATCTACTATTTTAATTATTAACTTTATTATAGAATGTTTGAATAGATTTTCTTTCAATAATATATTTATTTCAAACTTCAGGTTCACAGTTATGACACTATGTCATAGATATGAATGTGAATGTCTATTAGTAATGAATAAACATAACTACAGTTTGTATCAGCCAAATAAATTCGATAATAAATGGCACTTTGAGGATTTACCATGACCGTGAAGTGTAGAAAACAAAACATGTTCTAATTGGATCGTGTTGCTATCATATATTACATTTGTTCACAAAAAGTATGTTTTATCAAAATCGCCTTCCATGAATTACTGAATTTGTATAATTTTATAGGGATGCATTTTATTGTCCCTTATTGTTCGAATAATCGTTGAATGTGTAACATTGAATATTTGGGCTGCTTCTTGACTAGAAGTATGTGGATGTACCTCAAACTCAAGCATAATATCTAACTTGGTATCGCTACTTATTGCGTTGGCAACTGATTTTTTCTATGCAAAAGCTAGTTTTCATATCAATCCAGTAAGTAAGGAAGACTGAAATGGTTTTTACTTACTTTCTCGCGATTAAAACCTAAGTAAGGAATATGTATGGAGTATGTTTTGTGGAACAAACAGTTGAAGATAGATATGGGATATGTATAATATTTTCTAAAGAATCAAAAAAATTGTATAGCAGATGCGTTGAAGATGTTAGAAATTAGTTAATTCGTCATTTTTCATGATAATTTGTCAATAAGAAGGTTGTATTCAAAATAGGTGTCATGTTTCCTCACAGTCTATCAAAAACGTTAACGAATCTAGCACTGTTTGGAGCTTAAGTGAAATATTTGGCTTGATGTTCTGTTTGATCAAGACAATGTGCTGTATCACAAGTATACTACCTGTCTGTAAGAATTTTTTGGGTGGGTGACCCCACAGCACTTAGGCCACGATCGGCCCATTGTGCATCCTTCGGAGCTTCAGACTTCCTTCTAGCTCTTCATCTAGCCTACTCGTTTGAAGTAGGCGATAACGTCGCCTGAAGTAAGTTCCATCATACTGGCGTATGTTAGCCTGTGCTCGCCGAATACAGAAAACCCAAATTGAGAGAGTGTCGGACATTCTCAAAGAAAGTGTTCGACAGTCCCATCTTGTTCACATCCTCTACAAAGTGGGGTGTCAGAATACCCGTGGTTGTTCGTAGGTTCTGCCTATTCATAGTCACGTATCTTTTGGCTACTTTGCTGTCCGGATACTGTAACAGTTCCTAGGCAAGTCTGCAGCCTTCTGTGTTGTACTTATCAAGGGAGTGTTCCTTTAATGGTCAGCCGTCGCTGATGCCTTTAGACCAATGAAAGTGCCGGGTCCCAAGAGTTTTTGGGAGGCTGCTCTCCTGGCTACAATACGGTTTCCTTTCGATTTCTCATGGCCCTTTATCCAGCCTAAAGTGACCGTGTTGTTGTTATAGGCTGCGATTAAGGCCATGTGACATTCTAGTACTAGGCCTGATGTAATATGTGGTTCGTTCAGGGCTAGTAGTATTTGTCTACTATACGTAAGGTTGTAAATATTACATGTGGTGTTTGTTTTGGTAATCTCTTTTGCAGCTATGCAGATAGCAGTGAGCTCTGTTAGAGCAACACTTGCATTGCATTTTATGTTTAGATTCAGAGGTCTGGAAAAATTCCACATCCTGAGCTTACATTGGTTTTTGGACCAATCTATGAAGATGCAAATTGTGCCTTCTTCCAATAGGTCTTGTGCTTTATGTTTAAATATTACCTTGTAGGGCCTACGCAGTGGAATCGAGTCCGTATTGGCCTGCAGCAGTGGGACCTCTCTGAGGGCCTTATGCCACAAGTTACGCCTCAGTCTAGCGGATCCTACATCAAGTTGTACACCGATAGAGTGTAAACATGTCATGGTCATCAAAACAACCTCCTTGATGTGTATGTCAAGGGGAGTGAGACCAAGGATTGCATCCATAGCTCTCGTTGGTGTGGTGTTCGTTCCTCCTGTTGTGTTAAGGCGTGCTGTTCTTTGGATTTGATCCAGTTTTCGGACGACTGTCAGCTGGTTTGCTTTAACTCTCCAGGCAATCGCGCCATACGTCAGCATAGGTCTTATGATGGCAGTGTAGATCCAGGCAGTGAGCCTAGGTGACATTCCCCAGGTAACGGCCGATGGTTCTGCGACACTGTTCATGCTATGTTTTCTAAATGAGAGTTCCTCGTTAACTTACTGTCGAAGGTGACCCCAAAATATTTCACCTATGAAGAAAAGTTAAGTATTGTATTTAGGAGATTTGGGGCTTGATGTTTTACAAGCTTCCTTTTTATTCGTGAAAAGAACCATCTCCCTCTTTTTTGGATTTATTGACAGTGAATGGTGTTTGTACCGTTGTTCTATGATATTGAGAGCCTCTTGCATTAGAGCTCAGAGTGTGTTCCACAGTAGTAGCGAGAGTACCACTCCCTGTAGACAACCTTTTACAACCAAGCCTCTGATTGTTACATTGTCTACACTGAGTTTAATTGCTCTTTTTTCGAACATGTTATATATTCTTGTTGGCAAGTGCGTTTGTTATTTTAGGCAAAGTGGTTCTATCAAAAGCACCTTCTATGTCTATGTCAGGGTGGACTCTTTTTCCAGCGATCTCTCGATGCGGCCCGCCACAAGATGAAGAGCCGAATCGGTATATTCCCCTGGAGTGTATGCATGTTGATTTGAATGCAGTGGATTCTTTGTTATCACTACATCTCTTATAAATTGTTCGCTCAGCCTCTCCAAGGTCTTCATTGAACACAACTTTAACTTATCATCGACCTTTTGCAATATACCTCAGTGCCAATGAGGATCTGAGGATTCCTACCAGGTGCGGCATTAAATCATCCAGGCCCCACTGAAGTAGAGCTGGATAAATGCCGTCCGTTCCTGGAGATTTAAAGGGGGGAAAGCAAGCGAAAGATGGCCCACTTCAGTCTGTCTGCGTCGATGATCTGTCTCGATATACGCCAGTCATCGTCCGCCTCCTCTTCCTCCCAGGTTATTGTGTTTGTTGTTCTGTAGTCAGGAAAGTGAGTTGACATTAATAGTTGAAGGCTTTCCTTCAGGTTGGCAGCTTTTGTGCCATCCTCTTTGGTTAGTATACCGATATGACGGCAGGGATCTTCATTCTCCAACCTTTACTACCGTTAGGAGGACGAAAAGTGTGTCAGTGGGTAGGTCTTAAAATTTCTAGGGACTTATATGGCCGTTCTAGGTTGCTGATTGCTTGGTAAGCTGAAAATTAAAGCTTTTGGATTATTTAGACCCATGATTTTGGTTTTTCTTATCCAGGATTCTTGGATAAGTGCTATTGTGTCCTGCATCACATCAAGGTGGCGGCATAGTGTTGCTGAGCCACCTTTTTGTGCTGAAGGTTACACTGAATAAATCTTACCTTGTCATAATCAATCTCTGCTTGATGATGTTGAGATAGGTTTTAATTGTTGGGTGAGGTGGGTTGACGTTGCCTGTATCTTGGCTTAGAGCTCTTAGTTCTGCCAAGAGACTGTCGGTCGCCAACTTAGGGGATGATATGGTTCGACAGTCTCCACAGAAACAACAGTTTCTTGGGCCTCCTCGGATAGGAGAGGGGGATCCATGCGCGATCCACAAGTATATTAAAACAATGATTAAATTGAAGGAATTACCCTTCAGGTTGCTTTACCATCCACTGTATAATTTGGATTTGCACTGTTTGCATAGAGTAAAAGAAAGTTCCCTAGTAAGAGCTTGACGTAAATGAAGAAGTTCAAGTCTATTTTAAACCAAAGACAAATTTTAATAAGATCAATTGAAGAAGAGTATTTTTTTAAATAAAATTTGTTCTTTTATTAGTTAGGCCTGTGACTTATTTAGTGTCACATGATAATATTATTGTTGAATTTATAATTATTGAAACAATGTTTTAATTAAATAGTGGATGTCGGGTTTATTTTTTATTTCTAAAGCACCGTTTACTTTTTACTTTCAAAATGCTTTTTGCATGTAATACATTTTTCTTTATTTTCTGTGAAAAGTGAAGTTCGCTTCAATGTAAATATTCTTCCTCGTAGCGTTTTTTTACACAAATAAAACGTTTGTCATCAAATAGTATGTGATATTATTTCATGTTATATACTTACAATCAAATGTATATCGTCCTACGTATTTTGTTACCTGTGGTTATTGTTTTAGTACTAATAAAATGTTAAGTACAATCTTATCAAAGAGTATATTGGAAGATTACTACTTTTATATTTTATATATTGAAATTAAAACCTCCCGGATCTGTTACATTTTCATCGATTTAATTAATTTTTTACTAAAATGTTTTTAATCGTTGGCGAACGCATTTTACACTGCCACTAGACCAACACTTTTTTCGATATCTTTTTATTATTCCATAACAATCAGAATTAGTTTTTATATAAGATATTTTACTGACTTCAAAGCTGCTTAGGAAGCTTTACTAGTATCCTGATGAGACTTCTCAAGTGAGATTGTCTCCCTGCCTTACCTTAGGTGAGTAAGGGATTGGTGTGTTTGTAGCCTTTGGCTTCTTTGTTGCACTATTTCTTGTACTGTTCGAATTTGAAGGTTTCAAACCAGAATTGTCTAACTTGAGATTGTAAGGTCGTACAAGATAGAGTGGAATAAAAAGACATTTATTTATCCACCGTTCTTTAATTATCTCCTTTATGGTTTTCACATGTTTAGATCAGGCTTAAGACTAAATAATCTAAGTAACGAATCGCATAATAACCACTCAGGTATTTCCAAATTAAGCAATAGTTTACTAGAGGTTAAAATTGCCGACAAATGCTTTTCTTAAGATTATTGCAACAGCTGAAGAAGCACTGAAATAGTTTATATGAGGTTGTGTGCAGCTTTAAGGGACAAGATTGGCACTTCACAAGACGTATCAGGAATCATTGATAATTGTCTGGAGAATCTTGAATTGCGCTCTTTGGAAAATAGCTATGCTGCTGGATTTGTTGATAGAATCTCACAATTCAAAAATAGTGAAATTTTGTTTCCCAAAGTCATTTTTGAATTTCCGCCAAGTAGTCAGTTTAAATCCTTCATCTTCAGGTCTATATGTACAAACAAATCCAGTATTGAGAAACATGCTACCGATATCTGATACATATTTTTTTTAAATTGTTAAAACATGTATCCATGATGAATTTGAAAGTATAAAAAGAGTTCGATGTAAGTATAGCTTAAATATAGACAAAGAATTCCTTTGTTACTAAATAAAAAGGAAATTTTCTGCATTTCCATTTCTGGTGTTCAAAAATCAAAAACATTTAGTATATTTTTAGTTTACCTTCTGACCCTGAAACGTGCGTTAGATAGTAAATAAATGTTAGATTTGGTGTAGTGGCAGCATAAGTTGTGTTTAGTATACTTTTGAAAACAAAAGTACTAAATATTAGTAAAATCCTAAACTGCAACGTCTCCCCTTGATTCATGCTTCCAAATAATTAGATGGAATTGCATGAAATTTTATTGGCTGTAATTTCGATATACATTTAATACTTACAAATGAGAAAAGTAAGTATTGAACCTTTTTTCCAGTGAAGTTTTGGTTCAAAACACAAACTCCAATAATCACAGAAATAAAAAACTTAATTTAGAAATGGTTGAAAAAAAATGTTATCTCTTTTGAATTTTATATTTCAAAATAAGTTTTAATATTATTGTTTTTTTTATAGTAGTGTACCAGATCATGCAGATTTCCATACACCAAGTACGGAAAGTGACAGTCCATTCCTATATTGTCTTCTGAATCAACCAGACAGCAAGGTAATGTACGAATTTTTGTAACTCTAATGCCTATAAATGTAATTCAACACATTGGGTAATTTAACGTTGACAATGACACAATCAGATTAGTTGTCATAAATCTACATTAAGATTTTAAAAGATAGAATGAAACATTATATTCATGTGACAAGCAATGGGTAAGTGACTTCAATCTTTCAATTTGAAAAATTGTTGCATGTTGTTACATAGTGAACATTTTCTTGGTTTCATTATTCGTTTGTTAATTAATATATATTATAAAAGAGAGTGTAACCCTCTATCTCCCGTCCATTAAGAGGTTTCCGTTTTTACCTGAAGGATGTTCTTTTGAAGATATAAGGGCTGGAAGCTTCGCCCTCAAATGCCTCTCAAATATTTTAGAACATTGTGGACAATTCGAATCCTTTTTTGTATGGCTTTTGGTAGGGGTATATAATGCAACATCCGCCGTGGGTTCGAACGTTCAGGAACATCCCAGCACAATCTGGGATGCTGCGAGAGGTTCGGGAATGGTCTGGAATGCCCCAGATCATTGTGAAACGTTCCAGAGCACACTCAAATGTTATGGAATGTTCTAGAACATTGTGGACTATTCAAAGCCTTTTTTGTATGGGTGGGACTACCTATTGGTTGTTTAGTGAAGAGATGTATAATTTGTACATGATGCACTGATAACTCAGTTTAGTTTTTATAACAGTAAAAAAAATGCAAAAACACAGCGAAGCTGGTATTTTCAGCTAGTAGTTTACATAAACATTGACTAAACAAAATATTAGAAAAACATGAAGATAAGAAATCTTGTAGACGAGATATATCCCTTGGTTCCCCGACGGGACCCATGTAATCTAAAATGCATAGTTAACTTTAATACTTCATAATTATCAATAAGTTCCTCACGGGACACTCCAGTACACATTTTTCTACGAATTATGCAACCAAGAATACGCTTTGTCAAATGGTTCTGTCAGTTCATTGAATATATTCGTTAATGTAACACAGTAACGATTGTGTTGTGTGTTTTGTTAGTGTTTTTTTTCTAATAAAACAGACAGTGGAATACAAATTATTGTAAAATTTAATTAATGATAGTTTCAAACATATAGAGAAATACTAATTGCTAAGTTAGATTGTACAAGGAGGCATTACCAACGTAATTTATTTATTGGACTTCCAAGTCCCGTCGGGGATTTAACAGGTATGTTATTGTTTATGTGTTATTTATTGAAAATTGAGCGTATTTGCTTGAAATAACGGAAAAAAATAATTAAAATTAGATGCAGGGACGTAACTTAGGGGACTAGCTAACAATGTAAATACTACTTATGAATTGGGGGCTAACGCTGAAGTGAAAACAACACTCCCACTGAAGCTCCTCAGGTTTCAGAATCAAAGAAAAGCAAAAGAGGAGGAAAGATAGAAGAGGTAGTGGAAAAAGAGGGAGATTACTACCCACTATCCGTCATACAGCTTGGATGACAATCCGATTGAAGAACACTGCTCAACTTACACTGATTACTTTCTTATAGTGTTGGGGCTAAGTTATACAAATTACTGGTCATATGCTGAAGATGTTGGGATAGCAATAGTAAAAAGAGTAATGCCTATAAGTCGTTTTGAACAGTTTCTGCAATATCTTCATATAAACGACAATACCTACTAACAACAAAGATAAGACCTTTCGTGATAATCTTGAATGAACGCTCTGACATTTTGAATAATGGAACTAGGAAACTTGCAGTTGACGAATCGATGATAATCTTCAAAGGCCGCTCCACACTGAAGCAAGACAATCCTAAAAAACCCATCAAAAGAGGGTACAAACTATGATGCCTAAGTGACCAAAATGGATATATGAAGAAATTCGACGTGTACCAAGGGAACAATGAAGTAGATTGTAGATTACAAAGGGGTCGATTGGCCTATAGCTGGCCTTTTCACACTGCGACCTGAAAAGATCTTTTGGGTATACCCTCCATCTATTTTTTGTCCCAAAGATCAAGGCTTCTAAGGGAGTCTATTATCCGATTGGGAGCTATTTTTGTTACCTGGTCAGGTCTCAAGAACAACCGTTCCAGATACCTATGGCGTTGGCGAACAAGTACGCCGCAATGGCAGATTATATGTTCAGTCGTTTCATCTGCACTATCGCAGAATCTACATGTTCCTCTGTCCACTTTTCTCATCTTGCAGAGGGGATATCTGAGTAGGAGTGTCCCGTAAGGAGTCCTGTGATTGCTCTGAGATCAGACTTCTGAAGCTCTAAGAGCGATTTAGCATAGCGAGCAGAAGGTTGTAGTAACCTTTTTGCTTGTATTTGGCCTGGAACATCTTTCCAGTAGGCTGCACTAAGTTCCTTTTCCCATTTCCGGACCTCTTCCACAATGTGGCTTTTAGTAATGCCACAAAACGGTTCGGGTCCGATGAAAGGAGTGCTAGCTCCTTCCTTTGCAAGACCGTCTGCGGTCTCATTTCCAGCAACTGAGATTTCATTTTGTGGTAACTCACGATCGTTAATAATATCTAGAGTAACTTCGAAATCTTGTTTAGCAGGCATTATGTCCCTAGGCATCATCATAGATTGAGTTGATCCAACCCTTAGTATCTCGAGATGTCCTGTCAAATCACCGGGTTTTAGAGATTTAGCCTACGTTAACCTATAGGCATTTCGCAGAGCAATCCTCCTTACATGTAAATTTAATGGAGGGAGATCTAGCATTACCTCCAAGGCTGCGCCAGGGCATGATCTCGTTACACCCGTTATTCCTAAACATGCGAATCTTTGCAATTTTTGCAACTCTTTTGTAGCTCTTTGTTGCGTTGTTTTCTTCCACCATACAAGCGCAGCATAGATGATGATAGGTCTGACAACCGTTATATATGACCAGTAGATCATTTTTGGTTTTAGACCCCAAGTTTTCCCAAAGAGCCTACGACACGTCCAAAGAGCCCTTGTTGCTTTTGAGGTGATGTCTGTGAGGTGTGAGTTCCACGTAAGTTTCCTATCAAGGATGACTCCAAGTTACTTAACCTCTTCTGAAAAAACAGGGTTGTACCATTCAAGCTTGGAGTCTGTATACTTAACTTCCTCCTGTTAGTGAATGGAATAAGTGTCGTTTTATTAGGATTGACTGAAAGTCCTTCGTTCGAACACCAGGTAGTTATGAGGTTCAAGGCACATTGCAGGTGATCGGCAATGATGCCGTCGTGCTTACCTCTGACCACTATAACTAAATCGTCGGCATAGCCAAGAGCACGAAATCCTTCTCTTTTTAGCTTTGTTACGAGGTCGTCAACCACTAGTGACCACAGTAGAGGTGATAGCACTCCTCCTTGAGGACAACCTTTCACCGCTTTTATAGTAGTCGACTGGTCTCCGAGGTAGGTGATTATTTTCCTAGTATTTAGCATGGACTGAATCCATTTGATTATGGAAGGTGGAATACCCGTTGAAGTCGCAGCAGCGCTAATTGATTCATATGAGGTGTTATCAAAAGCTCCCTCTATATCTACGAAGACACATAGCGATACTTCTTTTGCAGCTATTGCCTTTTCTAGGTCTCTTACGAGACAATGTAAGGCATCTAAGGTAGATTTGCCAGGTTGGTAGGCAAATTGTTCCTCGTGAAGCGGTGCATTTGATAAATATTCACTTCTCATGTATGTGTCGAGTATTTTTTTCATACTTTTGAGTAAGAAGGAGGTGAGGCTTATAGGTCTATATGACTTTGGTTCCTCTGGAGGACGTTTGCCACTCTTAGGAATAAACCCTGACCTGTCTCCACCCTTTTGGAATGTATCCCAAGATGAAGTTCATCTTGAATATCTTACATAAGTGAGTAATTAAGATATCGGATCCCTGTTGTAGAAGTGTTTTTGCAACTTTGTTTTCAACTGATCCTTTATGTCTTGAGCCATCTCGGTAATGCGCCTCCCCACCGAATTGTTGGACAGAGGAATGGTGGAAAGCTTCTTAGCTGCATCTGGGCTGATCATAGTTGAAACCATATCCTGAGCAGCAGGTAGAATAAGCTCTTCTGCAATCGTGTGTGGTTTACCTTTCTTTGCTATTCGTAAAGCCACTTGATACGATGCAAGCAAAGCACTTTTGCTCATATTATTTCCACTTAACTGAACTACTGAATTTTTCTGGTAATCTAAAGCAGTTTACTTAATATAACTGTCGATATACTTTCTCACCTTTACCCTCTTCTGTTCATGATCATCATGAGAAGTCGAAGGTCCTGCACACTTAACGAACTTATCCATAGTTAGAACAAAATCAAACAATACGCAAGCGAACAAAACACAAGTGGCCACTGCTCAACTCGAACTGGATTCTCCCCACCCCTCCGCCTACTGCCTCTGTCACTTCTATAGCTAGCCCCTCCAACTCTGTCCGTCTTTGTTTTGGACGAATCCCCCCCCTCTCAGCCAGCTGCGCTCTCTCAGTCCCTCGTTG
Source organism: Galeruca laticollis (assembly GCA_963921935.1). Taxonomy (NCBI): domain Eukaryota; kingdom Metazoa; phylum Arthropoda; class Insecta; order Coleoptera; family Chrysomelidae; genus Galeruca; species Galeruca laticollis. The sequence goes on along the minus strand of OY998176.1, from coordinate 235,867,045 downwards.
CTCATGACGCTTCAAGTTATTTTTAGGGGGTCGCGGCTAAAACGTATGGGCTAAAATGGGTCGCGGAAAGAAAAAGTTTCGGAGCCGCTGCCTTAGGGGTTTCCCAGACCCTGTTAGATGTTATTGTTCCGTTTTTATTTTATATCAATATAAAGAAATTTAGATGGTTTTGTTTCACTATGTTTTATTTAAACTAACAACTTTCAAACTTTTGGTCAGTACTGTATATAAAGAATTGTGATTAAATATGATACAATGAAGCTAGCTATAAATCTACTTGAAACTTACCGAATTATTATTCCAGCCTTTGTCTTGTCCGCCATCTATGCATTTTATAACGACGACAAGGCCGAATAAAACCAATAAATCTAGATATTTGATAAGAGGCGATTCTGAAGGCAACGTGATGGTATGGAGTATACCTGAAATATCTACAGCGCAATTAGAAGAAATCCAAAGACAAAAACTACCTCAACCAGTAACAATGAAAGCCACTCTTACTACAAGTTTGACTGAAGCGTGGGCGGGAATGAATCCAAGTCCAGTTGGTATATTGGATCAACTTGAAAAACAAGAATGTCAGTGTTAGTATTTAGCCGGCCACTCACGATTTAACCTCAAAGTACAATTATATTGGATACTATGAAATTGAAGTGTTTTTGAACATGTGTGGTTGAATTGGATAAGATTGGAAGCGAATTTGTATGTGAGTGGGTGTATTCAAACCAATTTGACAATTAACTCTTGTGTTTTATTATTAACAGAGTGAGCTGCGTCTACAAGTTTCATACTACACTGTTGAACCGTGTATGGGCTCGACAGAATCGTACTATGAATTAAATAAACACAATCATACTGCGGCGTTGGATCGTGAGTGGCTGGCTTTAAACATTTACTTCTAGAAATAGAATTTGATTATATAATATTTAAAAAAATAGAAGTTTTTCACGTATGGTGTTACAATATTACTATTTTATTTTCAGCTGTCAAGTTGACTGCCAGTATATATCTACCTATGCAAAGTAGATTAGTTGTAGGACGGGAAGATGGATCAATAATTATTGTACCTGCGAATCAAACAGTTATGTTGCAGTTACTTCACGGAAATCATCAGCAATTTAACGGTAACATTTATTTATAATAAAACTTTACTGGCTGTTAATTAAAAATATGCCCTTTTCAGGTTGGCCTAAACACCAAATTTTATCTGGACATGGGGGTAGAGTGAACTGTTTATTATATCCTCACAGAGAACATTCTAGATATGATAAAAATCATTTAGTGTCAGGTGGTGTAGATTTTGCTGTTTGTCTGTGGGATTTATATGGCGGTACATTACTACATAGATTTTGTGTCCACGCTGGCGAAATTACACAATTATTAGTGCCTCCAAATAACTGCAGCGTAAGTAAAAATGATTTAAATAGAAATATGAAAAATGTGTAGTTTAAAGTAAACTTCACATCTCTGTTATTCGACCCTGTATATTATTTGGTTTTTTCCTGATTTCAAAAATATTACCCCTGCCTTATCCACTTTTGAGTTATTTTTCCTAAATACAAACTGGTAAAAGGGTTTCCATTCCTGTATCCTCTAATACATTTTTTTTGTAGGCTCGAATTCAAAAGTGCATTTGTTCTGTAGCATCCGATCATTCCGTCACTTTACTTAGCTTAGCTGAAAGGAAGTGCGTATGCTTAGCTTCAAGGCACCTTTTTCCAGTAACTACAATTAAATGGAGGCCTAATGATGATTTCATGATAATAGGATGTTCCGATGGTACTGTTTACGTTTGGCAAATGGAAACGGGTCATTTGGATAGAGTGTTGCAAGGTATAGCAGCCGAGGAGGTGCTGTATGCTTGCGAAGAAAATGAAGCGAATAACACTTCGTCGGAGGTTGGATTGGCGAATCCTGCTGTACACTTTTTCAGGTAGAATAAAAAAGAAAAAGTATAATATATACATCTAAATTAAGTATTTTCCTTTGTTGTCAATTTGTTAATAAAAATTAAAGTGTCATGTCATAATAATATAATAGACGAGCTTATATAAAAAATAAACGGTTTTAAAGATTAAAACTAACTTTTCCGCATCTGTGGCCCTGAACAATATTCTATCATAAAATTGTTACTTGTATACACTTCGGGGGATGTATCGTGCTAACAAACCGAAATTTCTCCAAAAATTTAGTATATCTAGTTTTATAGGGCCCGCTGTACTCGCTCTAGTCAACTGAAAATCAATAGGGTACATCTGTGAGACACCTTGAACAATACTTATTCATAAAGTTGATCAATCGTATACTCTCTGGAGGCTGTATCGTGCTAACAAACTGAATATTCTCCAAAAATGACAAAAATTTGGTACTTCAAGTACCACAGCACCCGTTGTACTGGCTTTAGTGAGCTCAATATCAATAGGGTTCATCTTTAAGACGCTCTGAATAATATCCAATAATAAAATTCATCACTTGTATATACTCCGGAGGCTGTATCGTGGTAACAAACTGAAACTTCTCCAAAAATGACAAAAATATTGCACTTAAAGTACTGTAGCACCGGTTGTATTAGCTCTGGTGAGCTGAAAATCAATAGGGTTCATCAGTGAGATGCCCTGAATAATATTCAATCATAAAATTGGTAACTTGTTGAACTCCGGAGGCTATATCGTGCTAACAAACTGAAATTTCTCGAAAAACGACAAAATGTCGTACTTCAAGTACCATAGCACCCGTTGTACTGGCTCTGGTGAGCTGAAAATCAATAGGATTCATCTGTGAAATGTCCTTAACAATATTCCATCATAAAATTGGTGACTTATTGCACTCCGGAGGCTGTATCGTGCTAACAAGACTTGCAAGGAAAAGTGGCCGACGACAACGACGACGACATACACACAGGATTTTTTTTATGAAAACCGTTTTTCGTGTTGTTGTTGAAGAATAACGTAAAAATAACTCAAAAAAAAATTCGAATTTCCAACTTTTTTGTGGGTAAACCAATACTTTTCTCGCATATTAGATAGGTTGGCGGAAAAGTAAAATTCACTGTTTATATGAAAGATGCTTTACACTAATGTTTTATTATGTAGAGGATTGAGGCATAGGAATTTGTCAGCTATAAGGCATGCAACACAAAGAGGTTTGCATCAGCTACAAATGCTCGGAGCCCATACGAACAATGATGACCCCCATATGCAAAGGAATCACAATTCACCACTCTCCATTCAAGGCCTAAGAACAAATCCCAAAGGTAAATGGTTTTAATGTAACTTAATTTTGTTAAAATCTAAAAGTTCATTTTCTATAGTATGGTATCTGGAAATCTAAAAGTCAGTACAATTTATTTGATTAAAACATTTAAATAAATCTTTTAGATCCTGAAAGTCATATCCTATTCTTTGACATAGAAGCTTTAATAATCGAATTATTGAGTGAGGAATACGAAACGATGTCACCAGGTAGTCTGGAAGCAGCTGGTTTAATAAATGCGTCAGAATATTTGAAAGTGGCGGCGTTGACGCAAAGCGCAAGTCCCGATGCGCATAAAAAGATTGTGGGTGAGTAGATACTACTAAAATATTATATTTATTTACAGATTTACATATCACGCCGTATATTTACAGTTTTTTGTAATTATCCTGGAAAATATTTCTAAAATCTCTTTATAATTTTCATTTTAATATCTACTAAACTCTAACAGCAGTAGGTTAGAATCTTCTTCTTGTTCTTCTCATTTCCTTTTACATTTTCAGGTATCGGATGGAGGTTTGGGTCTCTCTTGTACCAATTTCTTCAACTGTCTTTTGCGATCTTCATTTCATCTAAAGTTCATCCATTTCTTTCTTATTCTCACCTTCATTTTTTATTGGAGTTCCCTGCATCTATTATTTTTCTCGTTAATTTTTCTGACTTCATTCATACCAATTCAGTAGTTTCTTGCTTTTTTTTTCTATTATTGGATTAGTGTTTTAAATGAAACTCAATGTTTCTAGCTAATTCCACAATATAATGAAACATGTTGAAAATTCTAAAAAGTTGACAATTGTTTCGATAACTGAATATCATCGTCAGAATGACAGAAGTTACATTTCATTTGATGCCTACTTGATGTTAAGTAGTTATTTTTGGCTAGACCAAGAAGTGATTGACTCAATATATGTTAATAGAAAAAAGAAGAAGATGTGATATTACAAATATTGAAGCTTAGATATTATTAGCCTTATAGTGATATCCTGGATATCATTTTTCCAATTAAGATCAGTATAACTGTGCAATAATATAGAAAACCAGGAAAACTATATCTACTGATATTTACAAAGAAGACAGCTTAATAGTGGAGAACTCCCTAGATTTATACAGTGAATACTTACGAGCATACAGATTAAAACAACCAGATAAATCCCATTACGCAAAACATCTACTTGACACCAATCATTCATTGACACCTAACACAGAACTAGAAGTACTACATATTTGTGATAAGAAACAAGAATTGGATTTCCTTGAAAACTTGGAAATTAGAAAACACTTAAGAAACCCACAATATGAAGCCGTCAATGAACAGATAAATCTAGGGAGCTCTCCACTATTAAACTGTCTTCTTAAGTGATAATTGTAAAGATCAGCAGATATAGTTTACCTGGTTTTCTATATCATTGCACAGTTATACTGATCTTAATTGGAAAAATGATATCCAGGATATGACCATAGGGCTAATAATATCTAAGCTTCAATATTTGTAATATCACATCTTCTTCTTTTTTCTATTAACATATATTAAGTCAATCACAAGGTAGGTCACTTCTTGGTCTAGCCAAAAATAACTACTAAACATCAGGTAGGCATCAAATGAAATGTAACTTCTGTCATTCTGACGATGATATTCAGTTATCGAAACAATTGTCAATTTTTTAGAATATTTCATTATATTGTGGAATTAGCTAGAAACATTGAGTTTCATTTAAAACACTAATATGAATAGATCCCACGAAGTAAGGGTCGGACAGTTAATTTCTATTATTGGATATTTTTTTGTTACTTTTCTTATGTCCGTTCTTTATCCTGTCCCACTTAGTTTTGCCGCTATTCTTCTCAGGTGTTTCATTTCCATTCCATTTAATTTTGCCTCATCTTTCCTTCGAACTATCCAGTTTTCTGCTGCGTATGTTATAGTTTCTACTGTTATCACATTATATATTTTCATTTTCACATCCATATTTGTAATTTTGTATCTCAATATTATTTAATTTAGTGTGTTGTAAATATTTGTTGGTTAGAATAAAATATGTAAGTTTCCTATCTTTTACAGTTCCTTAAGTAATATCAATGTAGGAATTGAGAAATTTATGTCTTATATAATGTCGCTTCTTACTACAATCCACTTATTGTGAAAAGTACAGTAACTTTGTTCCTTTATACAACTATGACTACCAAGACCTATCAACTATGCTATCCCCGAAAATGGTTTTTAAAAACGAGAGTATAGTTGTAATTTTGGAGACAGCAACATATCAGATGTTGTTTTGGATGTATCATCCATATGTCTTATATTGCGGTAATAAACAGGGTAACCATGCAGAAGCCTGCACCCACTGTCTTGGTAGTCTTCTGCACGATTTGTGGATCTGTGGTTATACTGGAGATCTTGTGGTAAAAATTGCTGGACCAGCTCTAGGATTCGAACCCGGGACCTCTCAAGCAAGAGATCAGCACACATACAATTGAAGGGCCTAGTGCAAAAAGGGTATAAATGCAAAATTTTGATTTTTAGTATTATTGCTGATTTGTATACCTAATACCAAGTTCTGTTCGTGCATAAACGATATAAGTGTTTAAACTGAGCGCTACAGCCATCTATGGGGCCACTCACTCACAGGGTTTGTGAAAATGATTCTTGCAAAAACGGTTTAACTGTACTTATACTAGTTTTGCACTAACTTTAGATTCATATTCTGTACATTTCACCGTAGATAGTCTTGTTTATTGCGTTATTTTCGTAAAAAATAGTGTTCAGTTCAGTTGTTTCATCAGTTCAGTAGATTTGTGCCGCAGTTGCCTTCGTTGTGCTAATTATCCAATGAAATATGGATGAAATTGATAGTAGGTTTGTTTTAAATTTGATAAAATTCAGGAATTAGGTTAGCTTGATTTTCCAGAGTATGATGTATGATGAGGATGCTGATTATATATAATCCAGATGAGGATGGAAACGAATCTGATATGGAAAATGAAGAAGTAGGTGAAAGTTCTACATCTGGGCATACAAAACCGGCCAATACAAGGAAAAAGTTGAGACATGAGGAAAACTGGAAAATAAATCAATGTAATTAATTGCAAATTGCGGGAAAAGAATACACAGGTCATAAAAATGTGATACATGAGAGAAAAATATTGGGAAAATATGATCATGTATGTAAATATAAGTGTAATACTATCATTTCTGAAGGAGACAGACAAAAACAGTGACGAATTTTACAAAATTCCAAGTTATGACTTGCAAACAGCCTATCTTGCTTCTTGCATAAAAAAGATGGTGTCAAAAAGCAACTAATGGGAAAAATAGAACTTTCAGTACAAAAATGCACTTCTTCCTCAAGACTTTAAAAATCATCAATAGACGATTTACAACAGTTTGAGAAAAATCTGGACGTTTAGGTATTTGCAAACCTGATCTCAGAGGAAAAACCCTTAGTGTGAACAAAATTGAAGAACATACTCGAAATATAGTGATCCAGCATATCATGAGCTTTCCAAGATACAAAAGCCATTACTACAGAAAGGACAACTCCAATACAAAATACTTATCAAATCAACGGATTTGAATATTACCAAAATGTATTCTCTTTATAAGGAATTCTGAACTCAGAATAACAACATATATGTAGTTAAACTCTCCTACTATCGATACATTTTCAATACAGAATTCAATCTGAGATCCCATAAGTCACTCACTGATACCTGCTCAAAATTTAATCAAACACTCCAACGATGAGATGATAGTGAATTCGAGCAAAATTTCTCTGGATGTTCATCAGCGAAAAGCTCAAAAAGCTGTTGACTGCAAAAATGCTGACATTGAAATCAGATACTCTGGTAATATGTTTCGATTTACAACAGACTTTACCCACCCCTTTGCTACAGACGTCATAAGTATTTTATCTCAGGCAACTTTGGACTTACAATTTCTGCATTCGCAATGAGAGTGTCTGAAAGAGGTTCCCTACAGATAGGTCTGTTACAGTTTATCAAGTCGCAACCCCGAACATAAATGAAATCATCGCATATAGTGATTCATGTGGGGGTCAGCATAAAAATAGATATATATTATGTAAACTATTCATGTTTTTGGTGAAAACAGGTCAAATAAAGGAAATTTATCATAAATTTCTGGAACCAGGGCATACCTATATGGAATACGATCGAGATTTCGGCGTAATAGAAAAAATCAAAAGGAGATATCCACAATTTTTTATTCCAGATGATTGGATAAATGTTATCAAGAAATAATCAAACAATTTTACAGTCCACAAATTGACACAGAAAGACTTCTACTCATTCGAAAAAGTAGATAAACGTATTATTTATCCAAAGAAAGATACTGAAAAAATCCAATCAAGTTCCAACAAATTTCCCATTTCAACTACGAGGCCAATGCGACAACATTATTTTCTTTTAGGTTCAAGCCAACTCTTGATGATTCGTTTCCATTTTCGATTTGTGTTCTGTTCCTCTGGAAAATCTGGAAGACCAAACTTTTTGTTGGATGAAGTTTTTCAGCAGATGCATTCAATTCCACTAAAAATTACGACTGAAAAGTGGAAAAACTTACAGACTCTTGTGGACTATATACCTCCTGTTCATTATGAGTTTTACGTCAATATTACACACGGGCCAAGAACAAACAAGGAGGGGAAGAAGAAAAGAAAATAACGAAACAAGAGTGAACACTATCGACCAGGAGGATGAAGGTGATGAGGTCAATGATTACTTGGAGTCGGTCTATGACGTGCAATACAATAATGTTTCTGAAAATGGGCTATTCTTCTCTGTTCACAATTTAAACAAAAATGAAATAAAAACGTTTTTACGAAAATTTATTATTTTTGTAGGACGTCGTGAAGCAAAAATGGTATAAATGCATCAAACTCCAGAAACTATGGAAATATCAAACTTTATATTCATATACAAAGAAAAAATCATCCTATTCAGGCTCATTCCAGTATTTCTGTTATTGTACTAATTTTGCTGATATAAAAAATCAACTTTGGACCCTCATTATGCAGAAAACATTTTTGGCACTTTTTTGCACTAGACCCTTCAATTGTTCCATCTTAATGTGGGTAAAATGTATAGTGAACTTCATAGTGATTATATTGGTTTTGCTATACAATTAAAAAATTTCGGAATCGAGAATATTTAATTGCAATATGTAAACACTTATTTGGTATCACCTACAATGAGTTGACATAGATGGAGCACAATATGTATGCACTATATATAGTGGCTTAACACTCCCGTAGGAGTAGCGACGCTCTTACGAGCTTTCTAGATCCTTTTGTAATGGTGGATCAGACCACATTTACTTTTTCATATTTTTTCTACCATTTGTAGCCATTGCTTCCTGTCCTGAGTTTTCTCTTCCCATAGTCTTGAGATCACCTACTACCTCCTGCAACCAAGTTACCCTTGATATTTCCCTTCTTCTCTTACTATAGGGCTTCCACTCTACCATTGAGTATATTATTTCCCCCTTATCTGCTCTCCATATATTTCCCAACCATTTTAATCTTTGCTCCTTAATTTTTCTTACTATGTCTTTTTGTATCTCTTGATATAGTTCCACATTTGTTCTTCTTCTATATTCGTCAGCTATTTTTTTTGGTCCTAATATATTTCTTAGTATTTTTCGTTCCTGTATTCTCATATCCTCTTGTTGGTTTTTTGTCATAGTTAATGTTTCTGCCCCATACATCATCATCGGTCTAATTATTGTGTTAAATATTCTTATTTTCGTGCGCTTGCTAATTATTTGATTTTTTAATAATTTTTTGTTAGCCTGGAATGATTTGTTTGTTGCTATGATTCTTTCCCTTATCTCAGTTTCTCTGTCTCCATCACTACTTAGTGTTATTCCCAGATATTTAACTCTATCCACTTCTTCAAATTCATATCATCCAATTTTCACATTTTTAGTCTTAATAATTTGGTTTTATGTGTATTTATCACCAGTCCATTTTTTTCCTTACCTTATCTCTTCCAACATTTCTTCCATTACCATTCTGTTTTTAGTCACTAATGCTACGTCGTCGGCATAAGCTATTATTTATCCTCCTCTAGTTCTTAAATTTCCTTTACATATTTTTTTCAACATATATTCTAGTGCCAAATTGAATAGTGTTACCGACAGATAGTCTCTTTGTTTGACTCCTTTATTATATGTAAACTTCTTCGTTTTCTCTCTTTGTGATATTACTTCTGCTACGCTCTGGTCTAGTGTCATTTTTATTAATCTTATTAGTTTATTATTCACTCCCATTTCATTCAGCGCTTTTAGTAATTGATTCCTTTATATTCAGTCAAATGCTCTTTGGAAGTCAATGAATAAGTATTTCGATGTCTATGTTATATTCGTTGGACTTTTCCAAAATTTGTTTCAGTATGTGTATCGCATTTGTAGTTGACCTTCCCTTTGTAAATCCATACTGATATTCCCCTCCTCTGTAACCTCTGTCATGCAGTCTCTTTTTTATAATTGTTGTTGTTATCTTATATGCTGCATTCAGTAGCGTAATGCCTCTGAACTTTTCACAAGCTTGTTGGTCTCCCTTCTTGTGTATTGTTACTATTTGTCCCACATTCCATTCCTCTGGGCTCTATTCTTCCCATTTTTTATATATTAATTGGTATAATTTTTCTAAGAGTTTAGTCCCTCCATATTTGATAAATTCCATGTTGATTCCATCGCTTCCTGGCCCCTTTCTGTTCTTACTCCTGTTAATTATCTCTCAATTACCTCTTGTTTCTTCTTTTCTTCTATATCAACCTCTTCTCTTACTTCTGTTTCTGTTAGTAGCTCCCTAAAGTATTCCAACCATGAACCATGTCTCTTTATATGCCATATCTCCATCTAATATTCTTCCCTCTTTGTTTGTGTATGCATTGATCTGATGATTTGTTTTTTTTGTATAAAAGAAACTTGTTGTCGGTCGATTTATAACAGCATTAGAGCTTTTAGTGTTAGCCATTTTCCAATTTGTGGTACAATCTACTTTGATCAATTTCTTATATTCCATCTTTACACTCAAGTTAATATTTTTCACTGGTTTTGTCTACTACTACTTCCACTATTTCACGTTAAGGCTATCATTTTAGATATACTTCTGTACAATAGTCAAAAATGTAAGGTACTGAATAACTATTGATGTAAAGCAGTGATTACCAAGGTGGTCCAGATGGACCGCCAAGGGTCCACGGGAGAACCGATAGGGGTATACGTTGGCATGAAAAAAATTATCGTTAGATCTTATCTCCACATTATTTGATGAGTTTTGGAAATATGGTGGAAATATAGAGGCAGAAGTCCACCAAAACCAGTAAAATTTTGAAAGTGGTCCATAAGGGAACCTCTGATGTAAAGCAACTGAACAAAGCTTCAAAATGAACTCAGCTCTGTACACAATGAATTTCTTACATAGATAGTTATTTCTTAAAAAAATATTTTTTATATTTTTTTAATTAAAAATATACTAACCTTCATTGTTTTTTGTGCAAGATTTTTTTGGGAAGATGAAAAATAAAGCTGAAAATATGGAAATGATTATTAAGGAAAAAGACAAACATGGTAATTAGTTTGTATATTTATTGTAGAATCCCCTTTTTTAAAATTTATGTTTGTCATATTTTCTACTTTGTTATTGTTTAAATTCCGTCCAACAAAAGATAGTGAATTTTATTTTAATTTTGATCATCTTTCTATAGCCTTTAACACAATATTTTTTTCAAACATTTTGGTTATCAGTCGTAGACACTTTTCTTTCAACTTCTGTTCCTAAGCTAGTTTTTGATTCCTGATAAGTTTTTACTTTTAAATTAAAGATTAGTTGTAATATATTTTACTCACATTTTCTTCAATGTTTCTAAAACGTGTTATAACCCAGTGATTATTATTAAAATATTATCCACACCTCATTAGCCATCTTTGAAATGAGAGTTCCACAGGACAGAGACTGATAAGGTTAAGATTAAAGGATACCTATGGAATAATTGCATCTTTTGGCAAATTAACCATGCAGCCTTAACATGAAAGTTGTACTATACTGTTATTTTGTTTGTATCGTGATCATAAATTCATAAACATTTAAAACAGTTATATATGGATGAGAAACGTAGGCACTGAGTTATAGAGAGAAATCAAGGCATACAAATGGTAAAATGAGGTATCTAAGAGCAGAGCTAGGTGTAACTAGGACGGACCATATGAAAAATAGTGTAATATGAGACAGAGACGAGAGATTAGTATTAGAAATTATAGAACAACAGCAATAATGTGGTTTAGATGTATAGGAAGAATGAATGAACAAAAGAGGGAAAACAATAAAAGCAAAAGAAGAGGAAGACCAAACAGAAGTTGGAATGGGGAGATCCCCAAGGCTCTGCAACGGAAGGAGCTGAATTGGAATCAAACGGAACTGCTGATAAAAGGCCAAAGGAACAAGACAATCTGTTTATGTATGTAGTAAGAAATAATAATTGGAAATTAGAAGATAACTGGCAGACACCCAGTATAAATTCAGTGTCAATGGCTATTATTTAAACACCAACAATTCATGTTATTTGGACGTATCTGTAGAATGAGTGATAAGAAAAGAGGGAAAACAATAATAGAAAAGGGAAAAGACCAAACAGAAGTTGGAATAGGAAGATCGCCAAGACTATACAATGGAAAGATCTGAAATGGAATCAAACAGAACTGCTGGTAAGAGACGAAAGGTACAAGAGGATTTGTTTATGTATGTAGTAAGAAATAAGAACTGGAAATAAGAAGATAATTAGCAGTCATCCAGTTTTAATGGGTAATATAACTGTCACATGGCAGGATCACCATGTAATTTTTGATATTGCCATGTATTAAAGGTTGCTTAAGACTTACCCCAGTTCAAACCATCGAGTAACGTACATCACTGGGATTTATTATAACTACACACAAACTAGATAACACTTACATTAACTACAAGTGCACGGTCATTCAAGCTGATTTTGACATTCACAAAAATGTTGCCAAAGATTTAAAAAAGTCGATAAAGGAAGCCCGAGAAGTATACGAAGAGTCTATAGTATGCAGCGACAACCCTAAAAAATTATAAAAATACATTCGATCGTCATTGTCATCAAAAATATCCATTCCTCTAATAAAGAAATATGACGGAATTATTTATAAAAATTACAGAGTTTTGGCAGATACTTTTTCTAAAGTATCCTCTACTGAAAATATCATAATTTACCCGACATTCTGCCCACAAGAGTAATTTCATCCTTACATCCTTAGAGCAACTTCATTTTACTCCTGAAACTGTCAAATGTCATCTTCATAAATTAAAAAACAACTCTTCTCCTGGTCTCGATCCAATCTCTCCTCTAGTTCTCAAAAGATGTAATGCTCTCACTCATCCTTTGTCTATAATAATGTCCTTGTCTTTTAATACACACATACTACCTCCTATCTGGAAAACATCCTCGGTAACCTACATCTCAAATAAGATCCGACCCCGTTCAAAAAGGTACTGTCAATGCCTAACGCAGAGAGTTTTGCAATTAGAAAGTCATGATTGACTCTATCAAATGCTTTTGAAAAGTCAGTATAGATAGAGTCAACCTGGTGCCTTTCCCCTAGTTTTAATTAATTATGTTCCTGGTGTCATGAGTAAGTTTCTTAGTAATCAGACAGTCAAGTAATTTGCAGGGCTGCGAAAAATCCTTTTAGAAAAGTACAGGCCATTTGTACTTTTCTGTCCTTTTGTGTACTTTTCTGACCATTTGTGCACTTTTCTGACCATTAATGTACTTTTATATAAAGCTGGCCGAAAAAATTTAATGAAGGTCAACTGACCACTATGAACTGTTTACATAACCTATATTTACCATTTACCTAATCTGCAATACAAAACAAAATTAACAACAAGCTCTTGAACTGAGACAGAACAAACTAACATAAAAATAATATTTAAAAATTCAAATAGATTATTAATATTAATACAAAGAATGACAAGTACTAGCGGCAGTGTTAGTGACAGCAACGTGCGGGGTGCACAGAAAGGCACAAACAACTTTGGTGGCCGAAAATTGAGCAGTGTATGGTGCCATATTATGAAAGACAATAATGGAAAAGGGTTTTGTAGATACTGTAAAAAACAAGTGAGTTCCAAAATTCTAAGGGTAAAAAATTACATAAAGAATTGTGAACATTATACCGATTATGATTATGAAAAGATGGCGTTTTCGAATACCAGTGATAATGAAACTGAAAATGATATTATGTATATCAAGGTGCAGATGGGACGTCTACTATTAAGGAGTTTGGTTTTCCACGGACCCTGCCTAATTTATATTTAACTGCTCCCCTGCCATCAAAGTCGTCTATGCCTTTGTTAGATAGTTCAAACAATTCTGTCATCATTGCCAGTGGTAGTAGCAGTACCACTACCACTACAAGTCCGATGCCGGCTATGGACCAAAGTTAACGGAATACAAAAAACTAAAAGATGATCAATCACTTGAAAATTTTATCATAAAGTCCCCTAAGAATATGAAGGAAAATATTGATATCAGAATAGCAGAATATTTTTTTTCGTCAAAATACTGCTTTTAAGCAAATTGAAAACAAAACATTTATTGATATGGTAAAAACCTTAAGGCCTGGTTACACAACGCCGACTAGACATCAATTAAGTGGTGTGCTTCTTGATAGTATATGATAAAGTTGAAAATCAGTTGATTTCGTCCCTGCAAGAAATGTACAATGAACAGGCCTTAACATTACTGCAGGATGGATGGTCCAGTGTTAAGAATGATCCAATTATTGCCACAAGTATCCATATTGGAAATGAAACTTTTCTTTTATCTTCTGTAGATTGTGGTTCAGAAAAGAAAACTGCCGACTACTGTGCCAAAAATGCCATAGAAAACATTCGACTGTGCAAAGAAAAGTATGGTAAAGACAGGCAGTCGAGTAATTTAGGGATTTTAGGTTGCTTACACACAGGACAATAATTCTTTGTGTCATCTCTACCTCCAGATTTGTGGATTGGAGTGAGAAAACTTTGTTTCCAAAACATAGGAAATGTTCACGATGATAGGGAAATATTGAAAATTGTTTTGCTAGCGTGAATACACATTATTTCATGAAATGTAGAGGAATTGTTGATAATGAATTATGTCACCAGTGACTTAAAATCTTTTATGCGCTCTCTTTTTTTCAATTATTAATTTCCTACGTTGAGTGCTATACCATACGGGAAAATTTGAGGTTCTGAATTTTTTCTCTGGTACAAACATATCAATTGCAGAGTAAATTATTTCGTAAAACATCTGAAGAACCTGATCCAAATCTAAATTTCCCTCCACCATGTCACTCCACTCTTCATATTGAAGTTACTGCTCTTTATTGATTTCAAAGTGGCAGGTAATTGCTGTGTGATGTACACTGTTTGGTAACAGTAAATTCAATGGTTCAGAGATACATTGATGGAAAAGTTAAGTTTAGTAAGACATTTCGACTATTAGTTATGGTATTTATTTAATGGAGACCATAATAACCAAAAGAGTTTAGTAATGTGATCGAAGGCGAGTTTACTGGACAGTTTACATTTAAACAAAATCGTCGTTAAACCAAACAGCCTCAGGCAAATTATAATCCCCAAACAAAATAAATTCACAGTCCTTGTTATTATCAAAAACATGATCAACATCCTGGGTGTGTTGTTCATATATCTCAACAGTTGATGATGGTGCTATATAGACTCCCCCAATTATAGTTTGTTGTATAAAGAATGACAAAAATCGGCTCGACTATATTCCTTTGAATTTCAACTTTTTAAGCATTTCTCAGACTTTTGGCAATTAAAATACCTCCTCCCCGCTTCGTGTAATTGTTTGTTTCATCCCTATCAAATCAGAATATATTATAACCATTTAAACATAATTCCCATTACAAAAATCTTTGTTCACCATGATTCTACAAGGATAATAATATCATAATTGGACCCTAAAATCGAATGTTCCAATTCACTAAGTTTAGTCCTGAGACCACCAACATTTTGATAATAAAGATTAATTTTACCATCATCACTGAAAACATTATTTACTTCAAGTTTTTTGTTACTCGAGGAGTGCCACCAATGTATCGGATGAATACATATTCTCCATTATTTGTTCTTTCTTGCATCTCCTCTTCCTCTACTTTTATATCATACTGTAAGAAAAAGGGGATAATATTAGAATATAGCATGCCATATATTCCTAAAGAAAACTGGACTGCTGAAAAATGAATAATAAAATGTTCCGTTTATGAATTAAATCTCTTACCAACAAGAGCTTTACCAAGATCCCAGTTTTGACATGGTAGAAATGACTTAAGTAAACTAAGAGTATCGTGGTATACAGTATTGCCAAAAGATAATACATTAGATGCTACAGCAAAGAAAATAGTGATGGTTGGTTATTGTCTTGGAGGATGGATATTATGGTTACCTGAGGAGTAAACACTCAAGAGATGTAAAGTTTGACGAATCAGTCATGGAATTCAAAGAAAGAAACAAGGCTAAAGAAGAAATAAATAAAGAAAGTATATTTTCCTGAAGAAGCAGCAAAATCCTTAGAAAGTGAACATAACTATTCAGAAGATAACAATAATGAGATTGGTTCAAATCAGCCACTTCTTCAGAAAGTTCAGAAGATGAATTTCAAGATACATCTGAGACTCCGGAGGAAAGAATTACAAAAACAGGATAATTTATAGAGAGGCCATCTTACTTGGAATATTATGATGTATACGTTGCTTATTGTCTTCTTTCTTCAGCTAATGAAGAGCCAAAAACATTCAGAGAAGCTATCGAGTAACCGAAATAGAAAGAATATTTCACTTTCAAAAGCCCATTTGATAACAAACATCAATAATAAAAGACATAAATATAAAAATAAATTACTTGATTACATGAGAAAATGAAACTGAAATATTATGCATTATTTTTATTCATACATAAACATTATTATATTTTATTATTTGTCTTATTAGTTGAACCCCGCGTGAAATTGAATTCATTTTATTCCATCATTTTTGCTTTTTTATTGTACCCCTTTCTTCAAGGTAGTTTATTTCTGTTTTATTGCCTTTCAAGTACCAATTTTTCCCATGTTCTGTAGTTGAAAAGGAGTTTTTACACATATTTTTGTAGGAATTTTAGCAAAAATGAAAGAAGGTGCCGAATCAGCAATAGCAAAAGCAGAAAGTGTTCTAAAACAGTCCGGAGAACACTTCAAAGGTACTCAATGAATTGCTAATGGTGTTTTTTTTTGTTTATCGAAATTGAATTTTTTATTTGTTTCGCTTTTTTGGTTTTTACGCATTTTTTGATAGTTTCCTTGGTTTGACTTGTTGAAATAAAAGCTTAATTGCATGTTTTTTATTTCAAAATGTACCGTAATAATGTAGGCTTAACTGCATAATTGGATTTTTTTTACAATACATTTTTACCAAAAAATCTATTATTAACAGAATTCAATTAATAATTCAAATTTTCCAGAAGGACATGAATCAACATCCAGAAACAACAAACCAAATTCATTAGGACCTCTCGAAGCTAGTCATGGTATGGAGATAGCACAACTTCTTTTATCTCTATTACATTCGTGGGGTCTGGATAGTGATCTAGATCGAGTGTGTCAAGTCAAACTTGGTTTACTACGTCCTATGGTAATGATTTTTTTGTTAATACAGAAATAATATGCTCTTTATTGCAATAAACAAAAAGTCCACATGGTAGTCACATCAACTTCCTTCCTTTTGTGGGTTATCACTACTGGTCTAATTTAATGAATAACTTTTTATAGAAACATCTTTTGATGTTTTGGCACAATTTTTACCTTCATCAAAATTATATCAAGATACATGAAATAAATGAATATTTGCCAAACTTGTAAAATATCTAAATACTTCATCATATTCAAGTTTATTGTGTTCTCTGTAGGTTCCAATATCCTATGGAGTTCTTTCCAAAGCGAATCACATGTCACTCTTCCTACCAACGTGGCACAATACGATACCAGTAGATGAAGAACCTCTTCCAAACGATTTATCTCTCACGAACAGCATACCACCCGAGTTGATAAGACAAGAACAAGTCACTAGAATATTTACATCTCGAACTCATTGGGAACTTAGTACAACACTAACTACTAACCATCTTTTGGCAATAATTGCGCTTAGTCATACTCTGATGTCGATGAGTAACGCTACTTTTGTTCCAGAACAAGAAAGAAATAGGAAATTACATAGGTAAGTATATTTTAAAGTTTCTTGTCTCTTAATTGAGTTTCACATCTATGTATGTGTCAAGCTGGTTCTATTCTTCTTCTTACATATTCATAATTTAGTTTTCAATAAGACCACCGTTGTCATAAATGTGTTGGAGAAATGATGACGCCATTTCAGGTACTTTCTGACTGATGACTTGGATGTCTCCATCCATAAATATCGATGGAGACGAGATAGGCCAAGTAAACGAATATGAATATCTAGGTCATGAGGTGAGAATAAAAAGAAATAACCAAATGTTGAATACAATGCTGCCAATATGCTTGAAGATGAAGATCTACAAGCAATGTGTTGTACTTTTGATGACATATGTGGAGGAGACGCTTACCCTGACAAAAAGAAGGGATAAAATTCCAAATGAAATCATAAGATGCGCCAAGGTCAATGACATCATCAAAATCATAACTCAAAAGAAATGGAAAGGGGCAGGGCATATATTCCTAATCACCAATAATATATGGACCAAAAAAATATTGAAAGGAGACCTAGAACGGATAAGTAGAGGCAGGCCACTAACAAGATGAGGTGACGCTATAAGAAGAATTGTAGGAAACTGGATAAAAACCACCAAATATAGAGACCGATGGTTTGCATTAGAGGAGGCCTATATCCAGCAGTGGATGAAAACGGTTGGTGGATGATGATGACGACTTGGATGTTATTTAATTTGACCACCATCTTAAGTTGTGATAGTAGTTTCAGAAAGGGATTTGAGTTGGTTTGATGACTTCTGTTACCTAATAAACGTTCGAGTCTGTTTGATATGAACCGGAAGGCATTTCTTATGGTGCAAATTTTTTTTGATTGAATGATTTACATGCTTTATGCGACTTATAAATTAGTAGTTTATTTTCTACTGATTAATTGATATCATACTTATAATAGCATCGTATAATGGCTGTATTATTGACAGTCGTATTGTTAATTTTGAGTCAAATGATTTGAATATTATTATTATTGACAATGTTTTTGTCAAATACTGAAAAAATTAATCTATAGGGATCAAATATGGTCTATTAGGTAACTTTTTAATAGTTCTATTATTCCTCATTCTTCATATTATGCATGGTCTCTAACGAGTACTACATAATGCAGATTTGCACCCAATTCGTATAATCAAGTTCGGCTTCCAGCAAATTCTAAAATAACTGGTTTTTCTTGGTCCATTGTTAGTTTGGTCCTTGTTCAATATGGATAGGAGGCACATGAATTTTGCATTTACTAAAAATTTTGACTAGTTGCCAAATTGAATTATCATTGTCATTTAAGACTGGTGACGTTAAGTTATTTCTTTTATACATACATTATAGGAAACAATGCCAAGGGTTCACCCCGGAAGTCAAGGAATTATCAAAACAGAAAAAAGTCAAATGATTTGAATATTATTATTATTGACAATGTTTTTGTCAAATACTGAAAAAATTAATCTATAGGGATCAAATATGGTCTATTAGGTAACTTTTTAATAGTTCTATTATTCCTCATTCTTCATATTATGCATGGTCTCTAACGAGTACTACATAATGCAGATTTGCACCCAATTCGTATAATCAAGTTCGGCTTCCAGCAAATTCTAAAATAACTGGTTTTTCTTGGTCCATTGTTAGTTTGGTCCTTGTTCAATATGGATAGGAGGCACATGAATTTTGCATTTACTAAAAATTTTGACTAGTTGCCAAATTGAATTATCATTGTCATTTAAGACTGGTGACGTTAAGTTATTTCTTTTATACATACATTATAGGAAACAATGCCAAGGGTTCACCCCGGAAGTCAAGGAATTATCAAAACAGAAAAAGAAGGCCTACTTAAGGTACATCAACAATTGATCAACTGAAGAATATCAAGTCTACAAAAGAGAAAGAAACAGAAAAACTAATGCGATTAAACAACTCAAAAGGACATACTGGGAAAAGTTCTCGGTGGAAATGGAACATGATCTATATGGGGGCCAGAAGAACATCTGGAACATGCGATGAAAAAGAAAAAAGCAAATCAATGTGGAAGTAGTAATAAACACGATAACAATAGAGAAAACAACGATGATACAGAAATCGAAAATCTATCACATCCAGACGAACAAGATGAAAACATAACACTGGAAAAAGTAGAAACGGCCATACAGAGATTAAAGAACCATAAATCTCCAGGCACTGACTGACAACATTCCAAATGAATTACTTAAGTACGGAGGTCAAAAAATGGTAAAAGAATTAGTAAAATTATTCGGAAAAATAGAACAAAGCAGAATAATACCAATGAATGGAAAACTAGCATAACAATAATATATAATTCTATAAGTTTTATTGAAATCTATAAAATGGACAAAAAGCAATTTAAATGTTGCAAAAACAAGGATATGAATTACTATTGCTGCAAAACATATTGTGGAATATTTCATGATAGCTGTTTTCTAAGAAGAAGAAATACAATAGTTGTAGATGGTCATGTAATGTTTTGTTCTAAGGACTGTCAAGATAGTAATGTAGTCAAAAATGATGAAACGACAAAACTCTACAAGTAATTAGCAAAAATGCAATCAGACAAGACAGAACTAGGGCAGTATATAGAGAAAATGAAAATAAACATGGAAGATGAAATTGAAACATTAAAGTTGAAAAATGAGACTTTGACTCAAGAGAAATGTACCTTAAGAAACAAAAAAGAAACTCAATTATGTTTGCAGAAGAGGTTTATGAAAGGGAACAATGTATAGAAATGCAATTAAACAAACACAGCGTAGATTTAAATATTTGTAATAAATTAAATGAAAAACTAAAATCAGAGCTTAAAGAAGGTTTGTTACAACTAGAGGACTTACAAAGTAAAATTAAAGTACTTGAGAGTATAAATGTAGATATGTTAAGTACGATTAAAACATTAACTATGGACAATGGCGCCTATGCATCAGAAGTAGTTGAACTAAAGAATAAATTATGCATTCATTCTAATAAACCACAAACAACTTTAGAGCAAATCGAAAATGAAAATATAGTTAATAAGCAAAATTAAAGAACAATGAATGGAAATGACACACAGAAAAGAAAACAAAATGATGGCAAAATTAGTAAAAGAAATGAAAAGCAATGTCTAACACAAAGAGACGATATAGAAAAAGGACTAATTTCACAGAAGGTGCAGAAAACAAAGGACAGGGATGGTGAAGTTATTTTTCTCACAAGTGATGAAAGCATCAAACAAACGGTGAAAGGAGTGGAAAAGTGCCAATATGTGAAAAGCAAATTATTAATCTTATGTGATCAAAATAGCAGTGATCTGGGAAGCAAGCTGAATTTTCGAATGATTGGGACTGAGGTTCAAACTATTATCAAGCCAAATGCCTTATATAATAGCGTTATTGATGATGTTTTGAATTTAGGAAAAAATTTTACTTTGAATGATCATGTTATAATTATTGCAGGTTTCAATCATATGGTTAAAGGCAAATATCCACTGTTTAAAAATATCAATGAAAAAATTAAAAGGTGTACGCATACAAATATTATTCTTGCATCAGTGCCGTACATTGTAAATCAAAATAAAGTCAATCAATTTATATATGAATTCAACAAAGAATTATATGAGTACACTATTAAAATTAATCAATTTGCAGAGGGTGAAATATCTTTTTTAGATATTAACAGTCATAAAGGGATTAACTTGAAAAAATATGAAATAGCTAAAAATATTGTCAACTTAACAAAACCTAAAGTTAAACAATTCCAGAAAAACCTAATTTTTATAAAAACTGCAGAAAATACAGTTACCCATTTTTTAGAATCACCTCAACTAATCACAAGGATATACTGATAAAAAAAGCTGTATGTCCCATTAACAATTTAACTTTTGTGCATCAAAATATACAATGTATTAGTAATAAGATTTTGACGCTGAATGATAGATTTGATGATGGATTTTGCTTTGATGTTTTAATGAATTCTGAACAGTGGTAAATAAAGAATACCATTGAAACAAATAAACTAACCCAGTTTACGTTAGTCACGGACATGTGTCGGACTGTAACAACACATGGTGGAGTAGCCATATATAAAAACGACAATTCTTCTGGAAGAGTGAATGAATATTGTATCAAAAAGTTTTCTAAGGAAAACATTTTAGAATGTTGTGGTATACAACTACCTCAATATAAAACTATTTGTTTAGGTATCTACAGACCCTCTGGAGGAAATTTTAATGATTTTATGTTTTCAACGAAATTTTAATCCATGTATGTGCAGAAAACAACAGCAATATAATTATTGGAGGTGATTTCAATGTAAATTTTATGAAACATACTACTCAACTTTTTTTGTTGAAAGACTTATTGTATAGTTTTAATCTTGAAATATGCGTAAGAACTCCAACTAGAGTTACAAAAGACTCTGCAACTTGCATTGATAATGTATTTATTAGAACAGCAAATCAGTATAGTGTAAAAGTAGTTGACCTTTGTTTATCTGATCACTATGCTCAATTTATTGATTTCCACACTGGTAATTCAGCTCAAAAAAGCTGTAAACCACCTGTTAAATTTTTCAAACGGTCATATTCTGAAGACAACATAGAACAGTTTCATGATTTGCTGGGGGCTGAAGATTGGATTACTGTTGTTGGTCAGATCTGTCCCAATTTAGCTTATGATCAATTTGCAGAGATTGTTTTATCTTGTTTTGAAACTGCCTTTCCAAAGCTAGTTACACAAGGACCGAAAACTAAATACAAGGAAGTCTAATGGCTTTACATTGAATGCTGATTTATTGGTATTAAGAAATAATGTGGCATTATATACTACTCTTGCTAAGCACGATAGACGATATATTGAAATTAGTAAAGTGTTAAATAATACATATAGGCTTAGGTTGGAGCAGGCCTCTAAACAATTCTATGATAATCGAATTTTGAACTCGGAAAATAAGACTAAAGAATCCTGGGAAATAATAGCAAAAAACTAACAAATCAAGTAGCCAACTTAAATTATATGATCAGGGTAACCAAATGATTCTGTTTTAGCAAATATATTTAATTTAAATTTTACTAAACCCCCTATTGATAGTTTAGTTTGCGATGCAGCATTTGTCAAGGAAAATATCTCTTCTAATACTAAAACCTTTTATATGGCTCCTGTTTCAGAGGAGGAGGTTTTAGAATTTATACTATCTTTAAAAAATACTGTTGCAGTTGGTACTGATGAGTTAAATAATAAATTAATTAAAAAGTGTGCCGTTCTATTGACAAAACCATTGAGTTTCTTATTGAATTTGTCAACTGAGAGGGGAATCTTCCCTGAATCTTTAAAACTGTCTATAGTAGTTCCCATTTACAAAAAAAGAGATTCTAATGATATTAATAACTATAGACCAATTATTAGTATCTTGTCTACTATCTCCAAAGTATATGAATTGAATATTAAAAATCAGTTATGCAATTTTTTTGCTAAATTTAAGCTATTATCGCCCTCGCAGCATGGTTATATTCCAAAAAAAGGTGCAGAGACTGCATTGATAGAGTTCCATAATAGAATTGTTAGATCTCTTGATATTAAAAAGCACGTAATGGGTTTATTTATTGATTTTTCAAGCGCTTTTGACTGTGGACCACAAACTTTTACTGCTTAAACTGTCTAAATACGGGGTAAGAGGTATACCACTCAATTTGTTGGAGTCATACTTATCAAATAGAAAACAAATTGTTCAAGTGAATAACACTCTTAGTTTGGAACTAGAGGTCTCACAAGGTGTTCCCCAGTGATCAATTTTGGGTCCATTTTTATTTTTAGTTTTTGTTAGTGACTTACTCACTACATTAAATGCTGTCCCTGGAATATATCCAACTTGTTATGCTGACGACATTAATATTATAATTATTGAAGGCAATGAGGATGCTCTAAAAATATCAACAGAGAGAACATATGATCAAGTTGTGATGTGGTCAGAGAGGAATAACATAAAATTAAACAAAACTAAAACAAATACGGTGCTATTTAATAATCACGGACAATTTAGACAGAACCAATTGTTTGAAAACACTGATTTTCCTATTACATCTAAGGAAAATATTAAATTATTGGGTATCACTATCGACTATGGCATAACGTGGAATTCGCATATTGACAACTTGTGTAACAAATTAAGGAAAAGCTACTATAACCTAAGATTTCTTGCCTGTCATTGTAGTAAAAATACACTCTTGACAGTGTATCATGCTAATTTTCACTCCCATCTAAAATATGGCATACAAATTTGGGGCACCTGTTCTACTCAGCAAAGGATATTTGTTCTTCAAAAGTATGCTATCACAATTATTACAAAACAAAGAATAAGAGATTCTTGTAGGGAGTTTTTTAAAAAATACAAAATATTGACCTTGGCTCTGGTGTATATATATATATATATATATATATATATATATATATATATATATATATATATATATATATATTGGAAGCATGTACTTTCATTCATGGGAATAGATTGATTTATGTGGCCGAGCGTGCTTCTCATCACTATAAAACAAGAAATAAAAGTCAATTATTGGTGCCTAGACACCATACTGCACTTTTTGAAAAAAATCTAGAGTATCTGGGATGTAAATTTTATAATATCCTCCCAGAGGATATAAAAAACAGTAATTTCTACAATTTTAAAAATAAACTAAAGCAGTTTTTACTTGAAAAAACCTACTACACCATTTAGGAGTTTTTAATTGATAAATTGTATATGTATGTATGTATGTGTTTTGTGTTCTTTAGTTAAGTCATTTTATTATACTTGTATGACATGTTTCACTATAACTGTTGTATAATTTTTTGTACAATACTTTTTTATGTGATATAAATTACTTTTTTTCTTTGAAAACCCATACGATAACAATAGCGAAAACAGCGGTGATACAGAAATCGAAAATCTATCACCTTCAGACAAACAAGATGAAAACATAACACTGGAAAAAGTAGAAACGGCCATACAGAGATTAAAGAACCGTAAATATTCAGGCACTGACAACATTCCAAATGAATTACTTAAGTACGGAAGTCAAAAAATGGTAAAAGAATTAGTAAAATTATTCGGAAAAATAGAACAAAGCAGAATAATACCAATGAATGGAAAACTAGCATAACAATACCGATATACAAAAAAGGCCGAACATCGGACCTAAAAAATTGCAGAGGAATAACGCTACTAAATAGTGAACTAAAACTGCTAATAAAAATATTAGCAGGTAGAATAAGTGATAAAGTAGGAACCTCCGAGGAACAGTAAGGCTTCCGCTGAAATAGATCAACGATAGACGCAATACTTATAATACGCCAAAGGATAGAGAAATCCATTGAATTCAATAATCCAGTGTACACATGCATTTGACAATGTACAGCTTAAGGATGTAATCTATCGACTGAACCAAATAAGTGCCACATAAACATAATAAATCAGCTTAACATAAACATTAAAACAATGATAAGAACAGAATGCGGTCTAATAAGAGAACTTAAAGTCTCATCCAGCATTAGACAGGTAGATAGTCTTAGCCCATGCCTTTTTAAAATCATAATGGACCAAATAATTGAAAGTGTAAACGAAGTCGATGCAGGATTCAGGATGAACAACCGCCTCCTGAGAATACTCTGTTACACAGACGATGCTGTCTTGGCGGCAGAGAGCGAAGATGACCTGCAGCGCCTTCTCTACAGATTCTACCTAACAACACAGAGGCTTAATATGCAAATTTCAATCGAAAAAACACAATCTATGGTAATATTCAAAGATCCGATCCGATGTAAGTTGGTGGTGAGTGAGCACATTATACACCAGGTACAGAGGTACAGTGAATGAGGTGGATAACCAGATCTGAAAATCCGTAAGAGTATCAAGATGTTTGCGAGATATAATTTGGAAGAACAAATATATAACCACAGAGAGCAAAACACGAATTTATAAAACCTGCGTAAGGCCCATAATGACCTACGCCACCGAGATAAGAGCTGAAACGTCTGTCACCAAAAGGAAAATGAGAACAGCGGAGATGAAAATCCTAAGAATAATAAAAGGGATCACATTGCATGATAGGATACGCAACGAGAACACCAGAGGATAACTGGGAGTGCAAGACGTTGTCAGATGGGTGAGAGTGAGACGCCAGTATTGGAGAGACACCTTTTTTTGTATATGTACTTTCTGGAATGCTCTCTTTACTTTGATATCTAGATTTACTATTCTCCATTTTAATTAGTTCTTTACAATCTTCATCAAACTACATCACTGTTTTTAAATTCCTGATCTACATTGTGTCTGCCCCATACAATATGGCTTCCTCTATATTTTTCCATTTTTAGTTTATGTTTCCGTTTTCATGCTCAATGAGTGTATATGTTTTCTTAATATCCTTGTTTTTAATCAAGTCTATTTTATATTTCGTGTTCTCGTTTTATGCGTTTTCGCCCTAATTATTTTTTTTAACACCATAACTAATAAAAAGTGGTCAGAATCATAAATTTTTTTAATTAGCCATTGTAATAATTCAACTTTTAGGCAATCCACTCGCGTAAATTGGTCTAAGACTGATGAAGAACATGAAGAAATGTTTACACAACAACAGGCTCAAATCAAACAAGGATGGTCTCTGTTAGCAACTTTACACTGTGTCCTTTTACCGGATAAGGTAAATAAAATGTTTTTATTTTCATAAGTCAATCGTCATAAACGGGAGATAAAATTTCTCTAAATAATAATTTATGTGACATGTGTTTTATAATAACTACAATTTCTTGTTTTTTACATACTCGACAATCTTTGAATCATAAGGTGAACACTTTGATGATGGGGCTAAAATTCATTTTCATATTGAGTTACTGCCCTAAAAGTCTCTTTTTTGCGACGGTGAAAACACTATTTAATAACGAAATTCTTTATATACAATATTAATTTAAATTTAAATATGCAATTCTGCAAAATCATCAGTTCAATGTGCATATGCTTTTATGTTGAAAATAATCAATAATCAGGTGTCTTAGATTAGCATTTGGTGTAACCATGGTATGATGTTTTATAAATGTCAGTAAAAAATATATACATATAAAAAAATGGCAAAAAGGTTAAGAATTTTATGTTCGATATAATCCCAAGTAGCTGTTATTTTTATTAAAAGTTTGTATTACTGTGCACCTGTTATCCAACATTTTAATAATGGATCAGCGAATTATAATTGCAATGACAGCCCAAAGTTCAATACTGTAACTTTTGTTAAATTTTTATTACGCTCCAGTTTGTTTTCATCCCATTTTTTTTTTATAATAATACTAATTAATTTAGATGGTTTTATTTGATTTTACCTTGGGCTTTCCAATATATTTTTTCTCCGTGTCTAATCACAATTTATTTTAAAATAACAGATAAAAATGTAGAATATTGAAAATGTGCTCTATATTTTTTGAAAATACAAACCTGCAAACATCCGTTATTTTGGGAATGGATCACCATTCAGATTTATTTTTAATAATAGTAAAGTTATCTGCTTTAAGCTCTTTTACTGTTTGTAATTTACAATTTGCAGTATTATATGTTACAGCTAATAATCAAATCAGTTGAGACAATTGACGGAATAAAAAAAAACTACTGTTTTAGGGTTGAAAAATAATAGGAGTTGCACTGTTTATAATTATCTTATAGGTTGTTGAACATGGTGCAAAGAATTTCAAGAGACCGCAGGTTGAAATGATGGTAAAGAGATGGCAGCATCATTGTGTAGAAGTACGGGAAGCTGCGCAAACTTTATTATTGGCGGAGTTGTCCAGGTATTCTCATTTTATCAAAACATCTTTATCCATTAAATTAACGTATTCATTTTACTTGCAGAATGGGACCAAAAGGCAGAAAGCAACTAGTCGAATCCTGGGCACAATACCTTCCACAATTTACCCATATCGAAACTATCAACCAACAAATAAATTCTCCGATACAACAGACTAATGGTAATATCAATCAACAACCGCACACACCTGACCCCGTGGTAAGGTTTCTTTCATGATTATTTGGTAGCAAATGGTGTCCTAAAATTAATATTTTATAGGATGAGGAATTCGAGGAGGAGGAAGAAGAACAAATCCGAAAACCCTCGAGTCTATCGGAGCTCAAGAAAAAGCAATCGACTGCTGTAATAATTTTAGGTGTAATAGGAGCCGAATTCGGACAAGACATCACTTGTAGCGATAATAATAAGAGACGTTTGAGTGAAGAGAGAAGAAAAAGTTCTGTGGTCGAAGGATTTGGTAAGAATGTTTTTTTAATCCCTTTAACGTTTTTTATTTCCCTTTACAAATCATTTTACATAAGATTTTACTTTTTTATTTATAGCGTTAACTGATATTTTATTAAATTGAAAATCATTCACATAAAAATGTCATGTTAATAAAAAACAGTTTTTTTAACTCAAGTATAAATGCCTCAACAGTGATGGCCATTTGCACAGTACATTATATATATTAACACAGTTTAGAGAAGATATTAATGTCTTTAACTCTTTCAGTCATGAATTATGAAAACTTTAGGAAATAATTTTTTGTGGTTTATCAGTTAGTGATATTTTTAACATTAATTTAAACCTAATTGCATGTCTATATATCCTTGGGTATTCAGGATCAGATACGTACAGTGAAGTGTACATGATGATTAAAGAAAGAGTACAACAAAAAAACTTAGGTTTTCATAAAATAATTATTTATTTAGTATGAAATTAATTAAAACAGTTTTTTGCCTTGAAATACAAAGAGAATGGTGGGCAGCATTTCATAAATTCCTTTTATCCACTTTATATCCTTTTTCTTTGTGACATTCTGAGTATTCAAATACTATGTCACAAACTCATGGGCCATCTGGCAAGATGCAATGTTTAACACTTTTGGCTTTGTAACGGTTTAAATTAGTGGAAGCTCTTCTGTTTCATCAGGAACTGGACTAGAGGGTGGCAAAAAGTTCCTCTATATAAAAATAGTTGTGATAAAAGTGTAATGTAGCATACAATAAGCTTGTATTTACCTCTTATCTGCACATCATCAACTTTATTCCAATCATAAACTTCATCTAAATCCAATTCCTCTAAATCTCAATAATTTCCATTGATAATTTCAAACAAAATAGTGACATACATGATCACGATACGAGATCTAAGAGTGATATTCACTTGAACAAATTTAATCGT
The DNA here is from genome assembly GCA_963921935.1 of Galeruca laticollis. Classification (NCBI taxonomy): domain Eukaryota; kingdom Metazoa; phylum Arthropoda; class Insecta; order Coleoptera; family Chrysomelidae; genus Galeruca; species Galeruca laticollis. The sequence goes on along the minus strand of OY998176.1, from coordinate 235,838,265 downwards.
TCCCGATTGAAGAAGTCGCCAACATATGCCGGGGGTGAATTTTTTAATCGGGTACCAGATGATATTAAGCAAATAAACCATCTCAAAAAAGGTAAAACTAGTCTTAAAAGGTTTCTAATACAATATTGTTTTTACTCGCTGGATGAATTTAATGGGTGGCATAGCATCTCTCAATCCTAATTACTTACTTAATTTTTTGGATCTTTTAATATTTAGAATTTTAAAAACGTAACCTTTTATTTATTTTATTTGTTTCATTATCTTGTTGTTATCATATTCTTGTTTATACCAAATGACTGTTATACGCTGTTGCCTGTATACATTTAAATTCTAATTTTAATTTTAATTGTTTTAACTATAGTTTTATACTGTATCTGACTTCTCTTATGTCATATGTATGATGGTAAAGACTATATTATATCAATTTGTACGATTTCTCACACATTACTATTTAGTGCTTACCTTGAATAATAATAAACACATAAAAATGTTTAACGCCCTTTAGTAACAAAATTTGCTTCAATAACTTTAAAAATACCCAACAAGCTCGCGCAAATCGAAAACATGCCTGGCGGCTGCAAACAGAAACATTGCCTGATATTCTGTATTTGCGCTCCTGGCAACATCTAGCGAATTACATATACATTATGGCACTGCAGGGTACAACATTACCGAAAGCCGTTAAAAGGCAGCAAGGTCAGTTAGCCACAATGAAAATAGAATTACCAACTATTTTCGGAGATCAGTGACTATGAGTAAATCTTCTACGGCCAATTCCCAGTGTTCTAACATTCCAGACTTCATTTCGTGTACATTCGGTGAGTAGTAGTTGGCCAGGCATGGGTTGAATTACACGGAGAGCTGTATTTCTCCAATGGATTTGCCAGAATTTGCAGGTCTTGGCTCGGTTGGGTTGTAGTTGAAGTGGTGTCAAGGGAGGCAGCTTCTTGGGCATGTTGGTCAGTAGTTTCATTGCCATCAAGGCAGATGAGTGATGGAAGCCAAATAAGTGATACCTTTGTATCTCGAGCATGGAGGGATTGGTATTTGTCATATACATTTTGAGCTAGTGGATGGTCAGTAAATTTAGATTTTAAAGAATTGATGGATGATAGGGAGTCAGTACAGATAGCGATGTGTTTAAATGAAGGAGAAATATATTTGAAAGCCTGACGAATACTAAACATCTCTCCTATATGTATTCTACATGAAGTGGGTAACCGAGTGGTACTTATAATATTGTGCGTAGTAGTAACGACGCATCCAATAGGGGTGGAAGTTTTGGAAGCGTCCGTGTAAAGGGCTAAAACAAATTCATTATGATGGGCTGCCATTTCAGAGTTACTGTCCGTGAGCTCAACTTTTTTCTGGTTCAGTTAGGAATTGGTGAAAATGAATACTATTTTTTTATGACTGACAAATCTATATTTTATTTTTTGACTGAGGCATACTAACTACATATAGTAAAAATCAAATAAAGTTGCGTTTACGTCACCAAGGGCGTATTTCTATCGAAAAGTGCATATACTTAAATTTGTTAATTAATCGGTTCTAAAGATAACCCAATCAATAATAAAACTTTTGTACCAAAATAATGTATAAGCAATATAGCTTTATTGGGTTTAGACGTCCCTCGATGTAAACATTTGTGTTAAAATTTTCATAAAGAAGCTTCCAATTATTGACGGTAAAATAGTCACTGCCAGAAATAATGTCATGTTGCCGCGTTGTTTGTGACTTTTCTACTCGTGTATTGTCATCGATTTTTGAGGTTATAGTTACGTGCTTTATAAAATATTCTTGTGAGAAATATTTATAATCAAAACTGTTTTTGTTTCAAAACAACAAAGCATTTTCTTCTGTGATTGTTAAAATGCCCAAACAGCTGAATAGCCGATGCAAAGAACTCTTGTGGCTTCATTAGTAAATTATTTTGAACAAGAAAGGAATAATAATAGTCCTTTGTTGCCCTTAAATGCTGTACAAGAGGTAGGTAATACGTGAATAAAATATCCTTACTTTACTTTACGAAAATTTCTATTATTTTAGCGGTAGCTGCTGCTTTAAAAATCAGTGTAAGAACAGTAAGCAAAATTTGTGAGGAGTTTGAGTCACCAAAGAAAAAACGTTGCGCTCATAAACGAGTAACAAATACAGAAACTTTAAATACAAGCTCTATTTGTGATACCATTTACAACATGTACCAGAGAAGTAAGTATAATTATGACAATTGTATAATTAACATATTTTTATTTCTGTAAGCTTTTAGAACAGCACATAACGATTCAATCATTGTGGTCCCAACTAAGAGAAAAATAATTATTTAATGGTAGTACCACTTCTTTAAATAGATTGCTCAAAGAACTTGGGTTTAAGTGGATGAAGGATAATCCACGACGAGGACTTATGGAATTACCTAAAGTTGTTTTGAAAAGAGTAGAATTCTTAAGATATTATAAAGAAGCAAAGGACGAAGGTATATACCAATTTGTGTTCATCGATGAAACCTGGATATTTCAAAATGGCATCATAGGTCATTCATGGCAAAATGAAAATATCAAGAGTGTTAAAACCACTAAAACGGATGGCAAAAGGTTTGTTGTATTGCAAAACATAAATGGTTCCTTAAACATTATTTAAATAATATTATTACAGATATATTATACTCCATGCTGGAAATGAAAACGGATTTATTGAAGGTGCTGAAGCAATATTTGTTTCAAAAACCCAACTTAATGATTATCATGGGGAAATGAACCAGGCAAATTTCTTGAAACGGTTTGAATATCAGTTGCTGCAAAATTTAGAGAATCCTTCTCTAATTATACTTGATAATGCACCTTATCACAGCATGTTATTGCATAAAACTCCAAATACAGGATGGTCAAAATGTGCTATTCAGGAATGGTTGACAGAAAAAACATTCCCTATTCTCACATGATGTTCAAAACATAACTGTTGCAAATCGTTTCTCAGTAAATATACAGATATATTCTTACTTATTGCCATTTATTTTAAACATTTTTTTTGTTTTTTTTTTAGAAATAAGCCACCAATCAAGTATATAGTGGATGATATGGCAGAACAGTATGGACACAAAGTTTTACGTCTTCCTCCTTACCATTGCATATTCAACTCTATCGAATTAATTTGGGGCATAGCAAAAAATTACTACAATAGGCATACTGGTAGGGATGGTAACAGTGCGAATAACTGCCTGAACATGTGGCACGAGGCACTGCACATGATAACTCCTGATATGTGGAAAAATTCTATACAACATACTGAAAGAGAGATATTTAAATGGTATGAGAGGGAAAGAATATTTGATCGTCCAGAAATTAGTCCGATAGTTATAAATTTTAATAATGAAAAGAGTGACACTGATGTTGAATCAGATGAAGAAAATGAACAAGAATTTGAATCTGCCTAGTTTCATTTCACAATATGTTGATTTGTTTAATGTTAGTTTTTGTCTTTGATAATACGTTCATTATTAAACATATTTTATTTTATTACTTGTATTTTTATTATATTTATTTATTAAAAGATTTGGTAAGTCAGTAATAACCTTACCACTTTTATTCTAGAATTCCTTACTTTGTGAAATCTATTCATAAATTTAATTAACAAAAAACGTAAATGAAAAAACTCCACACTATATTAAACGAAAACTATCAAACTATCGATTATTTTGTAGTTTTCATTTATAATATTGTGAAATTTTCTACATTTACGTTTTTTGTTGACTTCAGTTATTTTCTGTTAATTTCCATATTTCGTGAACACTCTGACAACGCTACAAATGTTCACAATCATGACGTAAACGCAACTTATCTATACAATCATTGAAAGTTGACAACATCAATAATTCTATTGGTTCCTCTTGAAAACTATCATAATTCTCCATCTGGATATCTGGATTATCTTAAGGTGCTACTAATTTTTGCTGAAAACTTTACTAACATAAAATAGTATAAACAAACATTGCTAAACTTGTTGAATATACTATTTATATTTCAGGACCAGGCAACAATAATCTAGCAAGACTGACTTCGATGGCGCTATCTCATTTGTTACTAGCTCCTCCTTCTCCAAAATTGCCAGCACACATTCCATTAAGAAGAGCCGCCATCGACCTCATAGGCAGGGGATTCACTGTATGGGCCCCATTCTTAGATATTAGTAAAGTATTGATAGGTAAGCTGTGCAATATTAAAAAAAATATGTAATAATGAACTATAATTCCTATTTATTAGTTATTAATAATATTTAGAAATATAAATATTTCCAGGTCTTTTAGAACTATGTTCGGAAGCAGACAGGCTAGTTCCTAGTATGACTTACGGACTACCTCTCACTCCTCAAGCCGATTCCTGTAGGACAGCTAGGCATGCGCTAACACTTATAGCTACTGCTAGGTAAGTAGTATAATCTTACAACTTGTACTTGAATAAAAAATTGTTCGAATATATTCCATTTACTACTCATCTCAGTATATGCTCTTATAAAAACAATAATTAAGATTGTACATACAAAATAAAAAAAAAGTAAGGTTCCAGAATGTTCCTAAATCTGCGAATTTGTGTCACAAAAACTTCATTCCATCGTTTCCATGATTAATTTACAGTTATTACCTTGTGAGATATCTTATAATGGTGCTCAAATTCTAGTTTAAAATGGTGCGAATAGCAGAATAAGAATTTCGACAATCCCTTTTCAAATTATCCATTCCTGTATTTCTGGCTGTATTTCTTTTGGGTAGATATTCTCAAAGGTTGTTTGTATCTAAAAAAATAATCCTAAATCGAACAGCGTTATGTTTCTCCATGTTTTAGGCCGGCTGCATTCATTACCACAATGGCCAAAGAAGTTGCTAGGTATAACGCCATACAACAAAATGCGCAAACGTTGAACATCAACATGAATAATAATGTTCTGCATAAAGCTAAACCTGAAATTCTCAGAGGAGTCGAACTGTTGATAGAAAAAATGCAAAACGAGATGTCAGATCTTCTTGTTGAAGTAAGTTGAAATAAATGTTATCATAAAATATTTTGTACATATTAATTTTTTATTACAGTTAATGGATATAATACTGCACTGTTTGGACCCTAGTCAGTTGAAAAATAAGGGATTGCAGGATGTTTTTCCAGCAGTTTGTAGATTTAGTCAAGTTTCGCATTGTCCAGCCACACGAAGGATAGCAGGTAAGGAATATTCTCAGTAATAAATGTCGATTACTAGTCACAGGTTATGTCAAAAGTTTGCAATAAACTAATGTTATTAAATAGCTTATGCTCAATGTAATAGGTAATTTTAAAATTATTTAGGATCTTGATTTAAGTAATTTCAAAGCTTCTGAAGCCCAAAAACTTTCGTAACACATTATACAACATATGAGTTTTTCCTTAGCAGTAGGAACATTTTCTCATTTAAAACGGCATTTGATGTAGATAACATTTACTGGAATAAGTTTGTAATTCATTTTACTATTTGTAGTTGGGTCTCATACTGGTTCCCTTACTCTCTATGAACTTCGACAAGGAAAATGTGTGAATATACGAGCGCATTCTTCCGCTGTTACCGCATTGGCATTTAGTCCGGATGGAAAATTTTTAGTTAGTTATGCGTCTGGTGATAATAGATTGAGCTTCTGGCAAACCAGTACGGGTAAGTATCTACATGGTTATTATATATTCAGGATGCGGTCGTTTGGGATAATTGTATTATTTACTCACAAGTTTTCTGAATAAATTTGCAGTGGTTGCCCCTAAATTATTTTCTCATCTCAACACAGTACTTGATTGAATTTTTTCACACTTAGTGGCATATACCTTATATACTTTGACAGTTGATATTGTAAGGATGGTTTGTGAAAAAGAACGATTGATTCTTGGCAGTAGTGTTTGGTTGGTGCCTTTCAAATTTGGAAAGTGAAAAGCAGCAGTTTTGGGCATAATGTTTATTAAGTAAAACATCCCAATGAACGTTACAATTTTATTGAAAACCTTTTAAACGACTAGAAAATATGGAATATAATAGGTCAAAAAAAGTAGTAAATAAATATGTGAATATTAATAATATAGTATATATTGAGAATGGGAAGATAGAAAACAAAGTCGATATTGCAAATTATTAGATTAAATTACTTTAGAACACTGGATGATAGAGGTAAAATGAAAACGAAGGTTGAAAATACACATTTCAAATTGCACTCTGTCAAAAACAAAGTGACTATTTTTAACATTACTATTAAAGCATCTGGTAGGTGTCAGTGTAAGTCAGAACGAATTTGATCTATTTCCTACACTCTCGATAAATCAAAATATTACAAAACATCAGAAACAATAAAGAAACAAAAGGTTATATTTAACAATCACACCTTCTAAATAACCTTAACTATACCTAATTGTTCTTGTTAAGTATTCATTTATTTTATTTTAATTTGTTGTGATCCTTGTTTTATCTATATTTAATATACACTGTGTTATTTATAAAATGCGATATAGGGTTTCCTGTACAAAACTGTCGAACGCGAGCTAACTGATTTGAAAAGGTCGTTAAAAAATAAATTCAAGTACACTTTTAATTTTCTTAAATTCGGTCTGGTTTAATAAGAAAATGCATAATTATGTTTTTAAAAGTCGTACGCCATTTTTATATCGCTTTCGAATATAAATAACTGGGACGGAGATGGCCGAGTTGGTATTTGGTACGCAAATTTGAAAGTTGAATGTGGAGGATGACGGTTCGATCCCACGCTGTGACGAAGTTTTTTGTTTTTAGTTTTTTTTTACAATTTTTATCTAAAAACATTAATTTTAAAATAAAGCAGTTATTTGTTTAAAAAATTTATTTATTTAAAGAAAAGTTCAGACAATTTAGTATCAATTTTAAAAAGCAAAATCTAGTAGGTAGCCTTTCAAATAATGTCATTTTCATTCTTGACAATTTGTAATCTTTGGAGCGAATGAGTATTTTTGAAGCGATTAGTTTTGTTATTTTAGTGTCCTTGTGAATAATTTCTTGTTTCGTTTGTCGATATTTTGGTAAGTTCTTTTGTCGTTTTAAGTTTAGATTCATTTTTTAATATTTTTTAATTTATTATAATAGTTACAATTTCATTTAAAATTGTTCGTGTTTTCCCATTATTTAATTTATTTTATTTATATTTTTGGTTGTTTTTAATTCTTATCAGTTAGTTATTCTTTATTTTTCTTCTCGTTGTAAAATGCTTACTCGTGAAGAAACTGTGCAAATTGTTCGTATGTATTATGGCGGTCACTGTAGTCGCGATATTAAACAATTTTCATTTAATATGTCCAATCGTCAGACTGATGTAACGCATCACAGGATACATCAAATTATTAAACAATTTGAAACAACGTTGTGCCTAAAACCGGAACACCGACGAAGAAATCAAACATTAATAGAGATTGACCTGTCCATTTTGTTGGCTTTTGTCGAAAACCCTAGGACCACCATTAGACGAGTCGCACGAGATTTAAATGTTAGTATTTTTTAAAGTACACAGTATTCTAAGAAAAAAACGGTTTCAAAGCTTACAAATTTCATGATGTGCAGAAACTTTTTGAGCAAGACTATTTTAATAGACAATTTTTCTGTGAAATTATGAAAGACAAAGCCAACCGAAATAGGAATTTTTTAAGATACATCTGTTTTACCGACGAGTCTAGTTTTGTTTTAAAGAGAAAAACCAACAAAGTAAATCAAACGTATTGGGATACAGTAAATCCATGTAAAATAAATGTGTTTCATACCCAATACAAGAAAAAAGTAAACGTATGGGCCGGCATATTTGCATCCATTGGATCCATTTTATGGAGATTCGAGAATATCTGCTCTAAAGAGATTGAAAAATATGGAAAACCGCCTTTTGAAAAATTCCCAGCTTTACAATGAATATAACAGCTTCATGAAAGATTATTTTTCCAATGGTCACATGGTTGAGACCTCCCTTACATCTTCATTCGACAAAATCTATTATATCCCACATCATTACGTAATAAATCCTAATAGTGCTACAACCAAGCTGACGATTGTATTTGAGGCTTCATGCAAATCTCCCGCAGGTTTCTCGCTGAACGATACTCTTTTCATAGGGCAAAAGTTGCAAAAGGATATAATTGAAATTTTATAGCGATTCAGACTTCATCCCTTCACTTTTATTGCTGATATTAAGCAAATGTATAGGCAAATATCAATATCGGAAGAGCACCAGAATTACCAAAGAATTCATTGCCGTTTCGCTCCGGAAGATCCCGTTCAAGATTTTAAGTTTACCACTGTTACTTATGGAATATCGTCCGCTCCTTTCCTGACTCTTCGCACAATTCAGCAGTTAGTACAAGAGGAAAAGGAAAATTTTCCTCGAGCTGCAAAGTGTTTATCCTCTGATATCTATATTGACGATATTATCGCAGGTGCCTCAACTCTACAGGAAGCCAAACTTCTTCAATCAGAATTAATTTCCATGCTGGAAAGAGGAGGTTTTCTTCTTCGGAAGTGGGCATGTAATAATCTTCAGTTAATGCAGAGTCTCCCTGCTGAGGTTTGCCAACACTCCTTGTCTTCCTTTGATTCCCATGACCTTGTGGTGAAAGTTTTGGGATTGCGGTGGAATAACTCCTTAGATGTTTTCTCTTATGATATTCAACCCCTTGGCAGATTATGTTCTAAACGCATAATACTCTCAGAAGTTGCTCAAATGTATGACCCTCTTAGCTCCACTCTACTTCCTAGCTAAACATCTCTTACAACGACTCTGGAGTTTGGGTTTAAATTGGGATCAAATACCCCCTTCGGACATAGTCGACAAATGGAATCAGTATAAAACTGAACTTCCGCTCCTCTCACATATTGATATTCATCGCCGTTTACCTAATAAATATATTTCTTGTGAACTGCATGGCTTTGCAGATAGTTCAGAGAAAGGGTATTCCAGTGTAATATATTTTAAATTTACTTCAGAGAATAGCGCCTCCACTTAAAACTCTTTCAATTCCCCGACTAGAAATGTGTGTAGCTGTTCTACTCTCCAATTTAATAGAATTTGTCCTTAACGCGTTCCGAAATAACCTCGAAATTAGGGAAATTTTTGCTTGGTCTTATTCAATGGATTAAATCACCTGCTTCCCACTGGAAAACTTTCGTCGGTCATCGTGTAGCTCACATACAAGAAAAGATTCCCCCTGCCCATTGGCATTTTGTTGAAATCTCCGATAATTCAGCTCTGTGCCTCTCGTGGTCTTCTGCCCAGTTAAATTCTTAATCATCCGTTGTGGTTTGAGGGGCCTCCTTGGTTAGTGTCTCCAAAGCCCCTATGGCCCAATCTTACATTTTCTCCAGTTTCCTGTCCGGAAGAAAACCCCTCAGTTCTTGTAACACTTATGTCTTTGGGCACATTAGATCTTCTATTGGACAAATACTCATCCTTGAGTAAAATTCAACGAATTATTGCGTATGTGCTACGTTTTGTACCCAACTGAAGAAATCTTCAAAATAAATTATTGGATTCTTTTACTGACTCAGAACTTCGTAAAGCTTTAAGGGTTCTCACTAAAAGAGTACAACATATCGTTTTTCCATTCCATTAACATTATGTTACAAAAAACAAGTCTTCTGGTTAAAAATGCAACATTTTACCAATTATATATTAACTGCATTAACTGACATATCATCACAAGATTTAACAGCTGTCTCGCTGTTTCTCCAGTAAATTTATTCTGACACTTGAAAATTGCGTTAATTTTAATTATTTAGAATTTACATGAATCAGCATTGATTTGTATTCTACTTTAGGTATGTTTGGCCTGGGCCAATCGCAAACAAAGAACGTCAAATCCTACAGCACAGCTCCTATAGCTGATGTGGCTCGCCTGAACCCGATGCGTCTCGCTCGTTTAATATGGATGAACAACAGAACTGTATCGCTGATGTTGGCAGACGGCTCAGAAACAAGATTCAACGTGTAACAGAAAGAGAACTTAGGTAATGTGGCCTTTAAGTCTTTTATTATATCCTACAGTTACCTTTAAAATCGCCGTGTAATGTTTCAACTTTCACAGTTCTATGGTGTTAGTTTTACCATTATTATATGATTTTGTTTTATCTGTGTAGTGGTATTTCGGTCGAGAGTCTACTTCTACTGACAATCTGTATTATTGTATTTTTATACATACAGTATTAGATTACAGTTTGACCTGAACAGTTGGTTGTAGTACAGAGCAACAAATGAACACAGTAAGAAGATAGTAACACGTTGCCAGATTATGTTGATATTATTTAGTTTATGTTTAATTTAAATTGAATCGCATTTTTAATTATTATAAGTAATAAGTTAGCAATTTCACTATCAGTTTACTTTCAATATAAGAAACTTTTGGATTTTTTCTCTAATAGGTTGGCACAAATGTAAAAATTCTGTTGAAAAATATTCACAATATACATTAAAATATACGATATTTGGTACAGCTTGGAATCTTTACTAAATATTGACATTTGGAGTTCAATTTTATCATCCAATTTTACATAAAATAATTAATGATTCATCTACTCTTTACAGAAATTATTATCTAATCGTCCGGGTCTTCTTAAAGTAGTTTATAACTCCACACCAATAGTATTAATAAGAATAGGAAGATAAAAGAAATGAGAAAGGCCATAAAAGTTGTTTTGCCTATCAATAAGTTCAATTTAGTGATGTAATATTGTCATTCCTTATTAATCCTGATCATATACATTTTAGTATTATGAAACATTTGTACAATTTGCTGTCTTTCAGTCCTTAGTCTACAGCTTCATGTTTCTTGTGTGAGATACTCATAATATGATTAGTTTGCTGCCAGTTGAATCAAATTGTTACCACATATGAGTCAAAATTTCTGGTTGCTGACCGTTTTACTTTCAAGTGACCCTGAAAAAACATTTTGTTGAGCAACTACACATTAATGTAGATTCTATTAGTTGGAATAGTTTGCTGGTTATCCACCAATAGCTTCATCATAAAAAACAGTTAGATATATGTCATAGGCTTGTTTAAAGCTTCAAATAGATTTATGTGCCTTCTGTTGCCAGAAGTTGAGTTTTATGAGTACCCTGAAATTGTTTCCTGATGCCCATTCTAATCTGTGGAATCTGCTATCAAGGAATTATTATTCATGTTTCAGAATTTTATAACTTATCTCCATTCCAGAAGCTCCATTTTTTATGCTTGCTTTGCAACTACGGAACTCTGAAGAAACAGGTGGTGATAGTTTGTTGAAGCAAGTTCGTCTTATCTGGTTGATTATCTTGTTAAAACTCTGTACATGTCTTTATCCCCTTTTGTGTCCTCAAGGTTATTTGCTTGTCGTTTTTATTTACGGAATATATACATAAAGCATTTTTTTCCTACATATTTGTAAGATATTTAAATGAAATAGATTAGTTGATAAGATATTTGTTCAGTGGAATTAGATCCTCGATGGAAATAAAAAATTAAAACGATGAGCGACAATAATTTGAAAATGACGATCGTTATTCAAGAAAAAGATAGAGATTTATATGATCCCCGCTTCGGTTCAAAATACCAAGCTGATTAGGGAAATATTTATTGTACAATGCTATAAAGCTTCAGGTTGATATGCCTACGGAGTACATATAATTTTATTTATATTTTTTTTAAATTTAGGGTTGATTCAAATTTTATAGATTATAAATATACACAATAGATACAAAAGTTTCATTTAATTCTGGGTGTCTTGGTTTTGGAGACATTACCAAAAAGGATTTTTTTGCATATTTTTATCTAAATGAAATGTAACATACATATTTTCTAAAATTGTCACTTGTATCTTCTACACGAAAATGTTTCTATACTGAATTATATATTTACTAACAAAAAATGGCCACTTATTAAATAAAAAACTGAAACATGTTGAAATTGAAATGTACATGGTATTCAAAAAAAATATTTACTTTTCACCACTCTGTTTTTGATGTTGCGATATCTGCCAGAAAATGTAATGCTACACATTTACTATCCGTATAATATGATAGGTTGTGAAATAAAAATATCGACCAACTTGTCATCAAACTTTTAATGTCCATTCCTTGTGTATCTACACATACTCAACTGCTGTTCGCTTCACTTGTTACAAAAAGCCCAAAACCAAAATATATCAGTGGCGTACCATAATTGATATACCACAGATGTATTTCTCAATCAAAGAAATATATCTACCTACGACTTTAAAGGTCATGTCCACCTCTTATTAAACAATTTGAAAAATCATACATTTCGTATTTCAAATTTAAGAAGATAAATTGATTAAATTTTGAGTTCGTTTTCTCTTGCCATGAACGAACTACAAGTCGACAAACCTAGTTGAAGACTCAGAGGAGCGCAATCGAAGAACAAAGAAAACAAAGATAAAGATAAGGATGGTAAAGTAAAAGTACCAAATTCTGACACGCTAAGAGAGGTTTTCATTTTCTTTTTCTTTAAAATATTTCAGTTCTATGGCTACGATATGAATAATTGATGTTTAATTTTTGCAGTCTTTATTTTAGCGATTTATATAAAGATAACAGTATCAGAAATACAAGGCTTTTCTTAAAAAAAAATAAAGGCTTTTAAACCATGAACCTAATTCGGACATGATCATTAAAGTAGAGTACCTGAAATTGACACCCTCAGACACATAAAGCGGACACAGTCTATAAAACAGACACCCTCAGTTACAAAAAATGGACTCTATCTATAAATCGAACAGAAACTTTACTCTTTTGTCATTCATTTCATCTATTACTCCTGAAAATTTCAGGTCAAGGTAGTTCACAATAACAAAGGGTTCACAATTATTTATGAAGATGGGTTATCTTCATCATCTAAAGTTACTTGATTTGGTTCTGTATTATTGACATTTTTCTGTTTTTTCTGTCTTCTTGTTGGTTTTTCTTGTGCCTTCTTTTTGCCGTTGTAGTATGCATTCCACTGCTCCGAACTAGCAACACTAGGTGGTTTAACCAAAGTTTTATTGTTTTTCTCTTTTTCGGTTTCTCCGGCCAAAATAGGATATTTTTAAAAGGTGAAGGAACTAAAAGTGGCTATTTATACTACCAATACATTTTTTTTCAAACTTTGATTGTTTTTGCTTTCTATTGAATTAAGTTAATACTTGGTTTTCGATTGAAACGACTATTTTTTTGTTCTTCATTCATTTCTGCATTACCTATAGCTTTCATTTCTGTCTTTTCTAAATTTGTTTCTATCAATTGAGTCCATTCTTTTTGACTTTTTCATTTCCACCTCTCGCAATATGCCTTTTTCCATAACTGATTCCACCCCCATTTATTTTTCGTTTGTTTCTGCGTTGTTTGAATTTTCTTTTTTTTTCTCTGGCTTTTCGTTGAGGTATTGATGGAATGCTTTTGCTCGGTGCTTATGAACCATCTGTTCCACTACCAAACTTTCTTAGCTTCTTGGTCAGTGGCTGCTTTGAATTTGTCGCAAATGCTACACAATCACTGCACCTATCCAATGTGACGTACCCAAATCCAAGATTAAATTTAGTTACAAATATCTAAAATATAAGAATATTACATACATTATTATAAGACTTCAATAAACTACTTTACCTTGTGATGCAATGCATAAGTGCATGCTAGTTGATTTTTAGGTAAAGGATTTTAGAAATACAATAGTTTCCACATTTTGTCCACGTTGAACACTGAAGGAAAATGTTTTCTAACTGATGCATTGTTTGATTAATTTTACAACCCCCTCTTGTCTCATGAGTTGCTTGCCCTGAACTTTCACTTCAGCTGCATGCTCCAATTTTTTTTGTTATTCAGTATACTTAAAAAACTGGAAAACATATTGAAGTATTTTCTCTCTTGGTTTGAACAACACACTTTATAGTTTCCTTTTTTTCACTTCTTGTAGAAGCACTTTGATTTGGTCCTTGTTTTTGAGGTGATATAACGGCAAATAAAATTAGTCTGATCAATTGCACTTGTAAGATTCCAGTAACTATTGTGAAATTTTTTATTTCTTCCGAACTCAACTTGAAGGCTCTTATAATGTCTACAACTTATTTTGAACACTTTACTTGCTTTATCTGCATATTTTAGTTTTCTAGCCTTCTTTATTCAATTTCTTTTTCCGAGGATGAATTGCAATCTTCTGCAAACTCTTTAATAAATAATGCACTGGTACTCGTAGACAACTTATTTTCGAAATTTTCGAAACAATAACTTCATGAAAACTTGCCCACTAATAATTTTAGGTTAGGTACCTTTAAAACATGTGACCTAATAGCAACAATGCTATTGGCTCCTTGGATTTGGTATGTTTTGCCATCAATTGCTTAATGGATTTGGAACTCATTGCCATAAAAAGAAACATTTAATATAGGAAGTATACGGGATTTATGACATTTTGCAATGAAAGTTCTAGTTTTAGTTCAATTTCGAAGCAAAATCTTTCAGGTGCAAGAAAAATCAATAATATCTTTAAAAATAGATTTGGCACCTTTTGCAATCAAGCTTCTCATTTATTATTATTATTATTTTATTCTGAAAGTTGTATGATACATAGTATCTCTTATTTAGTCTCCAGATACATTGCATGTTTTTGTTTTATTTTGCTGTTGATATTCTGGCCATGTAAAGTAGATTTACGCTCTACTTCACATGGCTCTTTTCACTCATTAATTCAGGATTCATCACTTATTGGCTAATTATATTTTATAAGGATCTCTATAAAATACCAGGAGTGAGAAGCCAAAATTTTTTTTCTCCGGGCCTCCTTTGTTGAATTATAGGGCTTTAAAGTGAGAAATTAAAAATACATTTTTATTTATAACTCCAAAACTATAATTTCGAAATTGATGAATTAAGTGGATTGTCAAGTACATCAATTCATTTATTTTGTTCATACCAGTAAGTACTAAAGTTGCAGAAAGTAGGATCGGATATGGCTCAGTGGATGAAAGGTGAGAACTTTTAAAGTCACAAGGCAGCAAACTTTAAAATACTGTCAGTTTATTCTCAAACTATTTTTCTGAAAAAAGGTACCCTTTGTCCAAATCGATAACATCAGTGGTTTCCGAGAAATATGGAATTTCGTAAGACACCGCAGAGCACATTCAGATTCTATCATTACTTCGGAAATGGGTTATAACAAGTAGGCTGCCATCAATTATTTGTCATATGCATTAACCATCCTTTAAAAAATGTTATTTTATCAAGTAGGAAGCTGTCAATATATGTATCATATGCCTCAACCACTTCCAAGTTATGTTCAGCAGAACAAATTAACTCATAATTTTCATAAAAACGTATATTAAAAGTAAGAATTATCCAGAGTAACATAGTAAAAAAATACAAGCAAGAATTTTAATCTAATAAATGTTCAAAATGTGCACCTCCTATCTCTACACATTTATTGAGTCTATGAATAATGTTTCGTTGTACTTGAAACAACATTCCTGGATTGTTCCTTATAGCATCGCAATGGAAATGAATTCGATCCAACAATTCATTCCTTGTTTGTATGGGTGTTGCGTATACCAAACTTTTCAGGTAGGCCCAGAGGAATCAATCCATTGGATTTAGACCCGGACTACGCGGGGGCCATGCAATTGGATCTCCTCTTCCAATCCATTTTTGGGGGTATGCAACATTTAAGTGATCACATACCACAATGCTAAAATGAGGTGGAGCACCATCGTGCATGTACCACATATTAGTTCTGGTTTGTGTATGTACATCTTCCAATAGGTAATTTAAATGATTCTCCAAAAAGTCTAAATACAACTGTCCATCTAAACGACCATAAATTATAAATGGACCAACTAAGTGGTGTCCAATTATCCCAGCCCAAACATTTACCATAAACCTTTGTTGATGCCGTGTGGATTCTCATCGGCCCACAAATGTAAATTATGAGAATTGACAACGAAAACTGATTTAATAAAATCTCAATTATGTCTTTGTTTTTCTAAAAACCAGCGCGCATATTGAAGGCGTGCTGGATATTCTCCTGGATCAAAACACTGTACTTTTTGAAAATGGTACGGACGTAAAAGATTTTCTTTAAGCATTCTATGCGTGGTGGTTTTTGAAACATTATGCTGGATCCCAAGATTTCTAACACTTGATGTAGGGTTGTTATCTACTTCATCTAGGATATCCTGCTCTAAAACAATAGTACGGATATTTCTTACGGGACCCATACCACCTGCTTTCCATATAAATGTACCTAACAATAAAATGTATTACCTTTTAAAATGCATAATTGCAATATTTCATAAAATATTCTTATTTAACTCCGAGTATGGCAAATGAATTGACAGCTTCCTACTTGATAAAACTACATTTTCTAAACTAAAGGATAGTTACCTAATGCATATGACAAATAATTGACGGCAGCCTACTTGGTTATATAACCCATTTCCTAAATAATGATGAATCTGAATGTTCTCTGCGGTGTCTTACGAAATTCCATATTTGTCGGATTCCACTGATGTTATCGATTTGGACAAAGGGTACCTTTTTTCAGAAAAATAGTTGGAGAATAAACTGACAATATTTTAAAGTTTGTTGCCTTGTCACTTTAAAAGTCCTGACCTTTTATCCGGTGAGCCAAGTCCGATCCTGACTTTCTGCAACATTAGTATACTTACTGGTATGGACAAAATAAATGAATTGATGTACTTGATAATTCACCAAATTTTCATCAAGTTCGAAATTATAGTTTTAGAGTTATGAATAAAAATGTATTTTTAATTTCAAACTTGAAAGCCCTATAAATCAACAAAGTAGGTCTGTAGAAAAAAAATTATATGAAGTACTGACATTATTTTAACACCATCTACTCATTCCCAAGTTTTGGCCTCTCACTCCTGAGACGTATATTATTTTGATTATTGTGTAATGGAACAAATAAACCTAGTTTTGGTTGGTTATAATACATATACATGCGCTATAAAACTTAATAAATAAATTGACTATGATATTAATGTTTTTAAAAGGCAAAAAGATATTGTACTTCCAGTAGGCATTTTCAAAAATTGTTGGTTTCTCGTTCACAATTTTTCTCTAAAAGTTGTAAAATAGTGTATACGAAAACATTTATTTTCGCATGAATATTATATCTTTCATAAAAAAATGTATATTAATGAAGCTATATGGTATATAAATATATGAAATGTAGTAAAGGCATGTTAACGTTTATTGCATTTTTAGTTAAAATTTTCGTTGTGGTAAGTGTCAAAACGTTTTTCCTACTTACAAAATATGACTTTGTTGAATATTTTTGAATCGAATAATTATTTATAATGTATGATACCATTGGAGCATAACAAATAGAATATTGGATTATATTAAAGTCAAATATTACCAGCTGTTTGAGTAATCCACAAATTGACATATTTAATATTTGGTATTCCAATTCATAATATAATATTAAAATGTAAGTAGTACATGCGTAATATATGTTTTGAGGAATTCTGGCACACAAGCAATGTGTAAGTCACATATTATGTAAAATTTTAATTTGCCTACTTACTCCTATTAGGAGAGGACTTCATTTTAGAGATGACAACAATATTTTATTCATGTTATATTACAAATTATTCTATTATTATAAGTATAATTCGGCTTATCTAATGTCATTATCAGTTTTTTCATTATTTTCTTCCTCTCAATAATTCTCCCAATTAGATGGAGGGATATAAAAAACTTCGGTTTTTATAAGTATAGTACATTGGAATTGATAGTGGGACAAAAAAATGGCACATTTCAAGTAATTCTAAATATAGGATTAAGTATTCGGTAGCATGATGAAAGCCTTTAAACTGTATGCACCACATCATTGGCATAATTATCAAAGACTTCCTTTTTCATGTTCATACTTTTCAAACCTCAGGTTAATTGCCACTTGTTGTTATTAGTCTAGCTTTGAATTGTTGTGTGTGTATGTGTGTGAAAGAGAGAAAGATGGCACGGAAATTACTCCATTTGCCTCAGAATTTTGGAAATTGTTTTTTTTTCAATTTAGATAGTAACGTTGGGCTCCTTCAAGAAATTCATTAATAAATCATCAATTATTCTGTTAACATTATTAAGGATGTGGCTAATATTTAGCGGAAGGTTATAATTCAACTTTATAAGCGACTCAAACATTCGGATCTCACGACGTTATTAAGGCAACCAAAAAATATGTGATTCAGATCACAATAAGAATACTGGTTACAGTTACAGGATGATGATCTAATAATGCCAAGTTTTGCAAGGTATGCAGGAAATCTCCGGTGATTTGTTTTAAGTCTAAAAATAGTTGATGAATGGAATTTGGGTGTTGTATAATTGAATATATATTCGGGAGGAGGGGGTATTGTAGGATGAATTTTAAAATACTGTTTTGTAGATGATCTTCATGTATTTATCCACGCCTGTCCCATTTTTTAGCAATTCCATGCCTTTCGTGTTGTTTATATCTGCTGATGTGAAAATATTGCAAAATTGTCCATTTATAACCACATTCTTTGCTGTCAGGTCTGCCCTTTCGTTTCCAGTTATTTTGCTATGGCCCTTAACCCAAATTAACGTAACATTTAATACCAAATGCATATATTTGATACTACATAGTACAGGGCATCCAATACCTCTGATAGGAATTAACTGTCTCGACCCTTACTTCGTGAATTCTACACATAGAAGTAGATTTTATTGAATCAATAACAGATTTAGAGTCAGAAAGAATCAACCAGTTGAGGCTTTTCTGTATAGATACCTGCAGTATATATGCAACATATATTGGCTAATTTGTAACCATATGATAAGTCCAAAGTCTGGATAAAAAACCCACATCTTACCCCATCCACATATAATACATACCATTCTGTTAGACTTAAGAGGTTTGGTGTAATAAAAGTGAGGTCAATTGCTGAGGGTTTTTCATTTGGTCTGCTTATTTTAGTTGGCCTTCCATCATTTAAAACTATTAAATTGGTTCCATCAATAGCAACTACTAATATATCACCTTGACTGTTATCAATTGTAGAGCTCCAACAACTATGATAGGAATTGAAATCCCCACAGACGAGAACACCGCCTTGTATCTGAGTGAAAATATTGGACCAGTCAGTTGTAGTAGCTTGTACGTTAGGAGGTTTGTAAATACAAATAACATGTATTTTGAGATCCAAAAGTTTAATTGAACATATTTCTATTTTATTATTAAAATTATTCCTAAATTTAAAACATAAGTTGTCCTTGATAAGTATACCGACACGACTGTATCCATAAAATCTAACTACGCGAACAAAATTATATCCAGCTAAATTGAACCTTTTTCTTGGAGAAAGCCAAATTTCATTTAATTTAATTATATTAAATTTATATTTGGAGTTATTTAGGAAGTTTTTAAGGTTGGCCATATTTTTAATATTCATTTTATCCATTTTGATTAAATGCAATACTATTAACTTCCATAAACGAATCTAAAATTATTTTCAACTTGTTTTTTGTTTTTTCAACAACGGATCCGTCTGCAATAGCTAAATTAAATTTTTTGAGAATGTGCATGAAAAGAGTAGGTATTTTGTGTAAAATTTTGATTTCTAATTTTTCCTTATAACTTTGGAAATCTTCTCTGTGAGGATTTGGTAGAATACCTTTGCACATTGTTGAATTTGGTTGAAAACTGGGTTGATTTTTAATGCTGACCGGAGATATTATTTTAAGTTTTTTATAATGTTGGTTGGGTGGGCGAGATACCCCGTGGTGACTAGTTGAGGGGGACTCTGAAGGAGTATCCCTATTATCATTGCTTGGCAAATTTGGGAAATTGTTTAATATGTCAAAATTTGTTAATGCTAATTTTTTTAGAATAGCTGGGATTTTGTTCTACATGTTCAGCTTCTTTGAATGAAAGATTTTGTTCAGACATGATTTTTTTTAATATTGTGCTGTTGGATATATTTCGGACAATTTTTTGATACCGATTGATGTCCACTTTGTTCGCAGTAACTGCAGTAATTGTCTTCTTTACATTCGAAGTGTTCGTGGTCGTCATTAGTTGACCGCATTTTTTACACTTAATAGTTGTGCTTTTACAATATTTTGCGGTATGCCCATACAGTAGGCACTTGAAACATTGTATCACAGGATATATATATGTATATATATATATATATATATATATATATATATATATATATATATATATATATATATATATAGGGCTTCATTGTTAATCTAACTAAACTAATATTAACTCATTGTGGCAAAGAATCACCTAAAAAAGTAACGACAAGCATTTATTGTGGGACGTATTGTACTTCATTATCTGTGTATTCACTACCTTTTTATCACTTTCAATATTGTCTAATAAGTAGTTTTCGTTTAGGAAAGTATCAACCTCTCTAATTATACCTTTTTTGTGGTTAAAAAATGTAGCAACTTTATAACTTTTCAAGATTATCTTTACTTTGTTTCTTCCTATTAGTATAATATCAATAATGTCTTTTTTGAATGTTTGATTATTGAAAATGTAATGATCTACCTTAACAGCAGAAATTCGAGATTTTTATCGGTTGGTTCAACTATGACATAGTAAGGTCCGTTATCCGAACTAGAATATAAAAGATTTAAGTCGTATTGTCTTCCATCGATTTCCATTTTTATCTGGTAGATTTTTCTTAGTAGGGGGCTCGCCCCCCTCTGAATTACTATTCATTTTATAGATTTTAACAGTTAGCGGTTTGCAATAATGTATGATGATTAGTAAGCTGACAAAATAAATAATAAATTTACTTACAATCCATTTATCTTTAACACACTACACGAACCACGATATGCACCTGTCGAAGTGTCGAGTAGTACTGGCTTTGAACTGTTGCTGGAGTAGATTGAGGAGCTAATCCACTTTGGAGCTGAGCTCTATATTCGTGTGTTGAACAAATGCACTGTTATGCAAGACGGTAGACTGTAATTAAGTATCTACTAGTTCTTTTATCCTGGTCAAAACCAAATGGAAAATAGGGTTAAAGAATACTCTTATTTACGAAAGAGTATCAGTTGTTACAAACAGTGGGTTGTAAGGCCACAGTATGTAACTCCTATCGGATACTTGCCTTTACAAAGTTTAAATTAATACAAAACATATCTTTATAAACACAATTTTTTAGAATTTTCAATAACTTGTATTATATTGTGGAATTAACTAGAGACCTTGAGTTTCATTTAAAAACACTAATAGTAACACGTATGTTACCTGTTAAACTAAAAATTCAATAAAATTGTTACAACTTAAAATTAATTCTATATACAGTTATTATATGTACAATTGTTGTTCCTTGATTCTGTGGGGCTTCCCTGGGGGTGGTCGCCTGGTCGGGTTGTCTACAGATCTCCACTTATTATATGGCTTCTCGTAGTAAATGGTCTGGATCGGTCGTACCTCGTCCTTTTGACTTTACGGCAAATATTTATTGATGAATCGGTACTATCAGATAAACTCAATTTTCTCTACCTGGGATACTCGTTTTACCCCCTCGTTCAGGTTGTCTAAAATAAACTGGGTGTAGTCGGTACCAGATCCCGCGTTCAACACATAGCGTGATCTCGGTGAGGTGGGAATTCGCTTTCATCTCATGCTCAACATGCTCCGGGATTTCAGCTAGATTGGAAGGCTTCTGTCCTGCACTCAACACGCTTCAGGACTTGGCTATGACGGTTGTTTTCCGTTCTAGGCTCAGCACGCTCTAGAGTTTCGGCCGAAAGACGGGGTTTGCTAGTGTCGAACCTTGGGTTCAACACACTCCCAAGGGGTCGACGACAAGCTGGGTGTAAATTACACATGCTCAACGCTCTCCAGGATATAGTAAATTAACTCGGTTATTCACCGATAAAGCTTTCCTATCACTTCTAGGCGTAAGGACTGAGCTTGTAGGTGTCTTGAGATGTTTCGGTGTTAATAATATCGGTCGAGCTGTTAGTGAAATGGCGAAAGTGTTGCCCTCTAGGTACTGGGTGCCCAACTTTGTCTACTGTGATAATTTGGTTTGGTAGTGTTCTGTATCCCAGTCCTCGATATTTTGTTTTTAATAATGTATGGAGGGTGTTAACTTATATTTTAGATGACAGTGTCGTTACAACTTAGTCCACAGAATTTGAGGATCCTTCAGAAAACACACATTTTAAAAGCTATTTTACTCATGGTATTATCCTTGAGCGTACTTGCTTTTCTCTACCATATAACATTATGTAGCATTTTCATAACCTAATTTTAAGACCTAGTGATCTTAGTACTGCCTAAGAGTGGCCTCATTTGATTGAAATTCGCTCTTGTCTGTTCAATTCTACATCGAATCTCAATATCTGGATCCAAGCCCCTGCGGATCCACGTCCCAAGTATTTCAATTTTTCTACTTCTATAAGTTTATCATTTATAGTAATATTTATCGGTGGATGTGGTTTTAAGATGGTCATTCTTTTGGTTTTCGCGGAGTTTATTTTAACGGCACTTTAGTTCAAAAACAAATTTTTAATATTTCTATGTATTCCTTTCTCCTGAAGAATCTTTAGAACGTGTTGGGGTTGATGACTAAACTTTGTAAACGACGATGATAACCCGGCTGATCTGAAAATGTTTTGGCTTGCCCTGATTTGACTAGCTTTCCTAGATACTCTTGCTACAGTTAACTATGAGGGTGATGTCTGACTAAAAAAGCTGCTTCTTACTCCGGCCTCCACCACTGGGTCTTAATTTATTTACAGAGATTCCCTAGACTCTGAACTTCACTAACCACACAAAGTCTTCGGTAACCGAAATCCTATGTAAGCCATATTTCACTTTTTAACTCTTCAGTTAAAAAATGACAGACAAATCCTTTTTTACTGAATTTAATTTTTATAAAACTGACAATCACAAACTTCGACTGACTGACGACATAAGAGTCGGGTTCCTTTTGCAGAAAATCTCAGATAAACTCAACTCACTTGGACTGCCAAACTTTGTTGTTATGTTCCTTTTACAATAAGTGAGGTGAGACAAACTGAGATTTCTATCTCTCCCCTTACCAATCGTGTGATACGTCAAGACCATCCTCACAAGTGATGTTTCCGAACTCAGCGAGAAAGTAAGGTTAGGTCTGACTGTTGTGAGTGTTGATCATTTCTGTGGTGTCGATGTTGACTGTGTTCTTGGTTTTGCGATGGATCATAAGCATACAACGGTAAATGCGAAGGATTCGTTTGTACAATTTATATTAAAATATTTGATTACTTGAATAATGACGGTTCTAGTTTCTGAAACATCAGATAATGATGATAAAAGTTCAGATTCAAGCAGAAACGAAAATTGATTAGTGTTTATAATGACGCCTCATTAAATGTTGATTGCGTTTATTGTTCCTTTCAATCCTAGTAAACATTTTAAGGTTAAGTGAGTACCTTACCTCACCTCAGTTAATTTCAGCTCAGTTTTGATGTAGAAGGGACGTGTCTATTATTCGAACTAGCTCTGACAGTGGACATATCCCAACTGGCAAGGACAAAATAACAACAAATCAAAATATAAATAAACATGATGGGAAATATCGGATTCTCCCGTGAGGTATTGACATAGCGACGAAAATTGTATTACTCTCCATCGCAGATGTCCTTCACAACAGAAGGTTTAAGTGTCTTACTCGTTCAAAAGCCTTCTCGTAATAAATAAAGTATATATATACATTTTTTTAAATCCCTCCGTTTTTTAAAATGAAAATTAAAGATGAATATATTTCTGTAGCTCCCATTCCTTCATGGAAACCAAACTGTGACAGGCTTATGTCCTAGTCGCACTTTCTATAATATATCATCTGGTAGATGATCTTGAGGAATGATTTCAAATGTATGAGTCTATATTCTCTCTTTGCATTGGATTTCGTGGGGATGTGAAAATTCGGAATGGAACCGTTCTTGTGGAATTGTTCAAGTGGTTGTTGAATTGTTGTACAATTATATCGTAAAATAAAAGTGTGCAGTTTTAATCTATATCTGTTGTAGATAGTGTATTAGGATTGGAAGGATATTTCAAGATGAAATCAAAGTTTTCATCACATAATACTAGTTTTCAAATTTTGTACCACAGCTTTTCTATTTGCACAAAACATGTACAGAAGAAATATATAAAAAATTCCTGGCCTGGCTTTAGAACTATTTATCTAATTAGAAATAGAAAGTCCTTAGAATATTTATTGTTTTCGAAACACAGAAGTAATAATCATTTTCTTGATTACTTGTTCTCGTGAAATATTTCTATCACATTAAAGTTTTATTTTTGATTTAACAAAATATTTTATCAAGTTTAAACCACAATTTACCTGCTTGTACAGTACGAAGAATATAATATAAAGTTTGTTTCGTTGCCTATTTATGGCCCCATTTAGTCACTTGACTATATCAACGACCTTTAACTAGAATTATTGTCTTTGGTTTCATTGCAGTAAAGTAGGACTATTAATATTTAAACACATCATTTACCACTATTTAGAACCAAATCATTGCCTCTCCTATTTCTTTCATTTGATGTATTTTACTAGAAAACCAAAGTTAATACCTCCAGCTCTTGTACCAGCTATTTCTACTCCTACTTCTCTTCTAGAGGATAAAATTCACCAATTACCACTTTCGTAACCCTATACTTACATCAATAAAGACATCGATGAAAGTGGAAAATAAGTTGAAGAACTGTTAGGTAAATATCTATCAAAGTGCTAGTAATATTTTGGTTAAACTTAACATATGTTATTTAATGAGTTGGTTTCTGCTTAATTCAAAAAATTCAACAAAGTCATAATGTTTATATTGTAATTTTAGCAAATTTTTAATGTGACATTAGTTATACTAGTCACCTCTCATGATTTTCTTTAGCTTCACTTTTCGGACGAAGGTTTTAGATAATAGTTACAAACTTTTAAAACTCATGTTTGAACATAATAATAACGTTAAAAATCTGTTAAATGTGAAAATTATTTAAATCTAGTCATTGATCCTTCTATCTAATGTCATATTTTTCCTCTTTGTATTATAATAATCTAAAAATATTCCGTATAAACATTATCTGTAAAGTATTAATCTAAAAGCAAATGAAGAATATTTTAATTGAAAATTTATCTTTTTTGTTATAAATAGTGCCTTTTTACAGGGTATTAAAATACGTCAAGTAAAATTTAATTCAACGAACTCTGGGTTTAAACTATGAACTGCAAGTATTATTATTCAAAGTTATATATTCTAATTAAATAATTTTAATGTTCAATTAATGTCCCACAGAAAAGATTAATCATTTTCAACAAACTCCACCATTGCCATCTATCAGTTTTAATTTTTCTTTTAAATTAAAACTTGTTTTTATAACTACTCTTTGGTGTTACATCAATATGAAATGATAGAAGAGAGATAATATAAAAGCCTCATATGTGGAATTTCAATTGACCAATTGTACCCTCTAATTAGTCAGGAAATGGTCAATTGGTTCGATTAATTTCAGTTAATCATTTGTTGTGACATAAGTGTGTTCACGAACTTTACCAACCCATAGTTTTTTATTGGGAGGTTGAAACCAAATTCCCCGAC
This sequence comes from Galeruca laticollis, assembly GCA_963921935.1. NCBI lineage: Eukaryota > Metazoa > Arthropoda > Insecta > Coleoptera > Chrysomelidae > Galeruca > Galeruca laticollis. Next base: position 235,812,627 of record OY998176.1, on the reverse strand, counting down.
AGTTTATATTTGACTAATTAATCGAACAATTGAACTTTTATTACCATTGTCTCGTCCTTTAGAAGGTATAATTGATGAATCGAAATTCTACATATGAAGTGCTAAAATTGTGCAGTTGAAACTCACGACCTCTTGACACTATCAACTACATCATCTACATTCATAATGAAAAGATTCAGCTATAAGTTTTTTACTTGTTTCCCCAAGGCTCCAAAAACTATTTCTATCCATTTTCTCAATTTTTTACTGACACCTGCTTTAACTAATTTCTTCATATGGTTTACAGATTTTTCATTGGTTTTCTTAATTTTGCAACTTTTTGTTATCCCTTTTACATTAAATATACATGTTCAATGTTTAGTAGATTTTCTGTGCTTTTTAATTCCTTTTCTGATCTTCGTATTAATTTTCCAGCTTCTGGTATTATTATGTCGTGACTTGATCTATTTCTTCACATTTTCCTATTTCTTCTAAATAGTCGGTAACGTAAGTATCCGACTCCGACATGTCTGTGTAATTATCTTGTTCATTTCTCAAAGTTAGTATTGCATGAATTAAGTTTTAAGTTAAAAATTATAAAAAACGGGTTCAAGTGAAGTGAAGAAGAACAGTCGTAGATAAAGTATAGTTTGTAATAAATTGTAATCACAAAACTATTTTTTAAAGAATATGTGTTGGTAAAAAGACTGTTTTAATTGTGTTAAACATAGGCACTAAATAGCAACGAAAGTATTTACTCGTCAGGCACAATAAATTTTCAATTAAAAGTCAAAAGTAGTATAGTCAATGTTCAAATAATATATTTATATGAAGTACAAAACTTGTGTATTTGTACTTATATTTATATGAAAAGAAACACAATCTGATTTAGCTTCTGTTTTTAAAATTAATTGTGTAAAAGAATTATATTGTACTAATTAAATGAATATATTTAGATGATTACATCATTTGTCGGTATAATGTTTATAAAATATGTATATAAATGTTATTTATTTTTAAAATTATTAGTTTAGAAAATAAGTATATGAAAAAATTTATTTTATTCCTATTTAGTGAATGCTGTAAAGTGTTGTTGATCAATTTTTATTAAATAAATTTCAATGATAATTTTTTTTATTTATATTTATTATAAAATACATTACAAAAATATCAGTCACAAATTTACGATGATTGGATATCTTCCATTACTTATCTGAAATACAAATATATCACAAACTTTAAAGTATATATTTGACATGGTATTTAACCATACCATACAAATAAATTTTATTTTATAATTACTATAAGAAGAATTTTAGTTTCATGTTTTTTTATTTTACAAATGTCAGGTTTTTGTTCCCAAACGTTTTTTCTCCTAGAACACTTTCAAATGTTTACTGATTTCGGTGGATCCGTTACTAAATTTCTACCATGTTCCCAAAGCTCGTCAAAAAATGTGATATATAACGCCTATCGAGTCTTTCTCACTATTCTATACAGGGTGGTCCTTAAGTAATTGTACATAGAAATATGGTAGATTCCTGACTTTAAAATATTACGATTTAAACAAACTTACTTTAATAAAATCTTGCTAATAAGAAATATACAGGATGTTTAAGGTTAAATTTTAAAATTTCTTTTTTGCAATAACTTCAACGTTTTTGGATATGTATACACGAAAATTTGGAAATAGAGGTTTTTGGGCACGAAAAATCATAATCTGGTACCTACATCGATGTAATTTGCAGAGGGCGCCACATAGGCTAGATTTGTGGCATCAATGTGCCCTGAATTTTTTTGCTGTTTAAGTTAGCGGTATTTTTGTAAAAGAATATTGAAGCCACGTTATTTTAATAGAAAAAAGGTATACTTGTGATTAACCTTAAAACTTAACGGTTTATGATATAATCGCATTTTAGGGATCAGCTGCATGATTATTATTGAAAACATTTAGAAAACAAATTTAAGAAAAACTAAGCTAAATAACATTATAACTTCAATTGTGTCACATTAAATGTTCGATATGTCCCCCATTCTCGTCGATGCATTTATCTACACGTTCCATAAAAGATTGTCTCATATTAAACAAGATCATTGGATCAAAAAATACCGCTGCTCTATTTATTTCTTCCCAAAGTTGGTCGCTTGTATTTATGGGATCCTTATAAACAAGTTGTTTCATTGCACCCCATACACCGAAATTGAGAGGATTCAAGTCTGGACTACGTGCTGGCCAAGGAAAATGGCTACCACGACCAATCCAGCGTTCAGGAAATTTGTTATTCAAATATGTTTTGACTGCTCTCGTATAATGCGGCGGTGCACCATCTTGCATGAACCACATATTTTTTCTTATATTCAGTGGCAATTCTTCCAATAGATTAATGAAATCATTTTGCAAAAAATGTAAGTAGTTCTCACCATTCAAATTACGAGGTAACTCGTATGGTCCTAAGAAATTGTTACCAATGATACCACACCATACGTTTATTTTGAATTCATATTGGAAATGGCTTACTCGTTTATCATGGGGATTTTCAATAGCCCTTAAATTAAAAATACCACGGCGGTTGAATGTAGCTTCGTCGGTAAATAATATTCTGTCGACGAAGGTGTGATTAAGATTTTGCCTGTTTCGGATAGCACTTGCAAATTGGTATCTTAACGGTAGATCTGCTGGCAATAAATTTTGTACCGGAGTAAAATGGTATGGGTGATACTTCTCGAGGTGTAGTCTTTTTAAAATAGAAGTTTTACTGATTTGTAAAGCAGCAGATAAACGCCGTGTACTAACTTGAGGATCATCTTCAATGCGAACCATTATTTCGACATCTTTATCAGGCGTAATTATTCTTGGTCGGCCTAAGTTATCACGCTTAGGACGAAACGAACCACTATCGCCTAAATTCCTAAATAGATTCTGGAATGTTTGATGATTAGGTTGCTGCCTGTTTGGATATCTTCTCAAATATTCTCGTTTCGCAGCTCGCCCATTAATATTTTGCTGACAGTAAATAGCAACCATATCTCTCATATCTGTATTAGAATAATTATTATGCCTCGGCATTTTCTGCTTTTTTTAAATTAACTAATAAAATGCAAACTAAATATTACAAGACTGACATAATATTGAAACAAATCGAATGCTTCGCTGTCAAAATCATTCGTGACGTCAGCCTACTATGTTAATAGTTTCCGAAATGAATAATTATTACTTTGGGAAGAAATAAATAGAGCAGCGGGTGTTTTTGATCCAATGATGTTGTTTAATATGAGACGATCTTTTATGGAACGTGTAGATAAATGCATCGACGAGAATGGAGGAAATATCGATTATTTAATGTGACACAACTGAAGTTATAATGTTATTTGGTTTAGTTTTTTTTAATTTGTTTTCTAAATGTTTTTAATAATAATCAAGCAGCTGATCCATAAAATGCGATTATATCGAAAACCGTTATGTTTTAAGGTTAATAACAAGTATACCTTTTTTCTATTAAAATAACGTGGCTTTAATATTCTTTTACAAAAATACCGCTAACTTAAACAGCAAAAAAATTTAGGGCACATTGATGCCACAAAGGTGGCCTATGTAGCGCCCTCTATAAACTACATCGAAGTAGGTACCAGATTATGATTTTTCGTGCCCAAAAACCTCTATTTCCAAATTTTCATGTATACATATCCAAAAACGTTGAAGTTATTGCAAAAAAGAAATTTTAAAATTTAACCTTTAACATCCTGTATATTCCTTATTAGCAAGATTTTATTAAAGTAATTTGGTTTAAATCGTAATATTTTAAAGTCAGGAATCTACCATATTTCTATGTCCAATTACTTAAGGACCACCCTGTATGTACCAGGTGGCTCACTAAGAATGGACGCTAGCCATATATCAGGAACTGATAATTGTACAATTTCTGTAAATCGGCCAAGGAAAATCGCTGGAAATTATTTTCAAGTTCGAAAGATGGCCGCTAGGGGGCTAATCATAAAATGGGCGTTTTCTCAAAAAGTATGTAAGTAAAGATATACTTTAAGTAATGCCTTCGTAAACACTGGAAAATTTGTGACATTTTTTGTTTAAGGCATTTTACGCTATTTCAAAGTGTAGTGATAAGGGAAAGTTAAAATGTTTTTATTTAAATGGTAATAACTCCAGTATGGGTTGACGGATTTAAACAAACTAGATATAGTCCAGATATAGTTTGCATACAATCCCTTATTCGTTCAATCATAATATACCGTGTAGTAGGTCGAGTTGCAAAAACTATATCTTTTACTCGATCCCACAAATAAAAATCCAGGCATGTTAAATCCGGCGACCTCGCCGGCCTTGGAAATATGCTGCCTCGTTCTATCTATCTACCATTATAGTTGACATCCAAAAACTCCCGAACATTTGCCACAAAATGAGCTGGACAGCCATCGTACTGGAATAACATTCGTTGAGGAATTCCAAGGGGCACTTCCTCTAACAAAATCGGCAATTCTCTTCTTAAAAACTCTAGGTAGCTGTCACCATTTAGTCGTTCATTAAAAAAGAATGGTTTGATAATCCTTCCTCAACAATTTATTGACCAATGCCCTTGGTGCTAGACTTCTTACATCCAGTGCGGATTTGTTCTTGACCAATAGTGCATATTATGGAGATTCACACGTACATTGTTATGAAAAGTGGCCTCATCTGTCCACAATATACGTGACAGATCTTGCCGAATCTTCTTCCATCATACCCAAAAGCCAGTGGCAATGATCTAATCTTCGATCACAATCTTCAGCAGTCAAAGTCTGGCGCAGGACTAAGTGATATGGGTGTATCCTGAAATAAAATAGAGACAACTGAAGTTTATAGTTGGAGTTCAGATTCGAAACACCGAACTTAGAATTTTATGCCTCGCTTATACCAATATAATTTGTAGAATTTCTTAGGTGAGGATTAAACTCGTCATAGGCTAAAACTCGCATTCAGAAATATTAAATAACGGTACCGTTTCAATAATGCTCCCGTCACGACAGCGAGTCCGTCTGTTATCAGTTGGTATTCACAACTTAAGCAGACGAGACATGGCGGTACCGTTACAAAACGAGCAGACACACTATGGCAACGTTGTGTCGGTAACTAAATCTGTAATGTAAGTGTCAATCATACTTCAACTTCAAACTATAACCAACCGATTTTAATTATTCATGACACTGAGGGTCGCGAAATATTGACATTGTCTCCAATAAAATTTTGAAATGCACCAGTTGCATAAAATATCAATGTAAGAAGTAGTTGGGACATTGGTTCTATGGAACGGGTACCATGAACTTTTGGCTCCAGATGATTATGTCGAGGTGGGATGAGAAGTTGGTAAGGTGGAAAAGACATCAATGTTGGGTAAAAATTCCCAAAGAAATTGTTTGCACAGCATTTAGATGAAACTTGGCTATTGCTTGAAAAGAGTATAATACAAAATGGTTTTAGAAATGGTGATATCATACTCTTTAATATGAATGTTATTATTTCACGAGAGAAGTTGTGTCTAGAGGCTCTTAAACGTTGGGATCTCCAAAATCTAAATTTATCCTCAATTTCACCTAAGCATTCAACGGCCGAAACAGATCTCACCAACTATAAAAAGGTGAGGCTTCTACTTCTGCATGTACATCTATCAATGATGTGGTATCATTTGAATCTCTTTTACTTGCCACTGTTAAACAAAAGAAACCTTGTGAGAAGCATCCAAAGAAGAAAGTAGCGGCAGGTGATATGATCATAAGTCGAGAAAATCTTTGCATGATGACCGATATTGTTGCGTCCTCAAAGAGAAGAAGCATGCAGATAGTTCTTCTGAATGGTCAGTAGTATTGTCACTTCGCGTTTCTGACAGTTAAAGTGAGTTTCTAGAAAACTCAACAAATCTATTTTCAAAAATCAATGATGATGAAGTGGTTCTAGAAGTCGGCAAATGGGCATTGGTTGAGTACACAACAAAAAAATCAAAGAAGGATATAATTGGCTAAATAACGGGCCGAGAGGGAGATGACTGGATAATGAAGTTCTCAAGACTGAAACGTGACAAGATGAAAGTAGTAGTAGTAGTAGTAGTAGGTCTTTATCCTTCAAATAGATAACTAATTTGCCAGGATCAAAAGAAAAAAGAAAACAGAAGAAATAACTAGTTTAAACTATATAAAGTTGGAGTAACGTAGCTTGTTATGGTGAACAGAGTCCCAATAAAGGATGCGTAAGATTCCTTAATACTGTTAACTGAATCAGATACTTGTATAGTTGGGACTGAATGACACAAAGGGTTACGACATTGTTCCAGTTCTGAATTATAAGCAGTTGGGAATGGGAAGTATCAAGGGACCACCCACCTGAACACACTATTTACCACCACTACACCAACACTCACAATTACATTGTCTGATGGACGTTTCTATAATCATCTCTAGAAACCGAAGGTAAACTTTCGGCAGATTATGAGTGTTGGTGTAGTGGTGGTAAATAGTGTGTTCAGTATGAATATCACCAACGGTTCCAGTAATTCCAACTTAGTGCATCCACAGCTCAATTTTTCCTTACAGGACGCTTGCTTCCTAGCGACTAACTAAAGTCGCAGTTTATAAAAAATCTAAACGTTATAAACAATTTTGTATCATATTTTGTTATTATTTTATTTTAATTTCATTTGGACTAGATCCTTACAGGACGCTTGCTTCCTAGTGACTAACTAAAGTCGCAGTTTATAAAAAATCTAAACGTTATAAACAATTTTGTATCATATTTTGTTATTATTTTATTTTAATTTCATTTGGACTAGGTCAAATAAAATATATAGATAAAAGTACAATCACTAAACGTAGTACATTAGGCCTTTTTTTATCATTACCACTTTTAGGCTTAGTATCTTTAACTGTATTTTCTAAATCTTTTAGACTTTGTACGATCGATTTGTTGATACAACGCATAAGAGGAAAATTGACGAAATGTTCATTTCCTCCTTCTGAACAATCTCCATGAAAATCGTCCGTATCAATAGACCAAACCATAGCTCCAGCTAAACCCTTCTGCATGGCAAAATCAATCTTTTCGGCAATTGATTGTTCGTTGTCGTATACCATCACTTTACCCTCAGATACAGAGAATGGGGTACGAGATTCGTCGTCCCAGTAAGTTTTCCAATGAGCAGATGGGCTTTGCAGTTCCAAACAAATCTGAAAAAATAAATAATATAAATGTTACAGTAGGATACCAAATCTAAGCGAATAAATTTGATTGAATTTGCGTTTTTATTTGGAGAAAATGCAGAAACAGGTCAATTTTGATTTCTTTCAATCATATCCTCAACTGTCATTGAGAGGGATGCTCTCCACCCCTCTGTCACTATTACCAAAAAAATTTAAACAGGGAAAGTACTATGTATGACACATCATTGAAAATGTAATTTTGTAAGGAATTTGACTATGTGACTGTTTTATGCAACTTTTGATATTGGCGCCATCTTGGGGGAACAACAAGCGTTTCGAATGTCAAATAATATTTCGATTGAGTGAATGCGAACGACGAGTACTCAGTGTGTATGTGTTTATTAATCTCCAGATAAGCGCTTTCGGCTATTAAGCCATTATCAAAGCTGTCCTATGAAATTACAAAGTTTCTGAAATTTTGAAAAAAACAATTTAAAAAGTTGAACTTACGCCATCAAAAAAGAGATCCAAACAGGTGTCAAAACCATCCAGTTGATAAAAAAGAAACAATGCACAAAGTTAAAACATTGTTATGATGAAGTCATTAAATTACAAACATTAAAATTACCCTGTTGAAAGGGTGTACAATTATAATTTACATGATGGAAATTCCCATTCAGAAATGTAAACAAAAAGAAAACCGGTGACAAGCTTGACGTTAAAAATACGGTGGCTAATAAGCCAGCGTGCCGTAAAAACAAGTGTATGACAATACAACATATTTGTGTGATGAACATTGAATCAAACGCATGATTGAAAAGATGAAAAAATTCATATAGTGAACTGTAAGTTGTAGGAAACTCTGTATATTACATTTATTTTTAAATTTGAAAATGAAGTTAAAGATGTGATAAAACAAAAAATTGAAAAAACTATTCAAATTCCAATTCCCAACATTCATCTACTTTAGATGAATAGGAAAATCCCCTTCATCCCTTGGTTGTATACTGATGGATGAAGGGGATTTGCTAGGATAATCATGTTTTTGTATGGAAGTTATTTGTTCTGAGAAATGGTTTGCTTGAACATTTTTCAGCCACAAACGTTCTGCACCATGTAATTCTTCGGGTTGCAATTCAGATAACTTCAAAACTACGTCAACTTTTATTCTTTCATTTCTTCTCTTGATATTTTGATATATTGTTTGTCTTCTTTTCTTACTCACACGTTCTGGCGATTTGGAATTATTGCAGAACCTGAAGATCCATGCTATTGTACGGATAAATTTCAGCCATTTAGAGAATCTGTTAGCATCGGACAATGGATAAGGTTTGAAACGCCTCGAGTCATTTCTGAGCCATTTAAGAACTATTTCAGAGTCAGTCCACCAAAAAACTCGCTGAATATGGAAAGTTGACTCCTTCTTAATCGTATTAGTCTAGCAGCAGTCTAGAACCTTGAAGTTCCATTTTAGGTACTGAAGTGACTTTGTTGAGTGGACCAAGTTTGCATTTGGATGCGACAATGGATGTCTCCACATATCCGTTTCTTGATGATCTGTAGTAAGCCACGGCACAAAAAACTTTATTGCTGGCATCAGAAAGGACATGTAACTCTGCTTCACCAGGTGATGATGAGAAGTAACATCTACTGATTTTGAATTCTTCAATCTTTCTCAGCGATAAAAACCATAATTTCCATTTTTCTGCGATGTTGTCAGAAATAACTATATCCCAATACATTTTCTTACTCCGACACTCTTGCATAATGAGTTTACCTTGGACAACAAGTGGTGCAAGGAATCCAATAGGGTCAAAAATCGACATCACGATTCTAAGAATTTCCCTCTTCGTAGGGGTTTTCTCCCCTCTGGATAATTCCTCCGGAATTTTGTTGAGCCTTATAGTGAAAATGAAAGTGTCTTCATTGGTTTTCCATCGTAGGCCAAGAACTCTTTCAACGTTCCATGAACCTAAGTTTAGCGTCATACTCTCAGTTAGGTAATTCTGAGGAAGAACTTGTAATATTTCTGGAGAGTTACTGAACCAGTTCACCATCGGGAATCCTCCACGACGATGGACTTCAATGATGCTGTGGATTGTTTTTATGGCTTCTTCTACGGTGTCTGCTGAGTCCAGGAAATCGTCGACGTAATCTTGATGTGTCATTTTTCTCAAAATTCTTGGAAACTCATCTTCAAACTCTCTGCCATTATGGTTTTTGACGAATTGTGCAATAAATGGCGAACAGACAGCACCGAAAATCAGAACTCGCATTTAGTAGGTATCTGGTGATCTATCTCTGTCCATTCCTCGAAAGAGAAACCTCTGGCTTGATCTATCTTGTTTTCTGATGATGATCTGGTGGAACATATCTCTGATATCACCTGCGAACGCCACCTTTCTCTCACGAAATCTCCATATAAGTGCTACTAGTAGGGGATATAAATCGGGACCTTTCAACAGAAAATCGTTCAGACTCATTGTAGAATTCTTTGCTGCCGCATCGAAAACGAGTCTGATTTTGCCTGGTTTATTTATATTTTTCACAGCAAAATGTGGTAGATACCAGGTTCTTCCACTATCTCGTTCCGCTTCATCCTCAGTTACCTTCTCTGCATATCCTTTTGCAAGATAGTCCTCAATTTTCTTGCAGTATTCTGCTCCAAATTGAGGATCTTGATCCATCTTTTTTCCATGCATTGCAATCTTTTCAATGCTAACGATTTGGATTCTGAAAAAACCAAATTCTCATGTTTGCCCGGCAACCCAACTTCAAATCTATCACCAATTCTTCTGGTTGAACTTTCCAACAGCTTCAAAGCTTTCCTATCATCTCTGGAAAATGTTTCACGAGATGACAAACCTGAATCTTCTAGTTTGAAGTTGTCTTCAATGATTCTTTGTAGATGCATGTCATCATGGTCACAAACGGATATATTCAGGTATAATTCGTTACCTGGCTTTGAGCAAGGACCATGGAATCACCCATCCCAGCTTCGTTTTACTCATTGCAGGTGAATCGAAGTTTGGCTGGATGATTTGCTGGGATGATATCAAGAAAACATTATCTTGTCCTATTAAAACAGTGAGTCGACAGTGTTGTATACTCTTCAAGATTGATTTGTCAAGATATTTGTACCTCTGGTACAGAGCATCTGCATCAAAGTCCATCTTTGGCAAAAGCAGGTTGTCAATTGTTCTAGCATGTTTCACCCTGTACTTCTTGGCAATCCCTTCAGCTCCGGAAATATCGATATTTACCAACATGGATTCTTCTTCAGCATGGGTGATATCCTTCGTCCACTGTAAGCAAAGTGGGATTTTTGGACCAACAAGTTGTATTGACTTGCATATTTCTGAATCAACGAGAGTAACGGTAGACCCTTCGTCTAAAGGGGCAAATGTTTCGATGTACCTGTCTTGACCGAATAGACGAACTTTCGCGATCTTCAAAAGCGAAGAGGATTTTCCAATTACACCTGAGAATTCAGTCGATCCGATGCCATTTTCTGTTTCTGGAATCCTTTCTACTATATTTTCCTGATCTCTATTTCTGATAACTTCAGCTCCTTCTTTAGGTACAGGATGAAGAAGTCTATTGTGTCTTACACGACAAAAATTGACATTACAGAAAATCTTTCTGAAACATCTAGAAACGCTGTGGCCTGATAACAAGCACTTGAAGCACAAGTGATTTTCCTGAACATACTTTCTCCTATCATCATGGCACATTTCCAAAAAGTCTTTGCATTGATACAGTCGATGGTTTTCTTTTTTGCAGAGTTTGCAAATCTTATCTTCCGGTTTGCTTTGGATACTAAATATTTTTTCTTTTTTCATCATTGATTTGTTTGATGATGATATCTGAGTGGGAACCGTAATTGACATTAACAAATTCACCTCAGATTTGAGCCATTCAGCAAAGATTTTCAAATTAACAACTTCCTTCACTTGATGTTTCAAAATTTTGACTTGACCCCAAGAACGTCTTGAAATTCTCGGTAATTTCTCCTCCAACCTCAACAATAGTTCGGGATTATCAAGGTGAGAGTTGTGGGTGGTACTCATAGCAACAACCATATTTGTAACAATGGTCGAGAAATCCATGAAAGATTCAATATTGTCTTCTCGTGGGTTCGCACAACTCTTGGCCTTATTAATCTGGCTCAAAATGATCCATTCGTCTCTGCCAAAGTTTAGTTTCAAAGTTTCGACGATGGTATCCACAGTATCGGGACTACAAAAAAGGTCTTTAACAGACTCTCTGGCTCTTCCCTTCAGACATCTGATGAGGCGATTCAAGTTTTCTGAATAAGATATATTTTTCTCCAAGGTGGGTCGTTGAAACTCGCTGAGCCAAAACGGGAATTCATGAATATCACCATTGAAATCTGGTAAAGGTTTTAATTTCTGCTTAGTTACCAATTTTTCAATGTTCGAAGTTAGATTTTCCATACATTTAGTTAGCATTTCAGGAAAGCAATTTGAAGAGCCAGAGATATTAGGTTTATGAGAGAAATCAATATTTTCCGCTGAAGATTTCACACATGCAGAGGAGGTATTTCCTTTGTGTACTGGTTTGCAATTTGAATTCTCCCACTCCAGCGTTTCATTTCTGTGCTGTGCTGCCCTGTTTACCCAATCTGCTACGTATGGTTCATCATATTGATAACTGGATGTAGATCTCGTTTTCAATTCCTCTTGATATGTAGCTCCAGAGTTCTTCTTTAACCCTCTGGTAGATGATTTTCTTATTGATTATTTCTCTTGTTGGATAGATTCTAACTCTAGAGACAGTAATTTTCTTTGAATCTCTCTTTCTCTTTCATTAAGTCGATGTAGTTTGTCATCGCTATTAACATAGCTGTCAGATGAATTTGCAAATTCGGTCTGCTCTTCTATTATAACTGGTTCTATATGTCTACCGGATATTCTCCTCGATTCTTCCTCAGTTCCTTATCTTGTAGGAGGAACACCAAAATTGATCCTTGTACTCCTCCTAACCCTTGAAGTTTCTGAGAGTTCTGGTAAAGACATATTATCTTCCAATGATTCTTTCTCTTCTCGAAGGACCAATGTTTCAATACACAATATCAGTTTCTTAGAAGATTGTAACAATTAATTATATCGATTAACGATCAAAAACTTTATTCGTATCAGTCACAGTGAATCTGACAATCTGTCAACCACCATCAAAATTTTTATGACATTTTCTGTCATATTAAATAAAATATACAGGAACGTAGATTCTAAAAATATTTAACAGTTGGAATGGGCAATAAGTACCTTTCAACCATATAAATCACCAGGAGTGGATAGAATATTTCTAGCACTCTTGCAGTAAGGGATAGAGGAGATTCTTCCTCACCTGCTGAAGATTACAAGAAGCAGTCTAGCAGTGGGTCTAATACCTAGAAAATGGAAAAGAGTAACCTTCATACCAAAAATAGGCAAAAAGATGGGACTGATCCCCGATCTTTTAGACCCATCTGCCTATCATCGTTTCTAGTCAAAACGATGGAGAAAGTAGTGGATAACTACATAAGAACAGAGAACCTGGAGAATATACCACTTCATAAATGTCAGCATGCCTACAGAGCGGGTTGATCAACTGAGACGGCTCTGTACCAGCTGACCGAAGTCATCCAGAGAACTCTGAACAACAAAGAAATCGCAATGTGCGCATTCCTGGATATATCTGGGGCCTTTGACAACACAACTCATGGGTTTGTCAAAGAAGCTCCAAAAAGGCGAGGAGTAAATGAAACCATTGTAAAATAGATGTATTAGTTGTTGACGACGAGGATAGCTGAGACACAGGTGGGGAATCAAACCACCTCTGTTAAAGCCACTCGCGGACACCTCAAGGGGAGTTCTATGGAGCCTCGTAGTAACTCCACATGCTAACGGAGCTTGGCTTCGAATGTATGGGCTATGCAGATGACATAGTTCTAATAGTCAGACGCAAGTTCGAGAGCACCTTGTGTGATTTATTACAAAAGGGCCTCAGAATTATTGAGCAATGGTGATTGTCAGTGGGACTAAACATTAACTCAAACAAGACCATAGTAATTCCATTTACCCGGAAAAGAACACTTCCAGCCATGAAACCACTATCTTTAAACGGAGAAATCATGGAATGGAAATAAGAAGTTAAATATCTAGGGATAACCCTAGACGGTAAGCTTCTGTGAAATAAGCATGTTGAAATAACTGCTAGTAAAGCAATAAGAGCTTTGATGGCGTGCAGAAATCTAGCTGGTAAGAGTTGGAGCTGTATCCCAAAAATACTGCAATGGATGTATACCATGATTGTGAATCCAGCAATTACATATGAGGCAATAGTTTGGCATTCAAAAGCAAGTCAGTACAGAACGAGGAAGATCCTTGACAAAGTTCAAAGGCCTGCCTGTGTCTACATCACTGGAGCTATGAGAACGTGCCCAACTAGGGCACTTGAGATCATTACAGATCTCACACCTCTACATCTGGTGATATAAAGATCTGCCCAAGTGGCAATTCTTAGAATATCTAAGGAAGGTTCAGGCAATGAGAGTATTAAAAATCAGGAAGCCTGGTCCTCTCTAACAAGATACATCTCATCAGCGAATCTTTCCAGTGACGAAATGATCAAGAAAGTAAGTATCGAAAAGAATTTCACTACGATGCTAAATTAGAGAAGAGACTGGGAAAGGGAATACACCATCCAAACTCTCAAAGAAAACACCATTAGATGGTATACAGATGGTTCAAAAACCCCCACTGTAGCAGGCGCTGGAGTATTTGGACCGCACCAAATACTCATTATCGTTAGGTTCCTTCCCGAGCGTCTTTTAGGCAGAAATACTTGCGATCGAAAGATGCGTGGAAATGAACCAAGAAAGAAACTATCAGAAATATGACGTATCGATCCATTCTGATAGTCAAGCAGATATTAGAGCATTGAGCTCCCGTGTCATTGACTCAAAGTTGGCATGGGAGTGCCAAAGAAAACTTGATGAATTAGGCAAGAATAGCAGGTTCTCTTTAGTCTGGGTTCCTGGCCACTCGGGAATCACGGGAAATGAAGAAGCCAATACACTTGTCACGAAAGGAGCACACACGCCCTTTATTGGCCCGGAGCCTTTCTGTGGTGTAAGAAAATGCTCCTATAAGAAAGAGTTTCGGAAGAAAGAGGTAACCGAAAGAGAAGCACTCTGGCGGTGCCTTCCCGGGCTAGAACATTCCAAAAAGTTCCTGTGGAACTTTGACACTGCTAGATCCAAAAAATATATGGATTTCAGTAAAAATAAGCTACATCTCCTCACGAGCTTTCTTACAGGACACTGCCGCTTTAGGAAGCACCTAATGAGAATAGGTCTAGCAGAAATTGACGAGTGTAGATTATGTGGGGGGGAGGATGAACCTCCGGATCACCTAGTTCTGGAATGCCTCGCCCTTGCAAGTCAATGCAAGAGATGCTTCAGACAAGAAACTTGTAAGAGTGTGGATCTAACCTCCTTGAAGTCGTCCCAAATACTAGAGTTCATTAGAACCCTGGAATTGGAAGGCGAGCTGTAGTAGTAGCGAGAACAGCTCTGATAGGGGGGGAATAATAAACCCTGGGTTTCAGTACATTGTAACCCCATTAAAATCTAATCTAATCTATGTTGATTAACTGCAATCGTTCCAAAAACAAATATTAAAAAGAAAATGTGGATCTTGCACACACACTAAGTTTCGATCAAAATTGTCTTCGTTAAGTTCTTGAATGATATTTTAATTTTATAGGGATGGAATTTGTTGGCTTTCAAAATTCGCTTGATGGTATGTTGACTTACTCCAGATAATACTGCTAGCTTTCTTATACGAAGAGTTGGAGCCGCAACAACTTGTCCTGTATCTCTACCGTTTCGTTTATTTCTGGGTTTTCAATGTGACATTTTTCATTTACTACAGATCCTGTTTGTCGCCATTTCGAAATTAGTTCCTAAACGTACTGTTAGAAATCGCACACTGGTGTAGTGCCTGAATCCGACTTTGTTTTATACTATATATGAAAGTTAAAATTTTGGCGAATGCGCAGGGATTTCTTCGAACTACTTATCATTATTTTTTGTGACTATTCGCAACTAGAGAGATCCAGGGAGGTCGATTGTTTTTTTGGGAGCTGCAATCAAGAAGTTTCCGGAATAGAAGGCACCTAATACCACCTACCAACGGAGTTTAGTTGACAATTTGAACTCGTGATAGAACAGAACGTGAAATATTTAAGTGAGTAGACCTACCGTGTCTATAAATTTATCCCACCCGTCGTAATAATAATAATAATGATTAATATATTTGCGTGTCGCTCATTGAAAATTGTAAAGATAGTGTTAGCACATTCGTTATTTTTTAAATAATATTAAACAGTTTCTACTTTCACCTAAATAGAACAAACCATTTTTATGTTATACTTGTAGACTTTCAAGTACTCATGACAATAAACTGAAAAACGGACCTAATATAGTCTGTTTCTTATTGACTGACAGTACGCGAAAAGGTTACAGATGCTAGTCAGGTAGTAAACCATAAGCGTCACAGTTCATCTAAGGAATTAATTTACTATTTAATGTTATACCCGATCTGATATATAAAGGTAATATAAATGTAAATTCTGTTAGTTAAAACAACTAACTGATCTTCATACATATGTAGAGTACATACAGTTAAAACAATAAATTATTTTTGAAATAATCCTGTAACGCAACTATTCTGACTGAATATTTCATTAATTATCGTGAGAATTTGGCGCAGGTCAACTCTTGGGAGACATATTAACAAACCATTTATCAATTCATTCTCGAGATAATTATTTTCTGATTTTCGAAATGTTGATAATAACATTTCCAAGAAACATTACAATAGGGTCCTAGTAGGGATTGTCCCAATGACTACTTAGAATTTTTGCAGGTATATACAGTGAAACTTGGTTTCGCCCAAATTTGTATAATTTGTTTTGCTTAGAGTCGGTTATGTTTCATAAGTGTTAACTGTGTTGTGAAAAATGTCTTCAAGTTTTACCCCAGTAAAGTGTAAGAGCGTGATTAGCTTACAAACGAAGACTGTAGTGTTAAATGTGCATGATGCTGTTGTACATCAAATGCCGGCTCCTACTGTTAGAAATATAGTTTCGACATGTTCCAATATGACAGGAGTTAGTGAATCTACTATTTACAGGCTTCTAAGAGAGAGGAAAAATGGAAATATATCTCCACCTAAAAAGTCAACTGGAAGAAAACCATTTGATCTTGATGAACATATGCAAAATACAATAAGACAAAAAGTACATGAATTATATTTTAAAAAAGAGATCCCAACCCTTGACAGAATTCTAAGAATGGCGAAGGAGGACGAGAATTTGCCTGACAGAGGGCGAAAAACTTTGTGGAAAATATTACACAAATTAAATTTTACTTGGGAGAAGCAAATTCGCAAATCAGTGCTAATCGACAACGAAGAAATAATATGTTGGAGACGCCAGTATTTACGAGATATCCGAAAATACAGACAGGAGGGAAGACAAATCTATTATCTAGATGAGACATGGCTCAATGAAGGACATTCAGTGAAAAAAATATGGCAGGACAAAAGTATTCAAACCAGTCGTCAAGCTTTCATAGAAGGTTTATCTACTGGACTAAAAACTCCTATCGGTAAAGATCGCCGACAAATAATAACACATATTGGATGCAATCAAGGGTTCGTTGAAGGTGGTTTACTGGAGTTTCAGTCAACATCAACCAAAGACTATCATGAAGAAATGACTGCAGATGTATTTTACACAAATGGTCGAATTAATTGCAAATAATGCTGTAATCGTTATGGACAATGCCACTTATCATTCGCGATTAACAGAAAATCTTCCATCTACCTCTTAGAGAAAAGCTGATATTAGAAAAAAGAACTTTTAAAGGTTGCTTCAGATCACAAGCTACTATTTAAAAAGTTTGTTATTGATTAAATAGCCAAGAATCGTGGGATAACAGTGCTTCGTTTGCCGCCATATCATTGTGAATTAAATGCGATAGAGTTAATTCGGGCCCAAATAAAAGGTTATGAAGCTAGACATAATAAAACATTTAAAATGAAAGATGTTTGTGAACTCATTAAGTACTCATTGACAACAATAACTGAAGAGAACTGGAGAGATGCTGTGAATCATGTAATTAAAGAGGAAGAGAAAATGTGGGTTTTAGATAACCTTATAGAACAAACTATAGAACCGACGAATCTCTCTCGACGAGTCTTCGGATGATTCTTGTATGGCCAGTGAGGAGGATGATTCTATAGATTGAATTTTATATTTCCTATAAATGGTATGTTTACTTTACTTAATATACATTAATTCGTTGTCAATAAATTTGAATTATGAGAATAATTAATTAATTTAATAAAAATGAAAATGTAACTTGTTAATAGGCCTAAACGAATGAATTTTATTTCAACTGTAATGTTGACTGAATCTAATTAAATAAGCAAAATGAACTAATATCGTAATCTCCGCCACTGCCGCACTGTTTATCCTTTTGCTGGCATTGTTCAGTTTTATTACAGTACAGACACCTACTTGTTTTGCATTAGAATTTTAGTGTTTACTTGTAAAATTCTTAGGATCACTCTGTAAG
Source organism: Galeruca laticollis (assembly GCA_963921935.1). Taxonomy (NCBI): domain Eukaryota; kingdom Metazoa; phylum Arthropoda; class Insecta; order Coleoptera; family Chrysomelidae; genus Galeruca; species Galeruca laticollis. The sequence goes on along the minus strand of OY998176.1, from coordinate 235,794,818 downwards.
AGATAATTTTCTATTTGAATATTTAATGAGGCTACTATGCTGTCAGACGTTAAGAAATGGACTATAGTTATGGAAACAAAAACTTCTATTTTTATTTTACAAAAACAAAGGAGTAGTATGTTAATTTTTATTCCAAAGGTAATTGTGCATTAAATTGCTGAATTTCGTTTTCAAAACCATCTACTGAAGTTACTGTAAAAACTGATCATTAGCTTATTTATATCAACAAGAATTAATCACATCAGTCAGATCACTAACAGAACCTGGTATTAACAATAAGTGTTTCTACTGGTTGATTTTGCATCTACATTTCCAGGCTTCATTGCACATTGTAGACAAATACTAATCTCTTATTAAAATACTATTTGTATGTAATATATATCCGACTATCCCTCACCATATAATAATCGTCTTTAATAATATATGTTCGATAACAATTTTTAGTTTTTGTACTTACTTCATTGTAGCCCATAAAACCGGCTTCTGAAGTGAAAGGACCTGAAAATCCGAGATTTGATGCAGGAGATCCTAATCTTGGTTTCCTTTTTGAGGATGAAGTAACATCTTCATCTAAGAAGAATGTACGGCCATAAAGTGGAATTCCCATTACTAGTTTTCTTGGTGGAGCTCCTAAACTTAACATGTAGTTTATGGAATATTCCTGAAAAATTATTAATTATGAGATATTTACTATACAGGGTCATCGAAAAAAGTGTCCGGTATTTTGTTTTTCAACATTGCAACTACTCGAGAAATAAACAAGCCTGTTGGAAGATACCTTGTATTATTTTTAGGTTTAGTTTCTGATCTCGACTTTGACAGTTGATGACAATTCAATTTAATTTTAATCTGTATATATTTGATGTTACATTACTTTCTTATAATAAAGTTACTAATTTTAAGTGGTTTTGGCTCCCTATACATTAAAACGGTATATCCATAACAGTTTTAGTAGTGAACTCTTGAGAAACTGAACTAATAGCAGTTTTAACATTTTGGCGACCGTGACAGGACACTTCTATTGCAAGTATGGAAAAAAACAAGAAAACCATAGCTCTACAAACAGCTTTTACAAGAATATGTGATACGTTGAAAGAAGATTTGACCAAAGACAAGTACAACTTCATAGAAATACATAGTAGTATCAAAGTTTTGGATTAAAGAATACATTAAATAGCCGAACTGAATAAACTTATGTTAGATTTGATGTTAGATTCAGATTTTGATAAAGCTAATATGAATGCAGAAGTGGAACTGATGGATACAATGAGTTCTGAATACCACAAAATCAAATGTCACTTTTATACATTGGTTAATCAAGGAGATAGCTCTAAGAAATCAGAAATTAAAATAAAGATTCCTAAACTTGAATTCAGACAATTTGGAGGTGACATAAAAGGTTGGTTCAGTTTTTGGAATCAGTTTAGTAGAATTGATGAAGATTCTAATATTGAAGAAGAAGATAAACTACAGTATCTTATACAAGGCACAGCTCCGGGTTCTAGAGCAAGACAAATAGTTGAAAGTTACCCTGCAACTAAAGGTAACTACGTAAAAGCAGTTGATAGCTTAAAAGAAAGATTTGGAATGCAAGATTTGTTAATAGAGGTTGTAACGAGGTTTTCGTTACCAAGAGGTTATTTTGTGTCAGCGGGTATATTTTCATTTGATAGAGACGAAACCGGCAAGCGACATAACCGAATCCATATTAAGCATTTAAAACCGTTAAATTGTTAGTTTGTTTTAGGATGAAACCGCGGTGCGATGCACCACCCCGTGGGAGTGAGCCGCCCCCCGAGCCGCAGCCCATGCGAGGACCGAGCAGAACGCCAAGAAAAGGTGCAAGCCCGAACGAAAATGGATAAGGAGGCTACCCGACGACTCAGAGAGTCACCTGACCTTGAAGAATATGAGGTCGTGGACCTCACCGCTTCGCCCTCACCGACCGCCCCTTCCGACCCCGACGACACCAATTTGGACTGGAGCTTCGATCTCGAGGAGTCCGAATTTTACATCCCCACAGAAGGAGAAATAGAGGAGGAATTCGACCTAGGGATATTCGACCTCGACCCTTATGTGCCGGGAGCCACACCTCCACCATCGCCCTCACCGCCGGAGACTGGGGTGCACCACGAATCCTATTTAGTGTGTATGCTGGTTGAAAGGACAACCGTGCACGTTATGGACCAGAACTGTCGGGTCACGGAGAACGTGACGGAAACCATGTCCCAATACCACTCCGGGGTACACCACACGTTCGTTCCGGATAGGAAGATTCCTGAGACGACCACCAGAATCCCGGCAATTGAAGGACCCCCGGAAGCCCCAATACAGGTGACTCTAAAACCGAGAGGTCGCCAGGCGGAGGGGTTAGAAATCCTGGAGTTCGCCTTGAGACACCCCCGCTCTGAACCATTGCCAATGGAGTGAACGAAGCGAGCCGCCCGTTTCCGACCGAGTACCGCCCGTTTCCGACCGAGTACCGCCCCGGCCATGAAGTGGTATACACTACGGATAACTGGACCGGATGGTCGACGGCATAATATATCCGTACCCCCTCCTCCCCGAGAGGGATGAACAGTTGTTCTCCTTTGAATGTGTGACGTTCGTGAGGCTCTTAACTATCGGTGATACCGTTTAAGTTTTTTTTGTCTTACTTTTCCCGAGGAGGAAAAGAGTTCATAGTTTATTTCCGCTGGGTGCTGTCCGGTAGCCGTCGATAAAGGATTTCATTTTTATTTTTTTTATTTTCCAAGTGTAAGAGTGCGAAGTTTATTTTCCGCTGGGTGTCGTCCGATAGCCGCTGACAAAGGATTGCACTTTTATTTTTAAGTTGAGCTACCCCGTTATTGTTAACCGTGCGTATAGTATTTATTTCTTTTTCTCATCCTCGATAGATAGAGAGGGGGGTAAAACCGAACTAAGTCAAGACAGTAGCGATCCTCCCACATTACCGGGTGAGTAATGGAAATATGTTTATTCTGTTGTAGAGTAAGTCCATAAACAAAAGAAGAATGGACCCTAACTCGGAAACATCCTTTGAGGAATTGAGCATTTATGACACCGCCGATAGCCTGTCCGACGATCCAGAGGATCTTTCTACCCGTCTCGATGAATTCAACCCCTTACGGAATGACTCCAAGAAAAGTAAGGAAGCCACAGAAGTTTTCCGATTACGACAGACACGAGCTGCTTGCTCTCCCCCGACCGCTGTTCCTTCCTCGAGGATCGACCGGAAGCGAGGCTACCCGGAATCGTCGTCTACAAATCACCGACGATCTCTGCTGGAGATGTGGAACCTCGGGTCACAACCGACATACTTGTAACCGCCCGTCTATCCTATTCTGCTCCCGATGTGGTAGAGTGGGAAGAATGTCACGAGACTGCCCATGTGACTAGACCGCCGAGGGTTCGCGTGGAAATAGGCCGATGAAGTCTGTTGCCGTTCAGGTGCACCTGGTGTCCCGTTCCAGTCCCGGTCAGCGACCTAGGTAACTGCTCCGTGCCACCGCCGCCGTTAACTAACCGTCTACTCGAGAGATACTCCCGTCTGCGTCAAGGTACTATTGTCCGAGGATTTGGGCCTTGCTCCAACGTCCGTAGCAGAGGCTACAGACTCAAAAAGACCAGACCGCAGTAGATCGCATCATAGCAAACAATTCCGGAGTTTGGAACAAAGACTGTAATAGAGTAAGAAAATTGTAGTGGTGATAGTTTGTTTAAGAAAAAATTTGAAGCACACGAGCGTTGCTCGCGTCCTTTAATTTTTTTTACCGAAGTAAGGGGGGGATGTAACGAGGTTTTCGTTACCAAGAGGTTATTTTGTGTCACCGGGTATATTTTCATTTGATAGTTTATGTCACCGAGTATATATTTAATTTAAATTATTTCATAGTTTATGTCACCGAGTATATATTTAATTTAAATTATTTCATAGTTTATATCGCTGAGTATATATTCATTTTTATTATGTATCACCCGTTACATATTCGTTCCTTTATATACAAAACATTTTTTTGTTTATGCCGCCGACTGTATTTTCATTTGATAGTTTATGTCACCGAGTATATATTTAATTTAAATTATTTCATAGTTTATGTCACCGAGTATATATTTAATTTAAATTATTTCATAGTTTATGTCACCGATTATATATTCATTTTTATTATGTATCACTCATTACATATTCGTTCCTTTAGATACAATACATTTTTTAATTTATGCCGCCGACTGTATTTTCATTTGATAGTTTATGTCACCGAGTATATATTTAATTCATATTATGTATCACCCGTCACATATTCGTTTCTTTGTTTATAAATCATTTGATAGTTTATGTCGACGAGTATATATAATCATTTGTATATTGACTTATAATTAGTGTAAAGTATTGTAAATCTCCGTGAACATTTTATTTTATTTTATCCCCTGGTCTCGGGTAGAACCAATTGTTGTAACAGGTTAATATTTATTCAAAATTCCGATATTTTTATTTCCTTCCTAGTTGCGATGGAGAAATAATTTTTTCTGGGTAAAGTATTTATTTCGTTTTTAAAACCCAACATTTGAATGTACTGGTCTCCCCACTGCAACGAGGTAGATATTGATAGAAGCGCGCAGGTCGAGAGGGAGGTGGAACTGTAAGGTTGGAAGGCAATTAGATTTTAAAATCGAACAGAGAATACCGAAGTGCCTGCCGACCGAACCAGAAGTGAAAACTGTGCATCGTCCGCCGTAAATTGCTTAGCTTTTTGCCGATTTTCTTATTGAGTTTTTTTCCGAGTTGTAAAAAAAATTTTCTTGATAACTTATTGTTGTCAAGGTAAGAACTTTAGAAATAATTAATCCGAAAATATGTGGTCTTTTCAATTATCAGTTTAAAATATTTATGTAGTTGACTTTCATTTTAAAATTGATTGAAATATCCGTTTGCGTCAGGCATACATAGACGCTAGGGCTCCCGGATATTTTAAATCTTGAGTTCCCGGTTGCAATACTTTATCAGAGTTTCCTTTTAGTGAGTTTGGTTGATATTCGTCCCGTTCCTTTTAATATGGGTTTTGTTAACATTAGTTCCGTTCTTTAATACATTTTCTTCGATTGTGCAAGGAAAATTCCTGATTGAAATATACGTTTGCGCCAGGCATACATAGACGCTAGGGCTCCCGGATATTTTAAATCTTGAGTTCCCGGTTGCAATACTTTATCAGAGTTTCCTTTTAGTGAGTTTGGTTGATATTCGTCCCGTTCCTTTTAATATGGGTTTTGTTAACATTAGTTCCGTTCTTTAATACATTTTCTTCGATTTTGCAAGGAAAATTCCTGATTGAAATATCCGTTTGCGCTAGGCATACATAGACGCTAGGGCTCCCGGATATTTTAAATCTTGAGTTCCCAGTTGCAATACATTTTCCGAGTTTCCCTTTAGTGAGTTTGGTTGATATTCGCCCCGTCCTTTTTAATACGGTTTTGGTTAATATCAGTTCCATTCTTTAATACAATTTTCTTCAATTTTGCAAAGAAAATTCCTGATTGAAATATCCGTTTGCGCCAGGCATACATAGACGCTAGGGCTCCCGGATATTTTAAATCTTGAGTTCCCAGTTGCAATACCTTTCCCGATTTATCTTTTAAATTTAGAATTCCCGTTCTTTGATAACTTTTCCGATTTTAGGGAGAATCTGGATTAATTCTAGAATTTCCCCCCCGTTTTCATTACCTTCCCCGAATTTTCTTTTAGTGGGTTTTTTTGAGATTAGTTCCGTCCTTTGATACCCTTCTCGACTTTGTTCAAATTTTAGTGAGTTATTGACAGTTTAAGTATAGAGCTCCGATCTCTAGTATTGTTTTCCTGATCTGATAGTTTTCTTTTAGTAACGCCTGACCCGTTCGTTGCATAAGAGTTTATCAAATATTTGAATGAAAAGACCACCAAACTTAGAATAGTTTTGCTTGCTTTTTTTACCGCTTCTTTTATTTGCATGAACGCTATTTTATGATTACAAACCACTCTCGCTATGTCCTGCCTGCTTCGTCGCTAATAATACATATGTGCTTTTGAGTATTGTTTATTTTGTATATATAACGGCTGGGTAGAAAGTATTACTGTAATAAAACTGAAATAAACCTGTGTTGTGTTTTATTGACCTATTATAGACTAGTATTTCCTTATGGTAGAGTAGTTGTTTGTCAGCACGAATTTTAGCTTCTCCGTAGTGTGGATCAGGATAATAACATTTATTTCAGGACTAGCGAGAACATTTGTTTTATATATTTAGCAACCTCCCGAATTTTGACTACAATAGACCCCTGGAATTTACCGTACCTCCATCTGAGGCTACCTGGAACTCTCGACGTGTGAAGTCGGGAGGCCGTGGAGACAACCACGTTAAAAATCTGGCGCCCGAGAAAGTGTAAGGTTTCAAAGGTGTCAGAAGTGACGTTTCCGAGGCGTTAAGAGGTAGAGCAGGAGGCCGCTACCGATAAATCACGCGCAGTGCAGCGCGCAGTCATCGCCATAGGGAGGAAAACGCGTCACAAGGTTTATGTAAGAGAGCTTCTTAATGGTTTTAACAAATTTCAGTGCCAAGAATAAACTGTCAACATTTTTTGACAACATCGAATCACAATTAAGAGCCCTTGAAAGTTCGGGTGTGAAATTCGATACCTGTGCTGCGATGTTGTATCCTTTAGTAGAGTCTTGTATAGGGGAGGAATTGATACGAGCTTGGCATCATAGTCAATTATACTCATCGGAGTCCAGTTTGAAGAAACGTCTTGATGGTCTCATGAATTCTCTCAGACAAGAAGTGATGACTGAAGACAGAATTAATCTTGCATGTCCAGTTTTAAAGACAGACGAAAGTCTGAAGATAGAAGTGTTCCTACCGCATCTGAACTGTTCAGTAAAGGAGTCACATGATGTGTATTTTGTAAAACACTCTTCTGGCTAATGTAAGGAAGCACTGAAAAAGTATTTCACAGAGAGAAGATATTCAGATTCGCCAAGTTTTCATTTGTGCACAAAATTTGGTCATATTGCTCGAAAATGTCGTTTTAGAGGAAACTGTTCCACTTGTCAAGGAAAACATTGTTACATTATGTATCCTAAAAACGATATCCAGACATCAAAATCCCATGATTCAAATTCGAAAGAGGAAAACTCAAGAACTGAAGAACAAAATCTGACTAACCACACCTATCCAGAGGTTTATCTACAAACAATAGTTGTAGAATTGAAAGGAGAGAATGAATCACGACGAGTAAGACTTCTAGTTGACACTGGTTGTCATAAGTCGTATATCACAAAAAAACTGGTTGAAGAAGTAGGCTGCACACCAATTCGCGAAGAGCAAGTAGTTCATTCGCTCTTTGGAGGGACCCAAACCGAAACAGTCATTCATACCTGCTACAAAATTCGTCTTTATAGTTTAACCAAAAATTACTGTTGCAATTTTAAAGTATTGGACCAACCATTGACTTGCAACTACGTCAGTTCTGTGAAAACAGGACCCTGGTTGGACGAGTTGAAGCAAATGAGTATAGAAATGCCAGACACGACAGATGGGCCTATTGATGTATTGGTGGGAGCCGACGTAACTGGAAAACTGTTTTCTGGACGAAAACTAGATTTGAATTGTGGATTAGTAGCAGTTAATATATTACTAGGATGGACAGTAACGACACTGGCGTCAAACCAGTACTCCAATACCATGGTGAGTAGATCCTAAAACAGTTACCGACGTCGCAATACGAAACCAGAGCGATACTATAACAAGTTTGGACGTCCCACACCGAGATGGCGGTACTTTCGCCATAAAACGATAGAAATGAATCACGGACATATCTTCGAGGTAATTCGAACATCAGACAAGCTCGAACCTGACACCAGGAGTGATAGGTAGCTTCACATTAAAGGTTAAGCCTTTACGCGTAAAAGCGAAAAGGAAACCAGATACCGGAAACTAATCCTGGCACCGCCGTTGCAAGGAAGTTTCTTAATAAAAGTCAACGCCTCGCGTTGTAAGACGAGAGGAGACGCCGTCAAATCTCTGTTGAGTATTGATCCGGAGATAACGGTTGACCCTAGGTACGTGTCCTACCCCTCCCGGTGAAAATTGATCCCGGGAGAGAAGCATTACTCGCTGGTACGAAATCTCCGTCAAGTATCGACTCGGAGATAGTGACGAGCTCGCACCCTACCGAACCCCGCTGAGTATTGATCGCGGGGGAAGGAACATAGACCCTATATGTTGTAGATAATCCAGAGAAGACGCGCGTATATCTCAGAAGTCGGAAATATCGGAAGAACGACCATTATTAAACCCAGAACACACAGCAGAGTACTTTAGGGGCGAAGTACGTGAGATTTATAGAAGCCGACCACCCAACCGACGACCGCCGGCCAAGATTGAAATCCCGAAAACAGCATGGACCAGAAGCGAGACGCTTTGTACATAGTTGTATACAAAAATTTGATTGTACATAATTTTATTATTTCCATGAAAGAGTTTATTTAATTTTATTTCCAGCATAACTGTAACTAAAGCTGAATAAAAACAATTCTGATCAAACAGCCCTTTATGTTCTACCCCCTAACTACCCACGGCACTCACAGGACACTATGGGTAAATTGAAAACGGACTACTCGATCAAAACATCTTTGTTAGTTAACTCATTATTTACAAAAAATGTTGCCATATCTGACTTCCATGTAGAGCAAAATCACAACAAAAACAGGAAAAGTTAGTTATGGAAGATTTTTCAAAAACTGTTAAGCAAAGAAACGACAAGCGTTATGAAGTAAGCATGCCATCTAGTTTTGATTTAGCTCATAATAGACTACTGAATATCACAATAAAGTTAAAAAACGATAGTTTTTATGATATCTATGATACAGTATTTGATAATTAGTTGTTCGAAGGAATCATAAAATCCTTACCAGAAGATGAGACATTCGAAACATCATGTGAGTCCGGTCATTTTTTACAACATCACCCAGTGTATAAACCCAATAGTTCCACAACACCCATACGTCCAGTTTTCGATGCTTCATCCAGACAAGAGAATCAACCATCCTCGAATCAATGTCTTGAAAAAGGTATTAATTTTTTTGAATTGATTCCATTTATCATTTTACGGTTTCGGACGGGAAAGATTGGAATCACCGCTGGTATAAAAAAGACATTTCTTCAGATCAGTCTACAAGAAAGTGAAAGAAATTATTTAAAATTTCTTAAGTATGATCCAAATCAGAGCTTGAATATTTTTACACATACTCGTGTAGTATTTGAAGTAACGTGCAATCCAATTTTATTAGGAGCAGTCTTAGAATTTCATCTGAATCAAATCGTGAGAAACTCAATTTGTAAAGAAAATTCTTAGTCTCGAAGTTATTTCAATGTTAATGAAATCTTTTTACGTCGACAATGTCCTAACAAGTGTACCAAATGAAGAATTTCTCAACCGATTCGTTGAACAGTCGACTTAAATTTTGGCTGATGGAAGGTTTGAGTTAAGTGGGTGGGAGCATTCTTTACCAGAAAATTCTGAAGTCGAAGCAAAAAGCAATATCCTTGGTCTTATCTGGAATCACAAATTGGACACTCTGGAACTTTCATTAGAATGGTTTGACAAAATGGATATAAGAATTTTAACAAAACGTACGATATTATCTGCAGCTCATAAACTCTACGATCCCATTGGTTTTTCATGTCCAGTAGTACTGATCCCAAAACTATTACTGCAGAAGACTTAGTTTTTGAATTTGGGCTGGGATGATGAAATCGATGGAGAAATTCGTGAAACATTTCTAAAATGGTTACAAGATCTACCTCATTTGGCTTTTGTTAAGAGTCCTCGATGGATAGCAACAGATTTAACTATTTTGACAACTCAATCTGTACATGTTTTTTGTGATGCAAGTGCAAACGCTTATGCATCTTGTATATTCCTCAGAACAGAATTGGATTATGGTGAAGTTCTGTTGGGACTAGTTGAAGCCTAATGCCGAGTAGCACCTATTAAAAAGTTAACTATACCCAGTCTCGAACTTTTGGCCGCAACAATTGGAGTAAGAATGTTTCGAAATTTCCATATTAACTATGAAGTCAATCTCCATGTATTTTTTTGGTCGGACTCCTCAACTGTATTATCATGGATCAAACGACAAAAACATTGGAAACCATTTATCTGGAATCGCATTGAAGAAATAAAACGTTTATCCAAACCTCAGGACTGGTACCTTGTTCCTGGTGAAATTAATCCAGCAGAACTTCCATCTCGAGGCTGTTTAGCTAAATCCCTAAATGATGAAAGATGGTGGGCGGATCCTATTTGGTTACAGGATCCAATTTCACAATGGCCCAATCAAAATTTCGATAGTAACGAAGAAGAAATTAACTACGAGAGGAGGAAAACAGTTGTTTCCGCCCTATCTGTGCCTGATGATTATGCATGGTAGGTACTATAAGTATTTCTCAAAATTTAGCAAAATTGTTAACATGATTGCCTGGATCAAATGATTCATCAATAACTGCACAAAAAACAATGTTGAAAAAGAAAATTTTCTTACTGCAACAGAGCTAAACGCATCACGAAAATTAATCATTCATTATATACAAGAAGAAATTTTTGAGTCAGATCAAGATCCTAAACTTTTATCCCTGTGTCCCTGACGACGAAAGATTAATCAGGGTGCGAACCAAAATTGCAGATAGAGCTGATGCAGAGAATTTTCGTATGCCGTATGTTTTGCCCTCAAATCATGAAGTTGTAAATCGTTTGATTTTTGAAGAGCACATTAGGAATAATCATGTTGGAGCTCAAGGTTTGATAAGTATCCTTAGAGGAAATTACTGGATTCTTAAATGTAGACGCACTGTTAAATCAGTAATTAGTAGATGTATCACTTGCAGGAGATTCAAAGGGAAACTGATTGAAACTCCCGCTATATGTCTCCCAGAAAACAGAGTTCGTGATGCTGCAGTGTTCGAGATTGTAGGCATAGATTTAGCAGGACCTTTGTATATCAAGTCAAATGAAAAGGTGTGGATCGTACTGTATACTTGTGCTATCTACCGAGCTGTGCACCTTGCACTTACGTCATCCTTGTCAAGCGATGCGTTTATGCAGACACTAAGAAGATTTATTGCCCGCAGAGGTCGACTTTCAACAATATATACAGACTACGGAACACATTTCGTTGGATGCGCAAACGCTTTCAAAGACTTGAATTGGTTAGAAATGGCACAGAGATGTACAACAATTCAAAACAATAGACTGCTTGGTGGGGAGGCTGGTGGGAGCGCTTTATACAGCTGATGAAAGAATTGTTAAGAAAAACTCTTGAAAAAACGAGCCTTGATTTCGAAGAATTACAGACTGTTCTCTGTGATTGTGAAGCCGTTTTAAACGCCCGTCCACTCACATACATGTCTGAGGATCCAAATGATTGTACTGTTCTCACACCTGCATTGTTCCTACGAGATATTAACGAAGTTGCAGTGACTGATCTTGATTTAGTTGAAGCCATGGATTTAAGTAGGCGTTTAAAGTATCATTTGAAACTCTAAAAAATATTTGAACAATAGATTCAAGTCTGAATATTTGGACCAACTCACTCTTTTTTCAAAGAAAACTTCTGATGAGACAGTCAAAGTTGGAGACATTGTTTTTATCTCAGATTTCAATAAAAGGAAAGGCCTATGTGATTGATACTATACCTGGACGTGATGGAATAGTCAGATTGGTTAAGTTGAAAACTGCCACCGGTGAGCTGATGAGACGACAAGTTGTCAAATAAATCAACAATTAGAGACCACGTGTCTACCACAAGATGTAGAAGACATATAAAAGTTCCTGAGAGATATGGATATTGATTTTGTCATGATGACACAAGGTGGGAGTATGCTGGAAGACACCTTGTATTATTTTTAGGTTTTGTTTCTGATCTTGACTTTGACAGTTGATGACAATTCAATTTAATTTTAATTCGTATATATTTCATGTCACATTACTTTCTTATAATAAAGTTGCTAATTTGAAGTAGTTTTGGCTCCCTATACATTAAAACGGTATATCCATAACATTTTTAGTAGTGGACGCTTGAGAAACTGAACTAATAGCAGTTTTAACAAATTGAGCGGCAACACTGTAGAGCGGAAAGCGTAGTGTGTTTAGTGGAACGCCGAGTTCAAATCAGTTGTGTTAGTGGAGTGTAATATTTGGCGAACTTATAGACAAAATCCGCCTACACACAAAACCAGTGTATGTTGGTTGAATCAGTTCAAGGCAACTGGAAGTGTTGGCGTTAAAAATGTCCAGGACGGCCACGCACATTGGAAGAGGACGTTGAGGGTTTAAGATAGTCATGTCTTAAATTACATGCTTACAAAATTCAACTAAAACATGAAATAACACTAGTAGATAAACATAAGTGCGTTGACTTTGCCATACAGATGCTGAGTAACATAAGGTAACCGCCGTAACTATCGTATATGTGGAGAACAGCAACCAAATGAACTTTTCGAATACGTCCAAAGGTTAATGCATGATGTGGACACATCAGAAATGTATATGTTCCCTCAAGATGAAGAAATTGAAAGAGAAAAGGGCATTCATTTAATTTTCCAGCAGTGTGGAGCTCCATCTCACTACAGCCTAATCGTCCAAGAAGCTCTCAACGACAGATTTCCTGACCGTTTAATTGGAAATAATGGTCCTGTTTTGTGGCCAACTAGAAGTCCTGAGTGTTTTCATTTTGGGCCCACGTTAAGAACCTTGTTTATTCTGGAAAAAAATCGTAACCTACAGCATCTGAGAGAAATAATCAACGTAGCAATCTCAACTGTGACTCCTGAAATGTTTCAGAACACCTGGCGGGAGGTAGACTGTCGTGTGACGGGCGGCGCTCGCATTGAAACTTTTTAGGGGACATAACAAAAATTTAAGATTTGCTGCATCTTTTGATGTACAAATAAATATTCTATCATTTTATATTACGATTTTTATTTCGCTTCAAAACTCCGGACATCTTTTTCGATAACCCTGTATTTGTTTGCCAATAATGCTATAAACTCTCGATGATTATTAAAGGAGTTGTGGTGTGGTAGTATTGGCATTATCTAATTCTACTTACTTTTTTTCATATTTGATTTTAACCCTTTTTAGATAAAAAGATAATTTATTTTTGGAACCTTAGTAAAGGTTTAATACTTTGTGATTGTAGAGTTTCCAAAAATGAGATATTTTTTTGTTGATAATTCTAGCAAGAAAAAATGGAAGAACTACCACATGTATTATAGACACACATTTGTGAACAAGTGTGCAGGAAATCTACCATGTTAAGTTTTAGTATTGTAATAGTAACTGATTACCTCTTTAATACACTGAATTTGAAAAGACGAGATATTATATTTAATATTGTGATACTAACAGTCGACACTGAAATATTTCTACTGTTCATCTCTAGTGATTTGAATTTGCTTTTTGTTTATATTATTTAAATACTACAAAGTACCGTGTCCAAAATAATTACAGTAAAATTAATTTTAACACGTTAAGTGCCGCGTTGTAATTTGTGATTTTTTTTTTATAGGGCCAAGTTGTTATTTTTGTAGTTTCAGGTTGATTTTTATTAATAATGCTTAAACTTCTCTTATTTTTACTAAAATTTGTCTAATTTTCCCTAAAAACTATAGAAAAATTTGGCGGTCCCACGGACCGCTTTGGCCCTCTGAGACAAGTGTACTGCAAAAGCACGATTGGTCCTGCTCGGTGGTCCACGTGGGTCCACCGACATCGCCTGTTTATTGCAACGCGCGCGTATATTTTCGGCTGTTATTGCAATTCTAGTGTCGCGTAGGAAGTCGTTTGGTACGCTACGGTTAAAATGGCTGGTATTCGAGACCGCACGAAACGTTTACTTTTATTGGCGAAACTGCAAAAATCGAATAACGACGACGGTAAGAGTTTTGGCTTTTAATTTATTTTTAAGAGTATAGAAATTAATTAAATTTTCGATTGCTCTGATGATAGTGATGTCCCTGATCCATATGGTTCATCCGACTCAGTCAATGATCCAAATTACTCACCAAGTAACTTGTCTGAACCTGATTCAGACGCTCCCGCAGACACAAAGGTAAGCTTTTTATTTAGAAATCCTTTATATATCTCTAAGTAATGTTTTTTGTAGGTTTCCGAAACTGCTCCAGAGGTTCCAACCATTGGCTCGAATCTTAGGGAGCAATCGAGCAGCTCCGAATCTGAGGAGAATGTTGCCCCTGTGCATCCATTTCCGGGCTGGTCCTCTCCACAAGGCAATCATTTGAACTTTCAAAATAAGTTCACCCAAGAGTTACAAGCTGCGTTACAGGGAGGTACACCTATGATTTTTTTCCTTCTTTGTGGATAATGAAATTATAGAGCTAATGGTGGAGCAAACTAACCTTTACGCAACGCAGGTTATTTGCACGGCGCAAGATATTCCACAGTTTTCAAGACTTCATAATTGGTCTCCTACAGATAGAAGAGAAATGCGTAATTTTTTGGGGCTAATCGGATATATGGGTATTGTTCGAATGCCAACAATCCGTCATTACTGGAGCAGAAAATCACTTAGTTATGAGTAGAAATCGTTTCGAGTTATTGTTACAACTGTGGCATTTTTTCGATAATGAAAGTTGTCCAGAAGGTGATCGACTTTTCAAAGTCCAGCCACTTTTTGACAAGCTCATCGCGAAGTTTCAGTATGCATTTACGCCTGGCAGTACAGTTTGTGTAGATAAATCGATAGTCCCTTTTCGAGGTCGTCTTGTATTCAAGCAGTATATTCCTCTAAAAACCCATGAATACGGGGTTAAAATATTTAAACTTTGTAGTTCAGAAGGGTATACTTATAACATGAAGTTATATTGTGGAAAGGAACAAGATGCAGGTGCTAGCGTGCCTACAAATGTGGTAATGACGCTTGCTGAAAACCTGTTGGATAGCGGCAGAACTATGGTCACCGACAATTATTACACTAGTATGGATTTAGCAAATAAGTTGTTGGATCGAGACACACCTTCTAGGTACATTGCGATCTAACATGCGTGGAAACTCAAAAGAGGTCACGGAAGAGAAACTTAAGCGCGGTGAAATTGTAGCTAGAGAAAATGAACGGGGAATATGCGTAATGAAATGGCGTGACAAAAGAGACGTGTTGCTGCTGTCAACCAAGCATACAGATGTTATGCAAGAAATTCAAGTTGGAAATGAAACAAAAACAAAACCTCTCGCTGTTGTAGACTATAACAAAGGGAAGAGTTCTATAGACTTGTCCGACCAAATGGCATCGTACAATGCGGCGTTGAAGAAGACCATAAAGTGGTACAGGAAGCTGGCTATAGAAGTCCTATTTGGTACCAGCGTTGTTAATTCGCATTATTTTTTTTTAAAAATTAATGACTCCTCCATGTCTATAACAGACTTTCGCGAGAGCATTTTTGAGACTTTGATTTTTCAAGAAGGAGATGAATTGGATGATGTTGCAGTACCATCCACAAGTAACAGACGAAAGCGAAAATCTGAGCACTCTTTAGAAAAAAAAGAAGGACAATCCCACAAAATCCGAAAATATTTTGTCAGTTGTTATAAAAAAAAAACTGAGGATGTGATTCCGAAAAACCATGTCAAAAAAGTTATAACGTTTTGCACTGACTGTATTGAAAATCGCATTTTTGCCTAGATTGTTTCAATAGTTTTCATAAATAAAAAAAAATAGGTACTTTACTTTAGTTCAGTTGTGTACTTTTGTATTCCATTAAAAGTAATTATTATAAGAAATATACTTTTTTACCAAATTACCGTATTTAAATTTACTTCCATCGTATTAAAAAATAAGTTCGCCAAAATAGAGATTAAAAAAAATAAGTAAAAAAACTCTTATGTCTCAGTCAGTCACCAGGGCCAAGCGGTCCTATGCATGCTTTAAAATACCCCATACGAGCGGTCCGCTGGCCTGGAAATCATATTAAACAAATAATTACCTGGCGGTCCGCAGGAACGCATGACCTAGACGGAAAGACGACTAGCGGTCCCTGGGACCGCGCTGGCAGTTAACGTGTTAACAATATTGAAATCTAATAACGCTTGTTTTAAAGATGTACATTTTGTTCAAATATATTCTGCATAACACTTTTAAAATGACCATATCAACCCGAAAAAACTAGAAGAATTAAAATGGAAGAAGCAAGCAATTATGAAGAAAATTTTGTTGTATGTGTTTCCCGCCAACACGAATTAGCACTATACATCTCCATGGTATGCTACATATAAGCCTATTTTGTTGAGGTATATTATCCCATGCCTCGATTAGTTTCTTTTTTCTGTTGAAAGGTCTGATGTTGATCTGAACGCTTCCGAACACGTCTGTCACAACCCAAATCATTTCTATGGGGTTTAGATCAAGACTCAGTGGTGGCTAATCCATGGTTAGAATTCCGTGGTACTGAAGGAAGTTCATGGCGATTGCCGCATATCGAAGTACCGTTGCGCCTTTAACAGTCACATATCCACCATCAAACTTCTTGTATAGTTTCTGTAGAATATTTATCCGTAAAAAGTATTATCGAATGTGCCAAACGACTGCTAACGAGCAAAATTCAAACGCAACCTCATGGGATTACGAGTTGAAACCGATTTTCGCACAGGTCTTCTTGGTCTCAGGTTAGTTTCTCTCAGTCGACTCCTAATTGTCTGGTTGGATATTTCAACATTATGAGGGGCTCTAAGTCCGATTTGAAAATTGTTGGCTGTTGATATGCAATAATGCATGGATTAAAGTTATTAGCAGGGGAGACATCTACAACATGGTACATTTATAATAATAAACATTCGATTTTAGATATTAAGTTTATGTGTTTAAGATGAGATAGCACTTTGTTTCCAGTTGAAGAAAGAATTGACTTCAAAGTATTTTCCAAATTGTAGCGTCTTCTTTGTTCTTCATTTTGTGCACATTCGAGTAACAGATGCTTTACTGTGATGAGTCTGACATGTTTGACATAAAGGTGATGATGTGTTATGCACGTATGTCCAATTCATAGACAGTTTATGATAACTTTTGTTCTCTTCTTATATTGGATAGTGGAAGTTTGGTTTTAGTTCCGGGCATTATTTGTTTAAAATTGGTTTCAGTGTCTTTCTAGATGGATTGCCATTTTTGGTATATGTATTCTTTTACTGAGGATCTGTGATCAGTGTGGGGAAATTTTGTAAGGATGGGTAAATTATCAGTGGAAGTTGACTTAGGGCTAAGGAGTTAACTTTCTCGTTGCCTTTTATCCTCATGTGTGATGATACCCATAGAAATGAGATGTTTTAAGTTATAAAGTTGTATTTTAATAAGTTGATGGATCGGGTGTGATGGATATATATTTTTCAGATCTGTTAGAATGTCAGGAAATTGTTTTGCACATTTTAAAGGCATGGGGAAACGCCTCTCCAGTGTATACAGGGTGCGGCAGATAAACGGTCAATTAGAAATATGTCGAGAACTAAATGTATCTTAATTATGAAAATTGACATGAAGGGGTTTTGAATAATGAGCTATTTAATGAAAATATTGCCGTCACCATTCTACTTCCGGTTATATCGGAAATTGCACATAACTTTGTAATTTTTAATGAAAGACCCTGTATATTTTTCAATTCTAGAAAAATTTACGTTATTCTGAATATTTTTGTTAATACTTCCCTATACCTATTTTGAACCGTTTTTGAGTTGTAATGTTTTTTATATGAAAATTACAATTTTTTACCATGTACATAAAATTCAATATCCTCTAATGTAATTTGAATAAAAGTTTAAATTTCTTAGGAACCACTTACCACATACCGCTTTATCGTTTACACTGTGAAGTTACTTTTTTTATTATACAGGGTGCTGTCAAAATTGGAATAAAAACGGAATCCACAATCTTCGCGTAATTCCTTTTTTTGAAATGGGACACCCTGTATGTGGTTATTTATTTTAAAATAATACGTTGCCCCCTATCGATATGTATTACTATTAACTATACCTATCTCCTGCAGTTTTCAAATAAATCAGCTTTATACATTTTTGTCACAAAAAATTATTTATCAAGTCGCCTATGGAATATTCTGACAAATGTCAGTTATTGTTAATGTTTAGTAGTCACCTTATTGTATGCCGTTGTGTGAAAGGTATAATAATAGTTTGCCTTTAATTTTCTTGACAAAATAATAATGACACATTTAGGATATACAAATGATAATTTTTTAAATTTAATTATGATTCACGGTGAGTATAACAGAATAGTATCCAGAACTTGCCGTGTGTTTGCTGAGAGATATCCTGAAAAGCCTCCACCAAATCATAAAACTGTAAAATGTTTGCTGCACTACTGTTGCCTGTTTGGTCAGTTTAAAAGTTGAAGAAATAAGCCCAAGACCCATGTCGATAATGAGGATTTACAAATAGACATCCTGGGATATTTTGTAGCTCATCCAAATTAATCCTTAAGGGAATGTGAGAAACTGTTAGAGGTGTCGACTAGAACAATTCACAGAATTTTAAGAAAACATCATTGGACCCCTTATTCGTATACACTAGTTCATCATCTACATCCTGGAGATTATGTAAGACGTGTAGAATTTTGTCAATGGATTTTAATTAATTGCCAAGAAGATGAAGATTTTACAAAAAAAATTATTTGGTGTGATGAATCGAAGTTTACTAAAAATGGTTTGTTTAACCGCCATAACAGTCACTTCTGGAGTGACGAAAATCCTCAAGTCACATGGGATAGTAAATTTCAAGTGTCCTTTTCATTTAATGTTTTTTGAGCTGTGAAAAATAATAAGATATTTGTTCTCATGATTTATGACGAAAATTTAACCGGAGAGCGTTATTGCAACATCTTACGGCAAGTAAGTGTACCAGCAATGCACGCTTTACCTCATAATGATGCTAACTAGGCTTGGTTTGAACAAGATGGTGCACAAGGAGTAGGCACATTGCTTGATGAAATATTTAACGATAGATGGATAGTTAATAAAGTTCCGTTTCTCTGGCCACCAAGATCCCCACAATTGTCACCATTAGATTACTATATTTGGGGATATGTTAAAAATAAGGTATTCTCTGAACCTGTCACTACTAAGGAACATATGATAAACAAAGCCCTTCACATTTTTAACGAAATAGATGGAGAATCAGTATCAAGAGCTACTAATGAAAATCTGATTAAAAGAGTCCATAAATGTTTAGAAGTTGATGGGCAACATTTTGAATATTTGTTGCATTAACAAGCTAGTGCCTTATTATCTTTGATAGTATCTGTATAATTGTTCAGTGTTTAACTTAATAAACTAATACCACATAGCCTATAAAAAAATTAATTTTTTGTGACAAAAAAGCTGATTTATTTGAAAATTGCAGGAGATAGGTATAGGGAATAGTAATACATATCGATAGTGGGCAACGTATTCTTCTAAAATAAATAATCACATTTGAAAAAAAGGAATTACGTGAAGATTGTGGATTCCGTTTTTATTCCAATTTTGACAGCCCCCTGTATAATAAAAAAGGTAACTTCACAGTGTAAACGATAAAGCGGTATGTGGTAAATAGTTCCTAAGAAATTTAAACTTTTATTCAAATTATATTAGAGGATATTGAATTTTATGTACATGGTAAAAAAGTGTAATTTTCATATAAAAAACATTATAACTCAAAAACGGTTCAAAATAGGTATAGGGACGTATTAACAAAAAATGTTCAGAATAACGTAAATATTTCTAAAATTGAAAAATATACAGGGTCATTCATTAAAAATTATTAAGTTATGTGCCACTTCCGGTATAACCGGAAGTAGAATGGTGACGGTAATATTTACATTAAATAGCTCATTATTCAAAACCCCTTCATGCCAATTTTCATAATTCAGATACCTTTAATTCTCGAGATATTTCTAATTGACCGTCTATCTGACTCACCCTGTATACTACAGATTTTGGACAGACGTAGAGCAAATTTTTTATCGTTACATATGTAATCTCCAGCATTTCCTGTAGTTGTTTTTGAATGCATCAGTGTAAATTAAAGAGAACTTTGACTATTTCGATGCTAATTCATTAAAGGAATTTTGTATAAGGGAGGGAGTGGTGGTCTGTTTCTGGTAGACAATCCCATTCATGTATAATAATTCCCATTTGTGAATACAAAAATCGTAGTTTGCTGTCGGCTAAATAGGAAGGAAGAGAGTTTGCAAGTGGATAAAAATATCGGATAAATTACGTTACCGTAGCAACCCTAGCATTTAGGCACTGTCTGTTTACCAAGCAATGCACGTCAATTTGACAATTATAAATGTCAAAAACAGAATGAATTAAACAGCATATCACAATTCCAAAAAGTATGTCGAGATTTGGAAATATTTGCAAGGCAGAAATTGTTAAATAAAGTTTAATTGAATTGAGTTTTTTATTCATGGGATTGTCTTACCAAATACCACGCGAGCTCAGATTTAGCACGATATTTTTTCCGGTGGTTTTCTCATACTTACTTTCATTGGCAATTTAACTCGATCTGTTCAGGCAAAATCACTCGAGCTACGCTCTCGTGATTTTGCCAGAACAGCTCTCGTTAAATTGCCAATGAAAGTAAGTATTCGAAAACAACCACAAAAAATATCCGGCTAAATCTGAGCTCTTGTGGTATTACCCCCGAATATTGGAGATATTTATATATACGGTATTTGAAAGATCTACGAAGAGATATTTAATTTTGATGTCAGAGAATATTTAAACTGCTCATTGTCGTAACTTATACTTCTGAGCCTTTTTAGAAAGGTAATTTTTTTGAGGGTTTGCTTCTGGCAAAATGTATGGTGATTTTTTTAAATGTGGAGGAATATGAGAAGTTAAAGATGTTTGCAGATATTCTAGCAGCATAGTTTAGGAAAGCATTTGGCGGCGTATGTGCAGTGGTGGCTCATTTACTAATGCTAGGAGACCACATACAGGGCTAGTTCTGAAAGCACCTACTGATGCTCGTATGGCAGTGGATTGACTTACTTGACTTAATGCCTTTGGGGGACGTAGTGCTCCAACGAATGCCTTCCACCGTACATAGTTTTGCATCAACTGCTTAATCCATTTCAATTGAGTGAATGAAAACGACGAATACTCAGTGTGTATTAGTTTATTACTTTCCAGCTAAGCGCTTTCGGCTATTAAGCCATTATCAAAGCCGTCGTCATTTAAAAAAGTAGTTGTCAAAGCCATCAAGTTGATTAAAAACAATACTCAAGATAGAATCATCGTTATGATTGAGTCATTGGAATAAAAACATTAAAATACCCTATTGGAAGGGTGTAAAATTATAATTCACATGATGTAAATTCACTCAAAATTAAAAAAAAGGTTTTTTAATTTTGAGTGAATTTACATCATGTGAATTATAATTTTACACCCTTCCAATAGGGTATTTTAATGTTTTTATTCCAATGACTCAATCATAACGATGATTCTATCTTGAGTATTGTTTTTAATCAACTTGATGGCTTTGACAACTACTTTTTTAAATGACGACGGCTTTGATAATGGCTTAATAGCCGAAAGCGCTTAGCTGGAAAGTAATAAACTAATACACACTGAGTATTCGTCGTTTTCATTCACTCAATTTACATCTAGTGTGTACACCATATCCACAGGCATTTCTAATCCATTTCAAACTGTTTCCTTCTTCTCCAAATTCCTTCTCGACTTATCTCTATGTTATCCTCGGTCGTTCTCTCCTCCTACTTATTTGGGGATTCCAATCTAAGGCTTGACGACTGATTTTTATGACCTGCCTTCTCAGAGTATGGCAGTGGATTGGATGGAGTTTAACTTTTTTGGCTGTTTGTAGCAGATTCACAAAATGTTTGAATGAAAATCTTCATTGTTTTTCCCCATTGAAGTTTTTTAATTGTCAATCGTTTTGTTGTGATAAAAGCGATTAAAAAAACGTTTTTGCATTATTTATATTCACACAAAACATTATTCTTTAAAACTATCGTTATTAAATTTCTATATTGTTAAAATTATTAAATATGTATTCGTCCAATTATATTGAGCAGTGTTTTAGTGTAGCTATCTAAACTTGTCATTTTTTATATATTCTTACCACGTTGAGCGGATCAGATCCTCTCAAAGGTGCGTTTGCACCAGTTTTTCTATCCCATGGACCATGATAGTCGTAACACATCAAATGTATAAAATCTAAATACACAGACAATCCCTCAACATCATACGCCACTTCGATTGTGTCCTTTCCAGCACCGAAAGCTGCCGTTAATAAAAGATTGTGTTTTCGAAAAGCTGCTCTTAATTCCTGTAAAAAAGTTATCATCATTTCACATTAATAATTTGAAATATACTATACCATTAATAATGGCATGGTATGGTACAAACCTTGACTAACAGTAAAAAGTTTATTTTGTCATCTTTACTTCCACCTCTTTTGCCAGGAAATTCCCAATCTAAATCAAGTCCATCAAAGTTGTACTTTCTGAAATAAAAAAATATATAATTTGATCTGTATCAGAGCAAATAAATTATTTATTTAGTTATTGTTTTTTATTTTAATACAAAAATAGAAAATGTGTAATTAACGTGGCTTGACTTGCTAAATAGCGATGGATAGTAATTTTTAATCAACAGTAAAATCATTTTACAAACAATAGTAGTGTCCTAAGTCACCCAACGATTTGAGTGATTTGAGATTAAGGCGACTTGGAACAGTAAAAATGTTTTTAAAATAATTATATATCATTGTAAGAGTCAATTAGACTACTCAAAGTTCTGGGAAACTATTTATAAACATTATAAAACGAAAGCAAAATAAAACTTTATGATCCTAAAAAAATTCAACATAATACAAACATTCTAAATAAAATAAAAAATATATAAAACAATCCTGAAATAAATGAATATACACTTCTTATAAGAATTTAATTAAATCTGCAGAATTAAGTCGAAGATGTCCTATTCTTAATGTTGTTGGAGAAGGCAGTTTAGAAATGTATTGTTTATTTTAGAATGCATTTTAAGAAATGAACAACGAAAAGGTTGCACACTTCGTAATTGGCCTATAAACCTTTTTGCTGTTCGTTTTACAGTTGTTAATTCTACAATTAGAAAACCATCAATTTTCAAATCCACTGGTACAACCTCGTTAAGTTCAATCTAATCTTGGTCACTTAATGATATAGTTTGATCTGGGTCACATATTGGTTCAGTTTGCTCTGGATCACTTATTAATAGAGTTTCTTCCGATTTCATCTAACTTTTCTCTTAGGCTTAGACTTAACTGGAAGTGATTCTGATGAAGTTGAATGTTGTTGTATATCGTGAAAAGAAACACTTTGACCGGTAGGCACATCAAGTTTTTTCTTCTTAGTTGCAGGTCTAGCAATATCTTCTTTCGTTCCAAATCGAGCAGTTCGAAAAAGATCTTATATGGTGTCTACTATGTCAGTTGCCGATTTATACGCACTTGTTTCCATATCTTATTGATTAGGGATCTTCTTTAAAACCGCATCTCGATCTAATAGCACCAGACCTGTAGTTTGAAATCCAGCTCTGATATTATCTTTTTATATTTTTAGAGAGACGTAAACTTAACTCAGTATTTCTTGCAATGAATCCGTAATACCAGCTATTGCCGGGTCTGTTATTATCAAGCCATATTGAAATGTTTTTTCCTTGTCTATTCATGAGGCCTTGAATTAAATCCATAACATCACATGCTTCGAAAGGAAACCCCCAATCGCATGACATATTAGTTTTTCTTCAGTACCAGTCAACACTGTTTGACCCCCAAACTTTTTCACATTTTTAGGCTTATTTCAGAATGAAATAGGGCTATTGTAGAGAGTAGCATGACGCGACTTCGGAAAAATTTCAATGCAGTTTTTCGTTTTGGTGTTCCTAGATGCCAAAATCACCCTCCGTTCCAAAGGTTATATATATATATATATATATATATATATATATATATATATATATATATATATATATATATATATGTATGTGTTATAACGGAATTTGTAAGCACGATAGACGGCGTATTTTTTGACGGATCGAAACCAAACTCGCTACAAAATTCGGTTAGGCAAAAATCTTGGACGAGTTCGGTAATGAGCCAAATCGGCCCAGTAAAAACAAAATGGCGGCCGGTCAAAGTTGAAAAAAAATCGTATTTCCTTTGTTTTTCATTTGACGCAAAAAAGTTACTAAGCTTTTTTATAGACCTTAACACGTTCTACAACTTTTGTATTTAACATTTTTCTCTAAATCGTACATTAAAACATTTATTTTAGAAAATTCACAAATTTCCCAGAATTTTTTTTTATTTTTTTGTTTTTAATTTGATGCCAGAATGTTACTTTGGTTTTTTGTATATCTCAAAACATTCTATTACTTTTCTTTCTAATTTTTTTATTTTGGCTTTTATGCAAACATGTTACTGAAATAAGCCTGTCCAATTGGTCCTGTGCCATTGGGATTTTTTTAAACGGTTTTATTTAGCTCACCCCGTTTGTTTTATTTATTCTTGGGTCAAATTTAGTAATTCAAATTTCACCCTCTTCCTGTCAACCGATTAATCTGAAATTTTGTATACACTTTGGATTTTGGTGACAATACAATTATGTTGATTCATTATCATTATAGATTCAAGATGGCCGCCGCTACAAAATGGCGGATAATTTATGTTTTATTAATCCCATCAATATGGGTATCAAATGAAAGGGCTCAACAAGCAGAATACAATATACTATAAAAAATTGAAATCCAAGATGGCGGCCGCTACAAAATGGCGGATAACGTAGGTTTTATCAATCCTATCAACATGGGTATCAAATGAAAGGGCTCAACAAGCAGAATACAATATACTATAAAAAATTTAAATCCAAG
Source organism: Galeruca laticollis (assembly GCA_963921935.1). Lineage (NCBI taxonomy): Eukaryota > Metazoa > Arthropoda > Insecta > Coleoptera > Chrysomelidae > Galeruca > Galeruca laticollis. The sequence goes on along the minus strand of OY998176.1, from coordinate 235,769,853 downwards.
ATGGCGGCCGCTACAAAATGGCGGATAACGTAGGTTTTATCAATCCCATCAATATGGGTATCAAATGAAAGTGCTCAACCAGTAGAATACAATATACTATATAAAATTAAAATCCAAGGTAACGGCCTCTACAAAATGGCGGATAACGTAGGTTTTATCAATCCCATCAACATGGGTATCAAATGAAAGGTCTCAACAAGTAGAATACAATTTACTATGCAAAATTGAAATCTAAGATGGCCGTCGCTACCAAAGAGTTGGACTGCAATAAACTAACGGGCAAGAAACCTTGCAATAATGAAGCACTAAATGAATTAAACAGAATGCGAAATAAAAACTAAAAACCAAAAAATAAAAATAGGTAAAAAAACTTTTCAAGTTAAACGGTTTTATGTTAAACATACATTGCAATGTTTAAGATAAATGTACTAAAAACCAAAAAATAATAAAATAGATACAGTCGTGGGAATTATAAACATATGCATATACTAGACTAAAATAAAACCGTGGGGTACGTCAATTGTCGGTTGAACAACTGCCTAATTATAGTGTAACATTACAAAACAAAAATTTTAATCAACGATTGTAGACAATTGACGTGCCCCACGGTTTTATTTTAGTCTAGTCTATGCATATGTTTATAATTCCCACGACTGTATCTATTTTATTATTTTTTGGTTTTTAGTACATTTATCTTAAACATTGCAATGTATGTTTAACATAAAACCGTTCAACTTAAAAAGTTTTTTTACCTATTTTTATTTATTGTATTTTCTTTCCAACGTCGATTTTGGAGTGCCATACTTCTCGTTGGCTTTTCTAAATGATAACTCGTATTTCTTAAATCTCGTAAACATTATTAAAGTATTTCATTGATGAAATCGTGATATTTGCGACATCCCAATATTCGTGTATATTTACTTGGCATGTTCAAGGTCACCCTATGAGTAAGATAAAAAAATAAAAACCGGCACAACATTAAAAATGTGAGGTTAATGAAAAAAATGTTAGTGTCTAATGCTTCACGTGTGTTCTGCATTAATATAAGTGTACGGCCCTTATAAAAACTAAAAAAAATCCTTACCTTTTTTTGCTTTGTTTTTTAATGTATAAGTATAAGTAACACTTGTATCACTTTCTAGTGAACATTCGAATTATAACCTACTATTATCCAGAAACCTTCCCAAATAATATTTAAATTAGATACAATTAGTCCCAAATCACCCGAAACTACTGTAGTCAATATTACAGATTAAATATTTACCTTATGAAATCTAGGGCGCTTGCAACAAATCTGTTTCGCCTCGCAGGATCTGCTACAAGTCTAGAATAATTCGTAGATCCCTCATTCCATCCTCCTACAGCCAAACTTACTTTCAAGTGAGGATAATTATTTTTTAGAGCTGTTATTCTTTTATATCCCCCTTTTCCGTAGTCTTCTGTCAAATCTTGCCAAGGATCTTCAAAGATTAGAGCGTGACATGAACATGTAATTAATTATACTTAAAACTATTTTTAGATAATTCAAATCAACTTCTAAAAAATATTTACCTAATGGCCTTAAAGTATCTTGTGTGACATTTAAACCTGCAAATGAGTAAATCAGGTGAGTACATAGACTTGGATCTAGATTTTCTATAGCAAACGATCCTCGGTTTGGCCTGTAAACCGCCCAGCTGCCTAAATAACATACTACTACTTTGCCGTGGGAGGGGGCTGAAACAAAAGCAAGAATATTAATTTTGGATAATTAAGAATATTAATTTATATCAAACAAGGTAGTTTTAAATAGTGTGCATTACTACAACGAGGATAGATTAGAAATTAATTAGCACTTCGAGCTATGTTTTACACATTAAATCCTGTGTTTAATAACCGAAAATGACATTTTAAGGACCTAATTATTCGTCTTAAATTGCGTTATTTATTACCCATTGTCACGTGACTGCTAACATCAATCAAAGCGCGATGACGTCATTAACGGGAAACAATTTGTCATAACCAAGTTAAAAGTATCACTGGTGAATGATTTTTCTCGATAATTTGTTACATTAACGATAATCTTTTAAGATTTCCATCAGACTGAATTAATCAAACGAAATAGTTGTAACTTTCTGAAGATTTATTCTTTAATGGTGGCTAGTTTGTTTGCTATAAATAAGTATTTTTGGGTAGCAGAGCTTAGAACCGTAAAAATGTCTATATGTGTAATAGTATGTTATGTATCAAGAGTTGTAACTAGAATATTTCTGACGAGTCTAAAAATTACTGACGAAGCCGCGAGTGCGTAAATTGACGAGAACGTAATAAGACTTACAACTTGTGTTAAGTACTATACTTTATCTACGCCTCAGCAATAAGTATTTTTTTAAATATAAATTTTAAACACTGACTTTTAAATAATAATTGATATTGTTTATTAAAACAAACCACTAAAAATTGTTTAAAATGACACCTTTATATAAATGATTCCCACATTTATATAGGCAATGAAACATTACACGCATTTATAAATTATAATAATTACCTATTTATAACAATAGAACAGTTGTTACATATATTGTGGATGAGTGGTGTAACTATGGGGAGGGGGTGGATGAGGAGGATAACCCCCCCTAAGAATCCTAAAACATAATCACAGCAAGCTTACTTGTTTGAAATGTACTAACTATAGGCTACAATTTTATAAGAAATATAAAGCTAAAATGCTGTTTACTGATGTAGTGTATATCTAAATAAATAATTTAGACTTCTTTATGAAATCCACTATAGCATCAAGTACAGACTTCTCAATGTTTGCCAAAAGAGTAGTTATATTAGTGCGAAGAGGAAAGTTGAAATTAATCAGAAGATTGTAAAGCTCAGTAGTTGCTATTCAATATTCAATGCATTTAAAGAAAATATGATTCAGATTTCCTACTAATGCCTTGTTACAGGAGCAAGCTGGAGAATTGACGATACCTATTTTAAAAAGATGATCTGGGAAACGACCATCATTCATTCTTAAACGTGATATGATGGAGGTATATTGTTTTCTATAATCAAAATTTTAAAAGGTCTGAGATAACATAAAGTTTGGTATAAGTAGTCATTTTGTAGGCTCTCTTGGCTTCCAAGTCCACGTAATCATTTACTTCTAAACCGCAGTGCCCTTTCACTCAAATAAATACAATACTTTTGTTCGAGGTTTTTAATTCGCTTATTAATTTTTTTATTTCTAAAATTATATGTTGTCTGTAACACTTGAATGGAGAACCTTCTATAGCCTGTCATACTGACTTGGAATCACGCGTAATCACAGCTCTTTGAATAGGATTTAAAGTCCACCAATTTAACGCTTTGGATATGGCGAAAGCTTCTGCAGAAAAAACAGAACAATAGTTGGGAATTCTAAATCTTTCCACATAACTAGTATTTGAAACAAGAAATGCTGCCCCAGTTCCTTCATCACACTTCGATCCATCAGTGTATATTGTGGTAACATTGTCGCCTATATTATTAAGTTCAGTTTTCAAAATTCCTTGGTTAATACTAGTAACTTCGTAAAAGGAGGTATATGATGTTAGGTACATTCACTAAAGATTCGTAATTGCATTGAAAAATAGGGAACTTATCTTGCTTTATGATATGATTTTCTTTGCTGTTGGTATTAAGAAAAGAGTCTGCTAATGGAGGACTGGTTTTTATTCTCCAGTATGGCATATTGAGATTGTTAGTGTTTATTGCTGAAATATGTTGAACCATGTACGTGTTAAATGTTTGGTATTTAATAAGAGGCTTTTCGGCTAGGTATTGCCTTCTAATATGCAACGGCGGCTCTTGCAATTCTGCTAAGATAGCTTGATTAGGTGATGACATCATAACTCCTAGGCATATTTTTAATGATTTGTATTGAATTCGGTCAATAGATATTAAATTGGTTTTTGATGAGGAACCGTAAAATGTACACCCGTAATCCAATATTGAATGGATATAAGACTTATAAAAAATAAAGGAAATATTTGAATCAGCTCCCCATTTTTGTTTGGAAACTACTCGGAAAAGATTCATACATTTTTCACATTTTTGTTTAGTATACTTGATATGGCTAGTTCATAATAATTTTTTGTCCAGGATAATACCTAGATATTTGTATTCGTCGACAAATAGGAATGTGAACTCATCTAGAGAAAGAGCCCTGGACGTTTCCAGTCGATGACGACTAAAACATGCCAGAGCAGATTTCTCCGAAGAAACACTGTTGAATGTTGAATGGACTGTAGATATATTTTTTTGTTCAAATAAATGTTTTTTATTTCAAACTCAATACATAGACATATTATATTTCAAAATTATTATTTGACAGTTGTTGACAATTCACTTTTTTACTTTTTTGTTATTTCGTCGGGAGACGTAACATGCCGGCCACCTTGAAAGTTATCGCTTTCAATTGGAAGAAGACAAATTCTGGATACTGAGCGTTTGATAATACCATCTTGGGTCTTGATACTAACCACTCTAACCACACCGTCATCACCTGGGTGAAGCTGAATTATTCTTCCCAGTTGCCACTTCATTGGAGATAGATTATTGTCTTTTATGACAACTAGGATACCATGTTTGATTATTTTGGAACTGGTTGTTTTCCATTTTATTCGCGTTTGAAGCCCTGATATATATTCTTTATACCAGCGATTCCAAAAATGCTGAACCAGTTGCTGAATATGTTGATATTTAGTAAGTCTATTGGTCGAAATGTCTTTCCAATTATATTCTGGAAGGGCTATTAATGGTCGTCCAATTAAAAAATGTCCTGGAGTCAGTGGCGAAAGATCTTCAGGATCGGAGGATAGTGGGGAAATGGGTCGGGAGTTTAAAACAGCTTCAATTTGTTGTAAAAGAGTACTAAATTGCTCAAAATCAAATTTATTCACACCTATGACTCGTTTTAAATGATACTTTGTGATTTTAATTCCCGCCTCCCATAGACCGCCAAAACTGGGAGAATTGGCTGGTATGAAATGCCATTTAATAAGATCTTTACTTAATTTGTATTGGATATTATTTGATTCAGATTTTAAAAAATTGAACATTTTTAGAATTTCGTTATTAGCTCCAACAAAGTTTGATCCATTGTCGGAATAGATATTTTGAGGTTTTCCTCTTCGCGATATAAATCTTTTCAATGTGGCCATAAATGATTCAGTACTTAAATCGGAAACTAATTCCAAATGAACTGCGCGAGTAGACATACAAATAAAAAGGGATATGTAACATTTTATAATTTTAGGAGATCTAGTTTTCCTATCTTTAATTTAAAAAGATCCCCCATAATCCAGACCAACATTGATAAAAGGAAAAAATTGATTGACTCTTACAGTAGGAAGATTTGCCATTAAATATTCTGTGCATTTAGGTTTGACCTTAAAACAAGTAATACACTTGCGAATAATTCCTTTTGCTACATTGCGTCCTGAAATTACCCAATAATTTTCGCGAACCGCATAATGTAATGTTTGTGATCCGCAATGTAATAATTTTTCATGAGTATATTTGAAAATTAAATTGGTTAGCTGATGTTTTTGTGGAAGCAACAACGGATGAGATTTTTCAAATTCAAGTTTGGATTTCTCAATTCTACCACCTACTCTTATCAGTCCCTTATCATCAAGAAATGGGTTTAGCATCGATATATGGCTTTTATTGTTTATCGGCCTTTTATTTTGTAAATTTTGATAATCTAATGAGAAACATTCTCTTTGGGCTAATTTCACTAATAATAATAATGCAAACTTCATCTCCTCAATAGTTAAATTCTTGGTTAATTTTCTTTGTACTAGTGGTAGTCTCGAATTACAATAAAATCGATAAATAAATCCAGTAACGGCTTGTAATTTTAATAATGAGGAATATTGATTAAAAATATTTAAAGAATCTAATGATAACGAAATATGACATAAGTTCATTTCGGGAGGATTATTTGTTGAAAGAAAATTATTATGATTCCATGTAGATACTTCTTGTTTAAAAAATGAGGGTCCATGCCACCATAACTTGGAATTAAATAAATCATGACAGTATGTACCTCGAGATAATAAATCTGCGGGATTTTGAGTTGATGATACGTGATACCAATTATTAATATTGGTCAGCTGTTGGATTTGTCCAACTCGGTTGGCTACGAAGGTTTTAAATTTTCTTGGTTCGCCTCGTATCCAAGATAGTGTTATAGTAGAATCCGACCAACAATATGTTTCATGAAATTTTATATTTATTGATTCGCTGACCCTTTGGATCAATTCTGCGAGCAAAACTGCAGCACATAACTCAAGCCTCGGCAAGGATATTTGTTTTATTGGGGCTACACGTGTTTTTGCACACAAAAGGTTAGATCTAATTAGATCATCTGATCCAACGCATCTAATAAAGACACATGCACCATATGCATATTCTGATGAGTCAGAAAAACCATGAAGTTCAATTATTTTTGAATTAGGAAACAAAATTTGTCTGGGAATTTTATTATTTTTTAAATGAATTAAATCGTCCTTGAATTGGCACCATTTAGTGTATATATCTTGTGGAACAGTTTCATCCCAAGTTATCTGTAATTTCCACATTTCTTGAATAATTAATTTAGCTCTAATTAGTAAAGGTCCTAGGAGACCCAAAGGATCGAAAACTTGACATATTGCTGAAAGTATTGATCTTTTAGTTATTTGATTTTCATTTAAAGACGTATTAGTCATTGTATATATTATGGAATCAGATTGTGGATTCCACTGAATACCAAGTGTTTTATTATTTTCATTTTCACCTATTTGTAAAATATTTTTATCTAGTTTTTCAATTACGTTAATTTGATTTAGTATTGTCTTATCATTACTTAACCATTTTCTTAATTCAAATCCTGCGGACTGTAAAATTAGTGAAATTTGCTTTTGAATATTAATTAATTCTTGTCTCGTATTTGCTCCTGTTATCAAATCGTCTACATAAAAATCATTAATTATTGTTTTACTGGCTACTGGATGTATAATTTTATTTTCACAAGCTAATTTTTGTAAACATTTTACGCTTAAATATGGAGCCGAAGTGGTTCCATAAGTTACTGTATTTAATTCGTAACAATCAATTTCAATGTCACTTGAATCCCGCCATAGAATTCTTTGGTAACGTCGGTCATCTTTATGTATTAAAACTTGGCGATACATCTTTGATATGTCTCCAGTAATTACAAAATTATAAATTCGAAAACGTAAAAGAATGTCTAGCAATTCATTTTGAAGTTTTGGACCACTAAACTGAATCTCATTTAAAGATATACCAGTATCTGTTTTAGCAGAACCGTCAAAAACTACACGTAGTTTAGTAGTTAAACTCGACATTTTTATTACTGCATGATGAGGAAGATAAAAATAATTACCTTCAAACGGATTATAATCTTTGTTTATTTTAGTCATGTGCCCTAACTGGAGATATTCCTTCATAAAATTTGAATATTCCAATTTTAAATTGGGATTTGCATTTAATTTTTTCTCAAGGGTCAAAAGCCTCCTTTTTGCCATGTGATATGATTCACCTAACTGTTCCTTTAAATTGTTGAAGGGAATTCTAGTAATGAATCGGCCGTTATCGTTTCTAATAGTGGTTTTTTCAAAATAGTCTTCGCAATATTTTTCAGAGGCTGTTAAAGGAAATGATTTTAATTTTACCTCTTCTAAATTCCAAAATTTAGTAATTTGATCATTTATTAAATTATTTTGGGTAACATTTAAACACGAAATAGTTTTGTTTTTATTCAGAGAACAAATATTGCCAGCTATAATCCATCCAAAGTGAGTTTTTTGTAAAATGGGTAATTCTGGACCTAATTTAATTTGTCCTATACACAAAAGGGACCAAAACACTGAAGCACCAAGTAGTAAATCTATTTCTCTACTTTCATGGAACTTGGGATCTGCTAATTTTAAATGTTGAGGAATATTAAATTTATTAATATGAATTGATTCTAGTGGTAATTTTTCTGTTATTACCGGTAGTACCAGACAATTTATGTTTACTCTAAAATTATTGTAACATGATTTTATGTTAATGTTAACTTGTTTATTGATATTTTTTAAATTTTGACCGGCCCCTGTAATTGAAAAATTTACTTCTTTTTGAGTCAAATTTAATTTTTTACATAATTTTTCGGTGATTAAATTACTCTGAGATCCATTATCTAATAAAGCTCTACAATAATGAACGTTATTTTTGTTATCCATTATGTGGATTAAAGCAGTTGACAAAAGTACATGAGATGGTACCTTGTCTTGTGTAGAAGCATGATTTGTAACTGTTGGATCTGCAACGTTGCCGGACGCAGAGTCATCAAAATTTAATTCATTGGTATCAGATGTAACTGCCAATATTTCACCAGCTACTTTGTCTGATTGAATTGGTCTGCGGTCAGAATTTGAGAAATCCAAATGTAATAATGTGTTATGAGGCTTGTTGCATTTTTTACATTTGTGAACATTACAGTTCCATGAAGCGTGGTTATCCTTTAAACAATTTAGGCATAATTTTAATTTTTTGATTTCCGCTATTCTTTGATTTATTGATAATTTTAAAAACTGTTGACAAGTATAAATGACATGATCTTTACTGCTGCAGTAGAAACATTTATACTTATTTGATATCGATGTATAACTATTAAAATTTTTTCTTTTAAATTGATTATTTGGTTGAAATTAATATTTTGTGGCTGTTTATAAGAATGCTTTTTTGAATCAACATTACTCAGAATTTTAATTCGTACCTTTAAGAAATTATTTAAATCGTTTAATTCAGGTAACTCATTTTTATATTTATATGATTGCCATTCTCTATCAGTTATATTATCAAATTTATTAGAAATTATTTGAATTATAATTCTATCCCAATATTCGGTTTTATCTCCTAAATTATTGAGTGAACGTAAATGTTTATTAACTTCCACATATAAACCTTTAATCTCTACATATGATTCTTTACTTATATTGGAAATATCTAGTATAGCTTGAATATGGTCATGAATTAATTGAGCTTTACTTTCATAATTGTCAATTAATGCTTGCCAACCTACTGTATAATTGTCTTCCGTTACTTGTATGGCTTGTAAAATATCTGCTGCTTCATGTTTGCATGCCATTTTTAAGTAATAAAATTTTTCATACTTAGAAAGTGAATCATCTGAATCGATTAAGGCCACAAATGCATCTCGGAACTCTAGCCATGTACCTGGTTTTCCTTTAAAATTTGGCAACGTTATTTTAGGTAAAGCAATTCGACTACGCGCATTATTATTATTAGATCTTGAGCTGCTAATGCTACCTTCAGCAGGGTTTAATTCTTTGTTTAAATTAATATGATCGATATTAGTATTAAATTTTTGAATTAAAGATTGTGCATCTGCTAAATAATCATAATAATCATCTTCAAATTGGTTTCTTTCGTAAGCATTAGTAACTTCTCGCTGATCCTCTACACTGTCGGAACTTTCGATTTGGTTTTGAATTTCATTAAACTCTTCTAATATCAATTCAAATGTTCGTAATCTAGTTGTTAATCGTGAGATTACTTGTTCTGTTAAATTATCTTTATCTATCGCATCAAAATAATTTTTAAATCGAGTCAATTCTGATTTAATTTGACCACGGGCAATTATTAGATTCGCCATTTTACACAAATTGAACCTCGTTAATATGTTTAAGAAAGCTAATGATTTGTTGGATAGTAATAATAGGAATAATTGGGATAACTTACAGGAAGTTGAAGATCTTTCTTTTCTTGGCACTGAATCACTTTATTTATGATCGGTTGTAAATTTAATTGTTTATTTATATTTTATTTATTACTTCTGGACTGGAAATCCGATTCTTAAGGACCAATGTTGAATGTTGAATGGACTGTAGATATATTTTTTTGTTCAAATAAATGTTTTTTATTTCAAACTCAATACATAGACATATTATATTTCAAAATTATTATTTGACAGTTGTTGACAATTCACTTTTTTACTTTTTTGTTATTTCGTCGGGAGACGTAACAAACACTAAAGCCCATATTTACCAGCCATGGTTTGAGTACTTGAATGAATGCTCGTAAGTCCTTAACACATTCTTCATATGAATTACGAGTGACATAGAAACATAAATCATCAGCGTATTGAATTCGGTTAATTGTTTCACCGCCTAATCTATGCAGTATAGATGTTAAAAAGCAAGAGACTTAATATGGATCCCTGTGGTAAACCGTTGAAGACTGTGCGTGGACCATGTAACACGTTCTCCAGTACAGTTTGTTGCTGGTGTACACAGATGTGAAGAGCAATGTCAATATTAGGATAAACACTCCCGCCGAAGCCACTTCAACAACTTTACAAACGTCGTTAGGTACTTTTTTTCATCTACCTCGACATGTCCCAACCTATCTAATATGCGAGAAAAGTATAAGTTAACCCCAAAAACAATTGGAATTTTGAAATTTTTACGTTTTTCATCAAGAACACAACACGAAAAAATGGTTTTTAGAAAAAAAATCGACGACATGCTGTTGTCGTCGACCACTTTTCGTTACATGTGTTGTTAGCATGATACAGCCTCAGGAGTGCACCAAGTCACCAATTTTATGATTAAATATTATTCAGGACGTCTCACAGATGAACCCTATTGATTTTCAGCTCACCAGAGCGAGTACAACAGGTGCTATAGTACTTTAAGTACGACATTTTTGGAGAAATTTCAGTATGTTAGCACGATACAGCCTCCGGAGTATATACAAATGACCAATTTTATAGTTGGATATTGTCCAAGGTGTCTCAGAGATGTACCTTATCGATTTTCAGCTGACTGTAGCGAGTACAGCGGGGTCAGCGGGTCCTATAAATCCAGATATACTACATTTTTGGTTATTTTGGGAGAAATTTCGGTTTGTTAGCACGATACATCCCCCGAAGTGTAGACAAGTGACAATTTTATGATAGAATATTGTTCAGGGCATCTCACAGTTGCGAAAAAGTTAGTTTTAATCTTTAAAACCGTTTATTTTTACTTTCATTAAAACTGCTGGAACTACTTACGGCTGTATCAATTAAAAAGGCAAATTTGTAGTAAGCATCTCATCGTCTCTGTAGGTGATTAACCAAATTGTCTATTCTTGTCAGGAATGCATTGACCTTTAGGTTTTCATGTCCATCCATTTTTACTTGCTCGGATAACCTTGACTCGTCTGCTAGACGTTTTCCTTTACGATCTCTTTTAGAATATTTCTCATATTTTATAATGTTGGACATTTCCTTCGCTTCAGTTTCAATGTGTTACAGGTTTTCTCAAAAAGGTTTATAAGGGAGCTGTATAGACTAACCACTGTTGTTATGTCAAATTCAGATTCCGGTTGTCTTATATTAAAAGCATTTAAGCAAAACTCCAAAATGTTGCCGTGAATGCGGTATCTAGTCGCTCCAATTTCAATCTAATGCCTTTAGCTTTGCATTTAGCACTGGCCTTCTGACTAACATTATCCTCACTGGATTTTAATGCGGACAAAATTTCATTCCACCACGGAGATAAACTTTCGCAAGCTTCCGCACGTGATGACCATCGAGTTTTTGATAGACTCTTCAAGGTATCTGGGCCATGTGAATGGTCTTTTAACACCCGTGTAAGTTCAATTTCGTCCTGTAATACTTTCCATCTTTCAATAGACGCAGAAAAAAAGTTCCTTGCCAGCGCTTTTTTCTATCACATACCCTTGTATATTACTTACTGGTGTTATTGACATTACAATATTTGACATTTACAGTGTAAGGCGTAGATAAAATTATAAAATATGGCAATGCGCTACCCAGAGCATAATTAACAACCGCATGGATTTGCAGATTGACTTGCCGTACCATAGCCCATTATATAATTAACTATTAACTATAATACTCTATTTTTACTACCCCCAAACTTTGAACTGGTAAATCCTTAGATTTTCTATGCCCTTGGCTAAGGTGTCTAAGGTTAAATATATTTTGTCTAGGGCTGCCAACACTTTACTGCATGAGTGGTAGCGAATTCAAATCTGGCGCGTTAATTTTGGATACTTTTATATGAAACAATATATCGGGGTTATATTTTTGGTTGATGATAATAGTTCACTTCATTTTTACATTAATTTTAATACTTACTTTTCACTTATAATTGCACAAGTGGTTTGTATTTTATCTAGTAAATTTGGGTTGTTTAATGAGAAACTGTTTCCTAGCAATTTGACGAGAATAACTGTCAACTATTAAAAACACGACACCGAAGGTGGAGTGTTTTTAGGTTGACAGTTATTCGAGTCAAATTGCTAAAGGAAACAGTTTAGAATTTGAACAACACAAATTTACCCAATATCAATACAAACCTCGAGTGTAATTCGGCAGGACAATTTAATGATTAAAAATTTGACTAATTTCGGTGTTCGTAGACACACCGAATCGACTCATTGTTAGTTCTTGAAAATTCAATAAGTTGTTGACAAACATGCCAAACTATTTATTCTGGTAACCAACACCGCGATAATTGATGAACAAATGAATAAGTGAAAAAACCACTAGTGTATTTGTCGCTGTAAAAGTTAAAGCTAACTTTTGCCGCTATCAAAGTGACAATTGCACTGTGGCATATGCGATTTTTTATACATAAGTTAAATTGTCTAGTAATAAATATATATTTAAAAAATCCCAGTGGCACAGGACCAATTGGACAGGCTTATTTCATTTTTGCATAAAACCCAAAATAAAAAATTAGATAATAAAGTAATAGAATGTTTTGAATTTTCTTAAATAAATGTTTTAATGTACAATTTAGAGAAAAATGTTGAATACAAAAGTTGTAGAACGTGTTAAGGTCTATGAAAAAGCTCAGTAACTTTTTTGCGTCAAGTGAAAAACAAAGGAAATACGATTTTTTTTTCAACTTCAGGCCGTCATTTTGTTTTTACTGGGTCGATTTGACTCCCAAGATTTTGGCCTAACCGATTTTTGTAGCGAGTTTGGTTTCGATCCGTCAAAAAATACGCCCTCTATCGTGCTTACAAATTCCGTTATAACACATACATATTACATATATATATATATATATATATATATATATATATATATATATATATATATATATATTATAATATTTTTAATGTTCTACTGTTTTTATAATTATGTATTATATGATTTTATTTGAAATTTGATTATTAGATGCTGTTGTTATAATCGTGGTAGTAACTACACTAATGTGAAAACACCTTTATCACTGAATATAACCTATTTGAAATTTTGACAGGAATTGTCAAATTATTATGCCCGGCTCAGATGAATATGAAATTTTATATTCTGAAAGATAAATTACTACAAAATCGACTTACTCGCTCTTACCTCAGGGAGGGTTCAAAGATAAAAAAAAATTAATAATTTAAAATTTTAAATTTATAAATTTCCAAAGAATATTCCAAAATTGTCAATTATACTATTGCAAATCTATAGTGACTGCTTGTTCAATATATTCTAAGACCATTAAATTATCTAATGACATCTACAATTTTTCTGTCACTGAAAATTAACTAAATGTCACTGATTATATCAAAAGTTTTATAGGATCCAAAATTTTTCAAATTCAATGAAATAGGAGTTGAATTAATACCAAAGTGAGTTGGAATAAAAAATTATATATTATATACCATCAGATAACAAGTGAAAATGAATTATTATTCCCAAAATATAATAAAGAACAATAATCGTACTTTCTACGAACCTTAAAATTAAAAAAACAACCTATATACTAGAAGAACAACCTAATTAACTACTTATTCTAAACGTTCAAATCGTCGAAAATTACACTTGACGTGTATAAATGTCAAATAACTATATGCGATAAAATTGTCTATTCAAAAAAAATTTTCTCTTCTCTTCAGGTGAAATTTTATATATCTTTAACGTTAATTTTGTCAGTATTCAAAAATGTGATACAGATGCATCTATCTTAATTTTATTTAAAGGCCTGTTAATTCTTGAAAAATAATTTATAAAATCTGGACTGGACTCACCAACTAGGTATCAGGATCACTCGTTCTGATTCTAAGCACGTCTTTTAGAATCGCCGGAACCACTTTTCTAAATTTATAATTTAGAACCCGGAAAAATCACTAACACTATTTCAATATAATTATTTAAGGAATTATTCACGCACTGATCTTATCATGCTAATTATTATAATCTGATGCTATTTTAATATATCAATTACTATTATATTATTCAGCAAATTTGAGAGAACTCATATTAGATGTTCTCTCGAGAGGGGTTCAAAATCAACTAACTAAACTTTTTCCATAAATAATTCTCTTCTCTTTTGGTTACCAAAGAATTCCTTTTTTTAAAAAAAATACAAATTTATGTTTTCATATAACAAAGAGAGATTTTCATTCTTTTCTTCTAATTGTAATTTTGCTACCAGCGACATCTGTATTCTTTTTTTAAAATCTTTATAAAATCTATGTATCATTAAGTATCTTCTGCATTATTGTCATTCGAAATTGTAATGTCAAATTTTATTTGCATATTGAATCTTTTAAATTATTTATAATACATTGTATATCACTAGTATTACATCCAAATATGTACATTTTTCTTTATTTCAATGTTTTCTTTAGAATTTAGATAGAGTATATGTATTAAATCCCCCTAATAAAAGAATGATAAATCGATTCTTGCATATAATTATAATTTATCTTTCAAAATTGCCAAATATCATACTAATATCTTAGTAACATAGTTATATCTTTCAAATAATTATCTCTAAACTTTATCTTCAATCAAATTAAACTATTATTCCTAATTCCTATAAAACTTCTTAAATCTACTATATCTATTAAAATTTCACGTAACATAATATCATTTGTTCCAAGTTAAGTATAATATTTATATACCTGTTCTATGTTAAAAACTCCTCTTTCATTTCCCGTAATGGGGTCTAATAATTGGTAACTATTTTGTGCTCCTTCGTTACCTACTACATAAGGTCCCTCAAACGGTAGCAATAATTTTGCGCAACTATTCTCTGATCTTTTTGCAACTTGCAATGATCTTACAATCACCAATTCTCCTTTTTCAAAAACTGTCTTCTTTTTATTTTTTTGGTTCATCCTTTTAATATATTTTTTAGCTTGCTTCTGCAGTGTTTCATTCACCTTATTCAAAACATCTTCCATTTCCAATTTTCGATTCACTATCCAATTTCTTTGGGGTATTGTGCCAGTAAATAAATATTCTGGGCATTCATTTGTAACACCATGAGGTATTTGGTTAAGGAATCTTTCTACGTGATTTAAATTATTTTCCCATTGACAGTGATCCTGATTACATAAAATTCGTAAGTACTTGTTTATCTCTTTGATGTATCTCTCAGCTGGATTTGACGATGGTTTCCTAATGCTAATAAAGTTCAACTTAATTTCTTGATTTTGACTAAATTTAGCTAGTTTTTCACTTTCAAAATAAGTTGCATGATCTAATATTATTGTTTTTGGCGTTCCATATTTTTTAATGTACATTTTTAAAATCTCTATCACAGTTTTTGCATTGGTTCTTTTGCATGGGTAAACTTTAACAAATTTCGTAAAAATATCAGTGATAACAAATATGTGTTTATTCTCTTGTATGCTCGGTATTAAATTGCTTATGAAATCTATAGCAACAATTTGTAATGGCTTCTGTGCAACTATTGATTTTGTCAAATTTTTATTGTGATAATTTTTTTCTTTTGCTAGTTGACATATGGCACACACTTTACAAATATTTTTGGCAATTGCTAAATCCTTTTTTGTTATATAGTTTTCTCTAAAAAGCATCCATAACTTCCTAGTCCCAACATGTCCATGTTCTTCATGTAAATTTTTCAAAATTTCCTTTGCATAATCTTGTGTAATTACAAATACTTCTCTATCTTCCAGACATTTATACCATATTTCCTCTATATTAATAGCATTATTTTTATAATTTGATTCCAAATTTTGTTGATCTTTCCTAATTCTATCCAATGAATATAATCCTTCCTCTTGTAGCATTCTATTTATACCAATTTTATACTTTCTCCGTTCAAATGTGGTTTCTGTCTCTCTACTTAAAGCATCTGCAACAATATTCTGTTTTCCAGGAATGTATTTTATTTCGAAATCATATTCTTGTAATAATAAAATCCAGCAATGTATTCTATTATTCGCATATCTATTTTTAAGCATAGCTGTCAAAGCTGAATGATCAGTTTCTATAATGAATTTAGCTCCTAATAAAAAAAATCTCAATTTAGTGATACAAAATACCACGCTTGCCATTTCAAGTTCTGTTACTGAATATTTCCTTTCATGCATTTTAGTAACCCTAGATATGAAACTAATAGGTACTTCTCCTTTTTCCTGTTCTTGTATCAGTACTCCAGCAAAACGATCAGCTGATGCATCTGTTCTCAAAATAAATTGTTTATCATACTGTGGGTGATATACCTTGAGATTATTTGTAAAATCTTCCTTTAGTTCTCTAAATGCTTTTTCCCGTTTGTCATTCCACTGCCATTTTACACCTTTTTTTAATAGTTCAATTAATGGTATTTCTTTTCTACTAAGATCCGGTATCAATCGTTTGAAATAGTTTAAAATTCCTAGAAACCCTCTTAAAGTTTTCAAATTTGTTGGTTGTTTATATTCTAAAATTATCTTAATTCGATCAGGATCCATAGAAACTTCTTTAGTGTTCAAAACATATCCCAAATAATTTATCTCCTCTTGATAAAATTTACATTTTTCTATGTTTAATTTTAATCCAGCATTTTCTAGTTCTTCGAAAATAATGTTCAAATGCTCTTGATGTTTTTCTTCATTTTCCGAATATATAAGGATATCATCTATATAATGAAGTATGAAATTTTCATATTTGTTTAAAATAGTGTGAAGTGTTCTTACTAAAGCTGCACATGAGCTCTGTAATCCGAAAGGTACCACACAGAATTGATATACCACTCCATCTATCATAAACGCAGTATATTTCCGACTTTCTTTTACTAAAGGAATTAACCAAAAACTATGTTTCAGATCTAATTTTGAAAATATGTTTGCATTAGTAATTCTACCAAATATACTACCGATATTCATGGGACTTTCGTATTGTTTCTTTGTGTAGCTATTGATATTTCTTGCATCTAAACATATTCTTATTTCTCCAGATTTTTTTCGTACACACGTAACTGCATTAATATATGGTGAATTTGATCTTTCTATTATTCCATCTTTTAACATATTTTCTAATTCATGGTATACTTCATCCTTCAATTTATATGGAATTGGATATGTCCTTACTTTGAAATTCGATATATCTCTATTCATTTCCAGTTTACGTATATATTTCCTTGCTACTTGTACTTCTTCATTGAATAATCTGTTGTATTGTCTTATCAATTCCATTACAATTTTCACATATTTTTGTTTACACAAATTTAAATCTATTTTAGGTTCTTCATTGATTTGATTCATTACATAAAATGTATCTTTTTCTAATTTGTTTGTTTCTTGTTTGAGGAAATAAATATCTTCTCCTTTACAATTCATCAACTTTTCTTTATAATTGATAATCATTTTGTGATTGTCTAATTCATCGGAACCTAATACTATATCATAAATTAAATTCTTTACGACCAGCATTTGTACTTTAAACGAATTATTTCCTATTTGTAATTCCTCAATTATCATTTTACTTGTATCATATAGTTTTTTATTATTCGCTCCCACTAGTGATAATCTATTTGTATTTACCACCATAATATTATTTTTTTTTGCACTTGTCTATAATCCTTTCACTTATCAACGTTACTTCTGATCCTGTATCTATCAGAATTTTACATCCTATATTTTGTATTTTCCCTTTAATGAATATTAAACCTAAATTGTCATGCATTTCCCAATTTCCCCAATATCAACAAATTCTCTTGGATGTTCGTACTTAGAAAAAATAATATTATGCACGTGAAAGCGGTTTAAGTAAAATTTCTATCTAGAGTTTGACTATGATCCTCATATCTTTCTTGTTCTTGTATTATGTTTACTTGTCTCCTGTCTCCTATTTCTTGATTTCTTCTATCATAGTTTCTGTCTTGGTTTTCCAACGTATCATTTCTTCTATCATCATTTCTTCTTTCAAAGTTTCTTCGATCATAATAATTATTTGTTCCTGTCCGTCTATCCTGTCGCCAATTTTCAATTCTGTCTTCATTATCATTTCTTCTGTCCGAATTTCTGGTATCTCTTCTATTTTCAAAGTACTTATTATCATTATTTTTATTTCCATTTCCATATCTTCGGTCTTCATTTCTATAATTTCTATTTTCAGTTCTATAATTCCTGTCTACATGTCTATCATTTCTTCGGTTATCAAAATCCCTGTTTCTATAGTTTCTATTTTCATATGTATTATTCATATCTCTTCTGTAATGTCCATCTCCATTTCCCCCTATTCCATTAAAATTTTTAATTTCATTTCTTTTTTCATTATTACTTCTTTCAAGTCTGAGTAAATAATTTGATAAACCTTCCATCGTCTTGATATTTTGTATCCCTATAGTTTCAGATACTTGTTGGATGAAATGTCTGGAAATATATAACACCATTTCTTCTTCTCGCATGCTTGGCTCCAAATACTGTGCGTTGTTGTACATTTTCATTGCATATGCATTGAAATTTTTACCCTGGTTATAATCAAATTTCCCAAAGTATAGTTTCTCTCTGAAACTCGCCTGTTGTATCTCCCCCCAAAAATATTTTAAAAATTGTTTTTCAAATTTTTCGACATCGGGTATTTGTTCCTCTTTATTGCAAAACCACAATAAAGCATGTCCAGATAACATTCCTCTAATAATGATTTTTTTCTCTACAATGTCCCTTATTCCTCTCATCCTACTTTTGATTATTTTGATAAATACTTTTGGGTGAATTACATTTATATTACCATCAAATTTCACTCCAATGTCGATATTTCCAGTATACATCGTTCCACCTCCATTCCGTTTTAGATTATCTTCTATTTCTTCTACAGTTTCATGTAATTTTCTATTCATTTTCTCCAATTCCTGGTTAAATAATTTGTCTATATTTTCACTCCTTTTAATACACGTTCCTGTTTGTTCCTCTATCCTTCCATTTAAATCATTAAATTTCTTATTCAAATTCTGTTCATATATTTGCATTACTTCTTCATTTGTTTGTCCTTGTACTTTAATGGACTGTATCTCTTCAATTAAATTCTCATTTTGTTTCTTCACTTCTACTTGAATTACTCCAGATAAATTTTCTTCTAGGCATCTTCCTAGTTCTTGAACTTCTTCTACCACCTGCTTGTGTGTATCTTCCCTGATTTTAATGCCAATTTCTTGAATTTCCATGCGCAAATTTTCCTTCTGGCCCTTCATATCCTCTTTCACCTTTTCAATTTTCTTTCTAAATTCATTATTTTCTTCCCTAATTTTCTTAATCTCCTTTAAATTTTCAGTTTTTCCTTCTTCTATTTTCTTTTCCAGCCTGTCCATGTTTCCTGTGATATTGTTAATATCCCCCTTAATCTCCTCCCTCATTGTATACATATCTCCTCGCATATTCTTTTCCATACTATTCATATCTGCCCTATTTTCTTCATATTTCCTATTCATATTCTCATTCATTTTCAAAAGAAATTGTTGCATCCAATGATCATTGCTATTTGTTCCTCCTTGGGGTTCCCGTCTACTATCCTCCTGTTCTTCCCTTTCTTCATCGGATCCACTTTCAACTCCTACCTGTTTACAATCTCTTAACGTCATTCTTCGTTCCATCGTAAATATTTAAATTTTTTTTTATAATAATGTCAATAAATTTTTAATATTTTTATAATTATATGCACAGTTTTAATCACCCCACGTTTTGGGTGACAATTATTATAATGTTAACGTCAACCTAATTATCAAGAAAAATTCTTAATTCGCCACACGTTGGGCCGCCAAATTATAATATTTTTAATGTTCTACTGTTTTTATAATTATGTATTATATGATTTTATTTGAAATTTGATTATTAGATGCTGTTGTTACAATCGTGGTAGTAACTACACTAATGTGAAAACACCTTTATCACTGAATATAACCTATTTGAAATTTTGACAGGAATTGTCAAATTATTATGCCCGGCTCAGATGAATATGAAATTTTATATTCTGAAAGATAAATTACTACAAAATCGACTTACTCACTCTTACCTCAGGGAGGGTTCAAAGATAAAAAAAAATTAATAATTTAAAATTTTAAATTTATAAATTTCCAAAGAATATTCCAAAATTGACAATTATACTATTGCAAATCTATAGTGACTGCTTGTTCAATATATTCTAAGACCATTAAATTATCTAATGACATCTACAATTTTTCTGTCACTGAAAATTAACTAAATGTCACTGATTATATCAAAAGTTTTATAGGATCCAAAATTTTTCAAATTCAATGAAATATGAGTTGAATTAATACCAAAGTGAGTTGGAATCAAAAATTATATATTATATACCATCAGATAACAAGTGAAAATGAATTATTATTCCCAAAATATAATAAAGAACAATAATCGTACTTTCTACGAACCTTAAAATTAAAAAAACAACCTATATACTAGAAGAACAACCTAATTAACTACTTATTCTAAACGTTCAAATCGTCGAAAATTACACTTGACGTGTATAAATGTCAAATAACTATATGCGATAAAATTGTCTATTCAAAAAAAATTTTCTCTTCTCTTCAGGTGAAATTTTATATATCTTTAACGTTAATTTTGTCAGTATTCAAAAATGTGATACAGATGCATCTATCTTAATTTTATTTAAAGGCCTGTTAATTCTTGAAAAATAATTTATAAAATCTGGACTGGACTCACCAACTAGGTATCAGGATCACTCGTTCTGATTCTAAGCACGTCTTTTAGAATCGCCGGAACCACTTTTCTAAATTTATAATTTAGAACCCGGAAAAATCACTAACACTATTTCAATATAATTATTTAAGGAATTATTCACGCACTGATCTTATCATGCTAATTATTATAATCTGATGCTATTTTAATATATCAATTACTATTATATTATTCAGCAAATTTGAGAGAACTCATATTAGATGTTCTCTCGAGAGGGGTTCAAAATCAACTAACTAAACTTTTTCCATAAATAATTCTCTTCTCTTTTGGTTACCAAAGAATTCCTTTTTTTAAAAAAAAATACAAATTTATGTTTTCATATAACAAAGAGAGATTTTCATTCTTTTCTTCTAATTGTAATTTTGCTACCAGCGACATCTGTATTCTTTTTTTAAAATCTTTATAAAATCTATGTATCATTAAGTATCTTCTGCATTATTGTCATTCGAAATTGTAATGTCAAATTTTATTTGCATATTGAATCTTTTAAATTATTTATAATACATTGTATATCACTAGTATTACATCCAAATATGTACATTTTTCTTTATTTCAATGTTTTCTTTAGAATTTAGATAGAGTATATGTATTAATATATATATATATATATATATATATATATATATATATATATATATATATATATATATATATATATATAAATTTCGATTTTCTACTACACCTGTTTTAGTCGAAATTTCAATAATTTCGACTTATTGGCCTGACCGTTCTTCGAAGGGCAAAACAACTACATTCCTGGTCGAAGGGGATGTAATTCAATATTCTGCGTGGTATTAGCCAGGAATGTAGTTGTTTTGCCCTTCGAAGAACGGTCAGGCCAATAAGTCGAAATTATTGAAATTTCGACTAAAACAGGTGTAGTAGAAAATCGAAATTTATATTTCATATAGCACCTCGTATTTTATGAAATTATATTCATTTTTATTTAATACGACTAATACGGTCGCATTTATCAGAGGTGTTGGTTCGCAACTGAAAGTGAAGATGGCGCCAACTGACTACTTCTCGCTTGTGTAACTACACGAACCAAGAGAGGTTGTCGGAGGGTGTAATCTTCAGTTCGGATTAGAGATTCTGAACTGGAAGGCATTACGGCACTCTTGAAGAGACCCAAGAAGGTCGAAACGCGTAAGTGTACTATGCTCTTCCGCTATCAGTTGCGAATCACCACAGATGTCCGTATCGGCAAAATGGCCGATCGACGTCACGGTTTTCGAAGGGGATGTAATTCAATATTCTGCGTGGTATTAGCCAGGAATGTAGTTGTTTTGCCCTTCGAAGAACGGTCAGGCCAATAAGTCGAAATTATTGAATTTTCGACTAAAACAGGTGTAGTAGAAAATCGAAATTTATATTTCATATAGCACCTCGTATTTTATGAAATTATATTCATTTTTATATATATATATATATATATATATATATATATATATAATTTATATTGTAATGTTATTATTTATATTGTAATCCCAAATTTCACATCTTTATTTGGTTATGCCGTGCTGATGAGGCAAAATGAGCCAGAAACATGCATGTCCACGGTTACCACTCTATTTCAGTAGCCCTTTACTTTGCGTGAATTACCCATGATTCTCTTTGTTGTTATATATATATATATATATATATATATATATATATATATATATATTATAACACAATAACACATAGTGTATAACATGTAACACAGAAGAAATATCAAAGTAAGTTTCATAGCAAACTGATCTGTTAAGGGTCATTAAAAGTGGCACGATAAGACATGCTCCCTGAGTGTAGGCAAACATAAATGAAAAGACCAATTGTCACAATAAAAGAAAAAACTGTACATGATACTATTTAATAATAATTCAATAGATTATGTTATATGTAATTTCAAAACAATTCGTAGAAATTAAAATGAAATTTGAAAGAAACGCGTTAAATTTTCATATAGTTAGTAATTAGGTTATTTTATGCAAGGGATTTCAGGAATTTTAATAAATAGTAAATAAGTTATGTTAATATTTATATGTATAAAAATCTTTATCTCTATATGCTAATTTCTAATACAAAAATGTCATTTTCATGTTTCATATACGGCTTTAAAAATTCATGATAATATAAACAGTGAATCGTCGTTAATGACACTATATCTATACATTTAATACGATATAGGGAAGTTTCGATAGCAACCCGCAACGAGATGGATTGAGGAAAATAAATAGAAAAACGTCAGTGAATTTTGGGACGTCAAAGTGGGAAAGAATATAATAATTGATCTCGATATTTGAGGTAGAACAGAAAGTTATTTGAATTAAATATATAATCATAATCAGAAGGAAGAAGAATATTTATATATACGGTTAAAGGAGTGATTTTTGAAACGTGAGTGAATTTTTGAATGTCAAAGAAAGGAAGGATAAATTATCTCCAGAAGAAAAACGATTCAAACGACTATATTTGATAAAAAAGGAAAGTTAACCCAATTTTAAAGTGATGAAATGAAGACAGAATATTATTTAAATAATAATGGATTTAAACTAATACAATGGAATTTGATACATACTGAAATTTGTTCATAATTTGAATCGAGTTGAGTGATCAATGAATGGATAGTTGATAGATTTCCGAGTTCTTATAGAGGTTTTTTGGCTGATATTGTTGAAGGTGATTAGAAGTTTTGGACCACACAACCTCAAATCCAGTGTGATATAAGGTACGCAAAATTTATTGATTTTATGAGCTTGTAAAACGGATTTGTGCGTAATTAGTGTCATTTCGGTTTACTTTTAACATTTGCGGAGAATTAAATACACACTTTTCTAAAATTTGACAATCATTTACGGTTTATATATTTTTTATTATTTAGAATTAGATAGTTATAATTATATGTTATTATGGTAATAATTTTGGATTGTTACCTATGATATGTGTACATAGAAGCAGTAAAATATTTCATAATTAAAATTTCCTGAAGTCATAAGCTTGTACATTTTAATTTCACAAACCAATAATTAGAGTTAATTTGAATCGCGCACTTGAACACTATCCTTTGATAGAGTTGATATACATGTTTAATGATTTTTCAGTGTCAAATAATAAATAATAAATAATAATAATTATTATAACCGTTACAATATATATAACCTTTGGAACGGGGGGTGACAAATGACATTTGTATTGTAACGTCAACAGGCGCTGTTGTGAGGACGATACAATTCGATGATTTTATGAACTGTGCTCGAGAATATCATTTTTAAGAACTATATACAAGACGTTGGGAACGACGTCAAGAGTAGCGCCCCGGTTTGAGATTCAGGGTGGATGAAACTCCATTATCGACCACCACACCTGCAAGAAATGAATTACCAGTGGCGACATTGATTTTCTTACCGAAATATCGAAACCACACCTGCCAAACGTTCAACTTTAGAAATATTTCTACAAAAGTTACAACTTTTATTTTTTAGAAATGAATATCTTTTTAATAAATCAGCATTGATGCTGAAAATGGAAAATCATATATGAATTATATGGCAAAGGTATGCATAATTTGCCCGTACATAAAATACTTTTCAATTAATTAAAAAAAAAAATAGAATTGCGGGGAGAGGAAAAAGACGAAATTTTCGGTATACGAGTGTCTGCCATATAGCGCACAAATATATAGAAGAGAGCGGAGTCGAAACGTGACAAACAGAAACTCTGAAATTTATACAAATATGGTTAGATTGAGGCAAAGTTGTGACACGATGTTCTGAGTTTTCCAACTAAATGGCCTATTTTCAATCATGTAAATTTGCAACTTTTCCGCAATTTAATTTTCTTAGCATGAAACAAAAATTTATAATTATGAAAACATTTTATTATGTTAATATAAATGGTACAAATTTTGAAAAGTAGAATGTTTTTAAAGTATGTAAATTTTTCTTCCATTCTTGGTGTCTAGCAATTCCCCAATGCTATCACTTGGTATCCATATTATTAAATAGCATATGTCCTTTCATGTAATATGTAATGCACGTTCTATCTGGTGATAATAGTTATATTTTTCAATTATCACTATTATATTTTGATCAAAATGAATTATATAATTCTTGCCTTTTGAGAGCGGTTTTAATTTTTCTTCATTCGGATACTTGAAAGGACGCTTCACATGATTTAAACATTTTTCGTCAACAAACCCATATTATCATTAAAAAGGGTTTCAAGAGAACGTTGAAAGATGTTTTGATGATACTAGAATAAACAATCAGTATTATTTGTCTTATCTTTCACATTAATCAAATAATCCAGTAAACATAACCCCAAACATAGCTTTTAAAATCAAAAATACGGATTGCAGGATAATTTATATTATCATTGCTATTATTTTTGATATCGGGTAGATACGATTACTTACTTTTTAACAATTTATTTCTTTCAAAAACACTTATGAAACGCTTATATAATAAAAAATCTACACTCAAATAGAATTTCTTATTGCAGCAAGTTTTGTTTGGATACAACCTCAAAAACAGAGATAACGTTGTGGTCTGTACTCAAAAAGAGTTGAAATATTTGAAACCAAAAGATCGAAACAGCTGATCCAGAGATACGTTTGTTTGAATCGTCAAGAGTGGAAAGACAGAGAGAAAATACGTTGTATAAGTAAAAGCCGATTCAGTTCTACTAGCGACATCTATCGTAAATATTTTGAACCTAATAATTACTAGATAAGTAACTAGTATTGTGTACGCTTTTAGGATTATGTACCTGTGAGGAGGCCCCTCTTAAAAGGACAAGACCTGTTAGCCCCTCTTGACCAGTTGAATTGCGCAAATAGTCTTTTAAACGTCGCAGTGTTGAAAATAATCTTTCCGATGAAACTGTAGATATAGGTAACGTAGAAAGAATCTGTAGAAGGATATGTATATTGGGAAACATAGATGGATTACATGCTGATAATGACTCAATAGCATTTTTTCGTCTGCCTGCTTGAGGCAACTCAGCCCATTTTTGTTTCCATATTTGTAATTCTGAAGAAAACGTATCGAGGTCCAAAAATTCTTCGTTCAAATAGAATTCTTCTATTTTTACTGTGTGTGTAACGCACATAGTTGGCACTAGACAATATAATGATGAGTGTTTTTTATGATTTGCAAATCTTATACATAGTTCTTCAATGAAATCATCGAAAAACGGAATTGCGATTCTTTTGTTTCTAAAATCCTGATCTATATTCACTCTCATATTCCTGATCTAATAACAGTATTCACATGCTCAACAGCACTAGCTAGTTCAATATCCACTATCCTTAGAATTCTGCATATAGGTAGAGTAAAAGCAAATAAAGAGGATGCTGTTAATAGACTGATAATAAATTAACTAGTCATAATAATTCGAAGGAATTGCAAAGCTTTGAGGAAGTTTTGATGTCTTTTACTTGTTTTAGTTCTTCTAGTGTTTCAACAATAGGTTTAAAAACTTCAGTACCAAAATCTAATTAGCCCATCATGATTTTCCACCCATTGAGTTTCACACATGGATGTCAACTTCGTCCATTTAGTACTTGTAACATGTTATTTTAGTATTGCCACTGTTATATATCAGGTTATTTAATATTATTGCCACGGTTACTGTTACCAGTTGAGATTTCAGTGAGGGTTGAACCCCCATAATCCATGATAAGGGCTTGACTAATACGACAATAGCATAACAAATATTTATTGATCATAGTTACACTATACATCCTAATTGTTTTATAATTATTGATTTTATAAATACGGTTAATCTAGTCTGTATTAATAACTGTTTATAATGCACAAATAGTTAAAAGAAAGGTATTGTCATATTTCACAGTTCAATAAGATTATCAATCGGTTATACGGTTACGATTCTAATTACAGTAATCTTATTATCTAAACGAATAGTTAAGCGGTTGTACCAGATTAGGAAAAATTATTAAATAAGAAAGTGTGACGGATGATTATTAAATATTAACTGCCATGGTAATTTACCACTCATTGTTCTCTCAAACGAGACTTTTTCCAATTTGACACGAACGATTAAAGTATCACCAGAACAATATTTATAATTACATATTCCGAATGAGTAACATTCATTAATTAATATTTGGTGAAATAAGTCACCACAGTTAAAAAGTTCCTTTTCAGGCTTATTTCAGAATGAAATAGGGCTATTGTAGAGAGTAGCATGACGCGACTTCGGAAAAATTTCAATGCAGTTTTTCGTTTTGGTGTTCCTAGATGCCAAAATCACCCCCCGTTCCAAAGGTTATATATATACATATATATATATATATATATATATATATATATATATAAATATATATATATAAAACAATTTACCATTTACATCTATTATAATATACATTCTCATATACTTTATCCTTGATAATGGAATAAATAAATTCTGAAAGCTTGGACATAAAAAGTATGAAGGGTACTCGTTTTAATTTGCCGCTTCCCCAATAAACCTATGTTTAGTATATATATATATATATATATATATATATATATATATATATATATATATTATTGTAGTTTATTTTATGTGAATTTAATTTGCCCTACGTTGGGCCGACATGTTATTGTGATTTGTATTGGGAGAGAGAATATTAAAATTATTGTTTAGTTTAGTTGATATTTAGTTTTTGTTTGCCCGGTATATTGTAAAATTTAAAATTAATTTGTAAGATAATTATACTTTTTTCATGAGAAACTCCATAATCTCAGAGTAGGGTTCAAATGTAGAAAAACAAAACAATTTTAATTTCTAATATGAGCGCCAAAGTTTAAATAAAGTCCCTATATTTCAATAAAGGAATTTAGTTAATCAAAAATATACTTGCTTTATTATTTCCAATTAAACTCTAAAGACGGTCCTGTCTGTTTAATGTTGAACCTCTCCACGATTCAGAGATGTCAGTTCAAAGCTACTAACTGTTGAAACTAGATGGAGCAATCACCATAAAGAAATGAAAAATCTCAAGAATATAATTTTAAAATGTTTTTCAAATGGAAAAACGTTATTTAATGTTGTAGAAACAAATACATCATTCTTTTACAAGACATAAATTTGTGAAAACCTACTATCTAGTATGATCACTCATTCAAATAAAATCATACACTCTGGTGAAATATTATTTCTATACATGATTTAAAATAGGCAACATTTCATACAAATTTTATAACACGAAATCCGTTATATCAAAGTCTATGACAGAAAATGGCGAATAATAAAGCTTATGAGCGTCTGTGCAATATCAAAGTTCAATTCTTTGTACAAAATCGTTAAGTTTACTCTACCTTCTTTATATATAATTAAAATAATTTTAAATACCTTTGTTCACTGTATTGTTCAATTAATTCACATCAATGATTGGTTTTTATTTTGTTTTAGGTTACCTCTTGGAAGACACCTTACATTTTGTCCAGCTTGCATAATATCAAGAATCAATGCTATATTTCGTCCACATCAATACATTTTAGACAAATCCCATAATCCAAAGCTTTCTGAAAAGTATTGTGGAGACACCGTTTCCACAATACAACATTTTACTTAATTACATCGATAAATTTTATGGTTTGTATTCAATTATAATTACCAATTTTCTTCTTATAATGTGTATATCTACTTGATTAATTATATTACTGATTAGCTTTAAAGTATAATGTATTCCTTTCTCTAATTTTCATACCAAATTGTTGTTTCTCCGAAAGTTTTAATAATTTTTCTTAAAAATTTTGCTTCTTAATATTTTTCTGCTACCAAAAAGAAAAATACCTAGTGAATAGTCTACATTATCAACAAACTGTTCCCATTCAATTTTTTTATTATTAGCAATCTGCTTGTCGCTGATGAGAATATTTTAAACGTATTCCACCAATCAAAATTGGTTATCAAAATTCTTATTGAAAATCTTCATTTCAAATAGTAGATTGTCCATCCATCATTTTAGAACATTCTGTTTTGAGTTTCTTAAATGATTATAACCCATATATTACTCCCTTAAATTGTATTTCAATAAATTTTTAAAATGACAGTTCTTATTTTCTAAAATATTTATTCGGAATGACAAATCGTTTAACAAGTGTCATGTTCCATAAAATTAATGTTTTCATTTGACTTCCTACCTTGACATATTTTAAATAGTTACATAATCTTATCGAAAACTTCTTTCAATCTCTAATATTTACTTCTTTAAAACAAATCATAATATTATTTTACTTTGACAATGAGAACAATGGATTATTATTTTTATTTATATGGAACAAACGTTCTAAAATTCTCTCTCTTAAATATGGAAATTTTGTTATTTCATTTCACCTATATTCTTATAAAGCTTATTTAAAATCTTCTCCATAGTTATACATTTAGATTCTTGAATACTTTCTCTATTAAATAGTGAATAGTACAGATTGTCTCCTTTTAAATAATTTTAAAAAAAAATTCAAATTCCAAAATTTTTAATTACTTACAGTGTGTAGTCTATTATTCCATAATTCAGTATACAGAGTGTTGCAGGTTTCACTCTATGTTAATATATATATATATATATATACATATATATATATATATATATATTATAATTATATAATATATAACTATTTGTGCATTATAAACAGTTATTAATACCGAATAGATTATTCGCATTTATAAAATCAATAATTATAAAACAATTAGGATGTATAGTGTAACTATGATCAATAAATATTTGTTATGCTATTGTCGTATTAGTCAAGCCCTTATCATGGATTATGGGGGTTCAACCCTCACTGAAATCTCAACTGGTAACAGTAACCGTGGCAATAATATTAAATAACCTGATATATAACAGTGGCAATACTAAAATAACATGTTACAAGTACTAAATGGACGAAGTTGACATCCATGTGTGAAACTCAATGGGTGGAAAATCATGATGGGCTAATTAGATTTAGGTACTGAAGTTTTTAAACCTATTGTTGAAACACTAGAAGAACTAAAACAAGTAAAAGACATCAAAACTTCCTCAAAGCTTTGCAATTCCTTCGAATTATTATGACTAGTTAATTTATTATCAGTCTATTAACAGCATCCTCTTTATTTGCTTTTACTCTACCTATATGCAGAATTCTAAGGATAGTGGATATTGAACTAGCTAGTGCTGTTGAGCATGTGAATACTGTTATTAGATCAGGAATATGAGAGTGAATATAGATCAGGATTTTAGAAACATTTTTGAAAAATCCGAAGCACTTATAAAGTCTGTTGATGACCAAGAATGCATAAGAATGCCTAGAATAGTTGCACGTCTAATGTTAAGGTAGCCACTGCATAAGAATATTTTCGAATAAGAATCGCAATTCCGTTTTTCGATGATTTCATTGAAGAACTATGTATAAGATTTGCAAATCATAAAAAACACTCATCATTCTATTGTCTAGTGCCAACTATGTGCGTTACACACACAGTAATAATAGAAGAATTCTATTTGAACGAAGAATTTTTGGACCTCGATACGTTTTCTTCAGAATTACAAATATGGAAACAACAATGGGCTGAGTTGCCTCAAGCAGGCAGACGAAAAAATGCTATTGAGTCATTATCAGCATGTAATCCATCTGTTTCCCAATATACATATCCTTCTACAGATTCTTTCTACGTTACCTATATCTACAGTTTCATCGGAAAGATTATTTTCAACACTGCGACGTTTAAAAGACTATTTGCGCAATTCAACTGGTCAAGAGGGGCTAACAGGTCTTGTCATTTTAAGAGGGGCCTCCTCACAGGTACATAATTCTAAAAACGTACACAATACTAGTTACTTATCTAGTAATTATTAGGTTCAAAATATTTACGATAGATGTCGCTAGTAGAACTGAATCGGCTTTTACTTATACAACGTATTTTCTCTCTGTCTTTCCACTCTTGACGATTCAAACAAACGTATCTCTGGATCAGCTGTTTCGATCTTTTGGTTTCAAATATTTCAACTCTTTTTGAGTACAGATCACAACGTTATCTCTGTTTTTGAGGTTGTATCCAAACAAAACTTGCTGCAATAAGAAATTCTATTTGAGTGTAGATTTTTTATTATATAAGCGTTTCATAAGTGTTTTTGAAAGAAATAAATTGTTAAAAAGTAAGTAATCGTATCTACCCGATATCAAAAATAATAGCAATGATAATATAAATTATCCTGCAATCCGTATTTTTGATTTTAAAAGCTATGTTTGGGGTTATGTTTACTGGATTATTTGATTAATGTGAAAGATAAGACAAATAATACTGATTGTTTATTCTAGTATCATCAAAACATCTTTCAACGTTTTCTTGAAACACTTTATAATGATAATATGGGTTTGTTGACGAAAAATGTTTAAATCATGTGAAGCGTCCTTTCAAGTATCCGAATGAAGAAAAATTAAAACCGCTCTCAAAAGGCAAGAATTACATAATTCATTTTGATCAAAATATAATAGTGATAATTGAAAAATATAACTAATATCACCAGATAGAACGTGCATTACATATTACATGAAAGGACATATGCTATTTAATAATATGGATACCAAGTGATAGCATTGGGGAATTGCTAGAAACCAAGAAAGGAAGAAAAATTTACATACTTTAAAAGCATTCTACTTTTCAAAATTTGTACCATTTATATTAACATAATAAAATGTTTTCACAATTATAAATTTTTGTTTCATGCTAAGAAAATTAAATTGCGGAAAAGTTGCAAATTTACATGATTGAAAATAGGCCATTTAGTTGGAAAACTCAGAACATCGTGTCACAACTTTGCCTCAATCTAACCATATTTGTATACATTTCAGAATTTCTTTTTGTCACGTTTCGACTCCGCCCTCTTCTATATATTTGTGCGCTAGATGGCAGACACTCGTATACCGAAAATTTCGTCTTTTTCCTCTCCACGCAATTCTATTTTTTTTTAATTAATTGAAAAGTATATTATGTACGGGCAAATTATGCATACCTTTGCCATATAATTCATACATGATTTTCCATTTTCAGCATCAATGATGATTTATTAAAAAGATATTCATTTCTAAAAAATAAAAGTTGTAACTTTTGTAAAAATATTTCTAAAGTTGAACGTTTGGCAGGTTTGGTTTCGATATTTCGGTAAGAAAATCAATGTCACCACTGGTAATTCATTTCTTGCAGGTGTGGTGGTCGATAATGGAGTTTCATCCACCCTGAATCTCAAACCGGGGCGCTACTCTTGACGTCATTCCCAACGTCTTGTATACGTAAGCCTGTGATTCCTGTGAATGCTCTATTTGCGAATAGTTCTTAAAAATGATATTCTCGAGCACAGTTCCTAAAATCATCGAATTGTATCGTCCTCACAACAGCGCCTATTGACGTTACAATACAAATGTCATTTGTCATGTCAAATGAAAAGAAGCTATTCAAAAAAATATGTTATCAATTTCTTCTATAAAAATGAATTCTACAATCAGTATTTAACCCAAAATCAAGAGGCACACAAATAATAAAAATAATAATTATAATTACCCCCATTTACCTAGTGATCTCGTTATGTTTGGCATTTTTCTTTTTGTGTCATTTGTGAGCAGGAAAATAGAAAAAGTGTGTCATAAAGTGAGTTATTTGTTGAAGGTATGTATAAAATAACTATTTTTTATTAAAAAACATGTTTTTATACAACAGCTAGCGAAATACCTTACCTAACTTATTTCAAAGTAGCTATTGTAAAATTGTTTGCTTTTTTAGTTATCCCTTGTATGGAGCAGTAGCTTTATATTGTGTGTTCATTTTATATCAGCTCCGAATCTAATTTCAAAGTCACCATTTTCTCTTTGTCTAGTCTAGAAAATTGCCCCCATGAAACGAAAGTATTCCTCAAATTTTTATAAAAAAGTGAAAATCCAAACGGATAATATGAGCTTCAGTTGCTCAAGCATTCCAATCACTCCTTCCTGTTCAATGGATGTTGAGAACGTGATTCCCAAAAACGATGAAATGCGGTAGATCAATAATAATGATTTTGGTTCCAATAAGCAAAATATTTCGGAAGTAATCGAGAAGGATTACACTTCTGATGATTATTGAATTAAATTTTCAAAATCTTTTGAGATTGAAAAAACTGAGATTGATAAAAAAAATGAATTTGATATTAAGTCTAATTTGAAATTGTGGTTAATTAAATATAACATGTCATGTTGCTCTCAATAATTTGTTGAATATATTGAAAAACACGAATGGTAATTTGATAAACTCCTTAATGATGCACGTTCAATTTTATCAACAAAGCGAGATGTTAATATCAGAAATATTGATCCAGGCTTTTATTGCCATGTTGGTATAACAGATGTAGTTAATTACCTCTGAAAATGTAATTTTTAATAACATAGAATTATTCATTAATATTGATGGCTTGCCACTTAGCACAACCTCTGGTAGTCAAATATACCCAATTCTTTGTTTCCTATATGATAAACCAGAAAATGTTGCAGTTGTTGGTATATATCACGGTTATGTGAAACCTTCGAATGCCAATGATTTTTTAGATTTTGTCAAAGATGCAGTGGAACTATGAAATAATGGTATTTTTGTGAATGGTGTGTGTTTACCTTTCAAACTCAAAGGGTTTATTGCTGATGGCCCTGTCAAATCATTCATTTCCTACACCAAGGGTCACACAGGATTTTTTTCGTGCACAAAATGTATTCAAAAAGGAATGTTTGTGAAAAATCGTACATGATTTTCCCAATTGAATTCTAAGAGAAGAACCGATAAATATTTCAGAAGAAAAAATAATATTCAACATACCGGAACCTCAGCTGTTGAAAATATACCTAAATTCAATTAGTCCCAGAGCTGGCTACATAAAACTGTACCGATAAAGTACACGACGTTTGAGTTCGTAAACCCCTAGAAAATAGTTGTGACGTTACCAAATGGCTGTTCTGCCTGTTCGGACAGGCCGCATATGAAAATGCCAGCCGAGTTTCCACGTCGAACAAATGTGCCTAAAAAACCGATGGGGTACACGCGTGA
The DNA here is from genome assembly GCA_963921935.1 of Galeruca laticollis. Taxonomy (NCBI): domain Eukaryota; kingdom Metazoa; phylum Arthropoda; class Insecta; order Coleoptera; family Chrysomelidae; genus Galeruca; species Galeruca laticollis. The sequence continues at coordinate 235,735,821 of OY998176.1, read as the reverse complement.
AAATTTTTTTATAGGTTTTTAGAGAGTTCAACTAAGAGCGGTAAAGCAGTGGCAGAAATGTGGCCGGTCGGAAAACCTCCGGCAGAAGCCATTAATAGTGTTGGAAAACTCATGTGAAAAACCGATGGGGTACACGCGTGAAAATTTTTTTATATGTTTTTAGAGAGTTCAACTAAGAGCGGTAAAGCAGTGGCAGAAATGTGGCCGGTCGGAAAACCGAGCGCTCTGTTATAAATGATGATGTTTCAGCGAGTTTTCAGCGTATCAAGGTGATTTTTTTTCAATTTGGGGTAGAACAAAAAGATATTTGGAATGGCATCATAAAAAACAGGTTTTGAATGCAACAACTGCGAATGTATATAATTTTACATTCATGTACGCCGACATTTTTTGAATTTTTCCGAACGTTTTCCGGCTGGCTAAATTTCTGCCATTATCATATAAACCTTAGTTGAGATCCCTAAAAGCACGTAAAAAATTTTGGCACGTGTACCATATCGGTTTTTTCGCACGAGTTTTCCAACACTATTAATGGCTTCTGCCGGAGGTTTTCCGACCGGCCACATTTCTGCCACTGCTTTACCGCTCTTACTTGAACTCTATAAAAACATATAAAAAAATTTTCACGCGTGTACCACATCGGTTTTTCACATGAGTTTTCCGACAGTCTTTATCGCTTCTGCCGGATGTTTTCTGAACGGCTACATTTCTGCCACTGCTTTACCGCTCTTACTTGAACTCTATAAAAACCTATAAAAACATTTTCACGCGTGTACCCCATCGGTTTTTTAGGCACATTTGTTCGACGTAGAAACTCGGCTGGTATTTTCATATGCGGCCTGTCCGAACAGGCAGAACAACCATTTGGTAACGTCACAACTATTTTCTAGGGGTTTACGAGCTCAAACGTCGTGTACTTTATCGGTACATTTTTATGTAGCCAGCTCCCCGACTAAATATGATAACCGACATTCCCTTGGAGTATATGCATTTGATTTGTCTAGGTGTCATGAAAAAGCTCCTTGTGAATATATGGATATATGGGAAACCTTCTTTCAAATTAGGAGCGGTAGCAGTTAGCGAGATGTCCAGTTTGTTAGTATCTTATCGAAATCACATTCCGAGAGAATTTGCTAGAAAGCCCCGTTCTCTTGATGACATTAAAATATGGAAAGCAACAGAGTTTAGATTTTTCGTTTTATAATCTGTACCGGTAGTATTGGAAAACATTTTTCCTACGACCACATCGGAAAGTAACACATATTGCACTCTCTACTCCCATGGAAAATGACCTCACGCGTGCCGAAAGTACTTTCCGCACTAGTGCGGAAAGTAACTTTTTATGCTGCCACTTTAGAAAATGCGTTTTTCCGATCATATTTTAACTCGGAAAGTGCGTCGTTGCCGGTCTAGATCGCAAAATTGACTGAACTGCTCGGCAAAGTGCCTACTTTCCCGAGCTCTTATGTCAAAATGTTCATTAAAGACAAAATACCAGATAGGGCATCGAGGATGAACTTTTGTTAAAAGTGGATGGGCATCGAGGATGCACTTTTATGAAACTTGGCTGGGTATCGAGGATGGCCTTTTATGAAGCTTGGCTAGGCAATAAATATTCTGTTCTTATATTATTGTCAAATTATTGGTGGCTGCACAAAAAATATTGTACGCGCCACACTCGAAAAGTATATTTACAGGACTCGCATTCTTTCAGGGCTCCGCCTTCAGCGTCGCCCTGTAAAGAATATAATTCAATTTGTTCCCCAGTTGTATCTAATAAGTACTTACTTCTGTCATTTTTTTAAATAAACATTAATTATCGTTATTTCTTTATTTCACTATGAAAGTAATTGCAAATACATGTGCACTTTTTATAGAAACAATATTCAATCATATAGTGTCACAAATAAAACGTATGATTAGTCAGGTCACTCAATATACACGGTCTGATATTTGCATATTGTTGAATAAAATAGGTGGTCGTAGGAAAACTATTGTACATTACTTGTGCGAAAGTGATTTTTCACTCTCGTGGGATTGTCGCACTCGGCTCACGCCTCGTGCTACAATATTTCCCACTCGTGTGAAAAGTGTCACTTTCGCACTCGTAATGTAATATACTAATTCCTGAAAAGCAATATCAAAACTTTATATGCCTCTAATGTTTTTCTTATTTATTTAGACAATAAACGGGTGGGATAAATTTTAAACACTCGGTATGGCTACTTACTAATTTATTGAAACACTAACTCACTAACGCTTAATTTATATATACTTAACTAATCTCTTAATTATTAATTTATATTAACTGTATATTCACTCAAACTAATTTATATAAACACTTTATATTCACTTATTTACTGTTTAACTCACGATGTCAAATTATAAACTAACTAACTCTTCCTGATCAGTCCCCTTATATACTAGTGTCTTTTGTACTAGAGAATTCCGGGCTGCGGCTTATACACACAAATAATTTTTCTGGTCTTTTCTAGATAACTCTGGTCACAAAAACCAGTTCTAGATAAGATAGTCTCAATCGTAAACAGTTTTTTATAACTGCGTATCCGCCATAACTTTAACTATTATATCTGGCTTAGACAGGGTCGGTTTTAGGGACTATACCAGGGTGTTGTTTCGTAACATTACCCCCTCCTTAAATGGAAGTTCCTCCTGGAACTTTTGTGTAGCCGAGACTGGATGTTTGAATCGGCAACTGGCCCCATTTCTACACTTTCCAATCTTATGGAAACAGCAGGGCACCGCCTTCATCGGATACTGATAACGGGGGTTGTAGCTGCAAATTAATATCTGGACACCGGTATCTTGAAAGATAATCTCTACCATGTTCCTGATGATTCGCCAATCCAACTGGTTACTCGCTATCTTAGGCATAGCCAGTTTCTTTACGGTGGATTCCAACACATGGTCTCGGAGGTTTCGAAGTGCTTCCCACACATCGCGGTAGGTAGATCGATCTTGGAATTCATTTTTAGTTACCACGTAGAAGACGAACCGCGAATTATGTTTCAGTGTCTTGCCAGGGGCTGGAATCTGGTCTTCAAGTTTTTCTAATTGCCCGAACTTCTTTCGAAAGACGGTTGCCAACACTCGTGCGTTCTTGATACGGGCGGGGATGTTGTATGCCAGTGAATAATCTTCCGGGAGAGTGAACAAATCTTGTTGTTGTTCCGAAGTGACTGCATATCTAGCTTTCCCGGTACCTCCATACGCGCCCATAAATTCATCGAAGGTGGGGTCAGACACATCTCGAATAAGTTTTACTCCTTCCTCTATGTCATGGTCTCCTTCGAATGGCGCTAGTCGGTTTCGGTGAACTACTTTTGGTTTTCCGTTGGGGATCTTGCTTATGCGATATAAAACATCATTATTCCTTTTCTTGATTAAGTATGGACCTTCCCAGGATTTTTGTAATTTTGGAGAAAATATTTTTCTCCTCGCCGGGTTGTGTAACCATACTTTGTCCCCTTCTTTAAAACCGCCTTCTGTGGCCTGCGTGTCGTACCGACTTTTCATTCTGTCGCTGGCAACTTGAAGATTTGTTCGAACTAATTCATGAATATCATCCAGCCTTCTTCTCAATTGGATTGCGTAGTCTTCGCCTGCTAGATCTTCTCCAGGCCGGCAGCCAAACTCCAGGTCCTGCCGATGGACTGTCGTGTAACTTCTTCAGTACCTCAGCTACTCTTGTTCTCGGGATAACTAGCTGTCTCATCTCGGAACCATCATCGTTTTCAAGGACTCTTTTTAACAGCCCTTCTTCCAGGACAAGAGAGTCCCACTTAGCCCAGTACGCCTTAAGTTTCGGTGAAAATTTTGACACTTCTTGCCAGGTAGGTCGCCGATTTTCTTTCTTCCATTGCCGAATCATCTTCAGGTGAGGATAATTCTCCTGATCTTCTCTGATCCTGGTGGGTGACCATTCCTCGTTGACTACAGTAGTTCTTGAAACTGCAGCTTCCCTAGATTCCGCCTTGTTGCAGTGGGAGCAGTCTGTTGGGCACGGCCGTCTGGACAGGGAGTCGGCATTTCGGTGACTCACACCAGCTCGATGTTCGATGTTGAAATCATACTCTTGAAGTCGTTCAATCCATCTAGCGATCTGGCCCTCGGGATTCTTGAACTGCATCAACCACTTGAGTGCTGCGTGATCAGTCCGGATTAAAAACTTCCTACCATAGAGATACTGGTAAAAGTGTTCCACGGACTTCACTACCGACAAAAGTTCTCTTCTTGTGACGCAGTAGTTTCGTTCTGGTTTGGAGAAGACTTTACTGAAATATCCCAGCACTCTTTCTTGTCCTCCTTGGATCTGTGAGAGCACTCCACCAATTCCTACGTTGCTTGCGTCAGTGTCAAGAACAAAGTCTCCCTTTGGTAATGGATATCCTAATATCGGCGCCGAGGTTAAATGCCTCCAAGGAAACTCCTAATTTGATGTTTGTCAGTTGGTTGCGGCCATTGCTGAATGGAAGCAATTTTCTCTGGATCCACCGCACTCCTTCATTGCTCACTATATGACCTAGATAGTTGACTCGGTTTTGGAACAGCTGACATTTCTTCGGGTTTAACATGAGCTGGGCAGCTTGGAGTCGTTTGAATACGTCTTCCAAATTCTTCAGATGTTCGTCAAATGTCTTCCCCAGTACTACGATGTCGTCCAAATAGACCAGGCATGTCTTCCAAGACAACCCTCTCAAGACATTTTCCATGAGTCTTTCAAATGTCGCAGGCGCATTACAGAGCCCGAATGGCATGACGTTGAATTGCCATAATCCAGATCCGGTGGTAAAAGCAGTCTTCTCTTTATCTTCTGGGTCCATTTCCACTTGCCAATAGCCAGACTTCAGGTCCAAGGTGGAAAACAGTTTGCTGCCGGCCAAAGTGTCTAGTGTATCGTCAATTCGAGGAAGAGGATAGCTGTCTTTCTTCGTCACGTTGTTAAGCTGGCGATAATCCACGCAGAATCTCGTAGTTCCATCCTTTTTTTTGACGAGCACTACTGGAGACATCCATGGACTAGTAGATGGTTCTATTACTTTTTCTTCTGCCATCTCTCGAATTATTCTTTCAGCTTCCTCTCTCTTCGCTCGTGGAAGTCTTCGAGCTGATTGCCTAATTGGTTTAGCATTACCAGTATCGATTTTGTGTTTGACGGCTGATGTTCTGCCAGTCTTTCCTCCTTTTGGTACGAATAAGTCTCGATACTGCAAGAAAAATTCTCTCATTCTCTTTTTTTCAGCTCGATCCAAAGATTAGCTACTGATAACATCTGTTCGAATCTGGCATTAGAATTATCAGCGGTCGTTGTTTGGCGAACTATAGACGTCACTGGTACGCAGGATCCAATCTTGGTTTCCTTCTTGATGGTAATTGGGTAATCATTCACGTTTATCACACGTACTGGGATCTCTTTCGCCGACGTAACCGATCCTTTTCCAATTAGTACTCCCTTGCTTACCTCTTCGTCGTGGTTCCTTGGCTTTATCATAACCGGTGTACCTTCCTCCATGATTCCCTGTAGCCGTGCTACTATCATAGTTTCGCTTCGTGCAGGTAGGACAATATCTTCCTGTACAGCTGCCAACACCGCGCTGCCTTCATATGGATGAAGGAATACCTCCTCGGAACCCACTTTTATGGTTCTGTTTCTAAAGTCCAATTGGAAACTATGTACATTCATTACGTCCATTCCCAAAATCACGTCTTCTTCAATGTCAGCTACGATTACCGTATGCGTGAACTTTTCTGCGCCAATTCCCAATTGGATTTGTGTCTCACCGTAAACGTTGGCACTCTCACCTGTGGCGGTCCGCAGTCGCAGTCTCGTTGGTAGAAGCTTCTTCTTAGGGTTTATTATCTCTGGTCGTATAATGGTTCTAGTTGCTCCAGTGTCAACAAGCAGAGCATATTTCTTGCCATTCACTTCGCCATCCACATATACACTGTCGTTGCGACATCTGAGAGAAGCTATCAGTATGAGAGGGTCTTTGGAACGATCATGGATCGGTGCTGCCCCCTCGTAGCCGACCTGTTCTAGTTTTCCTGTGACTGGGGTTCTTGGTTTGCAGGAGTCTTGGGGCGCTTACATGAAATACGTACATGCCCTAGCTCGCCACAATTCCAGCATCTGATCTTTCTCGGCTTCTTGTCCATCATATTTTTCATTATACTGACGAACTGGTCAAATCTGTCTTCGTCACCTTCTTCTTGGATGGTCCCGATTGTGTTATATCCTGAAGCCTTCGTTGCTGCCTCATATTCAAGGGCAGCTGTTCATGCGTCGACTAATGTTTTCGGATGGGCTAAACGAAGCGTCCTCTGCATATCGGGGTCACGTAAGCCATCAATAAAGGCCTGGATGCCCAGACATTCCATCATGTTCTATGGTGCTGACGGATAAGCAAATCGAACGAGTCGGGGAATATCCACTTCATACTCTTGAAGGGCTTCGTCATGTTTTTGCCTTCGGGTCTTCAGCTGGGACTGGTACAAATGTTCTAGATGTTCGTGACCGTACCGCATGTCCAACCTCTTCTTCAGCTGCTCGAAATCGTCCGTTTCTTCCAGAGGTATCGTCTGAAGTACATCTAAGGCATCTCCCCGAATCGCGACAGTTAAGTTCACTGCTTTTTCCTTGTCGGACCAATTATTCACTCTAGCGGCTGCTTCAAACTGTTTTACATAATTGGTCCACGACATCTTTCCATCGAACGTTGGGGCCTTGACTCGGGTAAAACTGCAAATATCATCTGTCATGGGTTGTGTTTCTGACTTGCAGATCTCTATCTGCTTTTCTTCTGCTGAAGTGTCTTGTGTTCTTAAATCGGCAATCTTTGTCTCGAACTCCTTAATTTTCTCGTCCATCTGATTTTCCATCGTTGTCATCTTATTCTCCATGTCTGATTTTAGAGACGAAATTTTATTCTCGACTTCAGCAGCAATGTAATTTTTCAATAATAAGATATCTGCAGAAATATCATTCTTCATAGCAGAAATCTTCTCGTCCATGGCAGAAAAATCGTTCTTTATAGCAGAAATATCGTTTTTCACATTAGTGGAAATGTTTTCTCCCATGGCAGAAATCTTCTCGTCCATGTTAGCAGAGATGTCGTTCTTCATATTAGAAATATCGTTCTTCATATCAGAAATGGACGAGATTAAGGTGGAAGCCTCGTCTTTAAATAAAAATGTTTCTGGATCCAAGCCGTCACTTACCAGTGCCACTTTGAGTCTTTCTACTAACTCACTCTTCTTACCGGACGTTTCCAACTCACGATCTTCTAATTCTGCTCTTAATTCCGTGACTTTCATATCACATAGTCTCTTGGCCATTTTACGGAGCAATTTATTTATATTACCCCACACCTGACACCAATGTAATGTTTTTCTTATTTATTTAGACAATAAACGGGTGGGATAAATTTTAAACACTCGGTATGGCTACTTACTAATTTATTGAAACACTAACTCACTAACACTTAATATATATATATATATATATATATATATATATATATATATATATATACTTAACTAATCACTTAATTATTAATTTATATTAACTGTATATTCACTCAAACTAATTTATATTAAACACTTTATATTCACTTATTTACTGTTTAACTCACGATGTCAAATTATAAACTAACTAACTCTTCCTGATCAGTCCCCTTATATACTAGTGCCTTTTGTACTAGAGAATTCCGGGCTGCGGCTTATACACACAAATAATTTTTCTGGCCTTTTCTAGATAACTCTGGTCACAAAAACCAGTTCTAGATAAGATAGTCTCAATCGTATCCGCCATAATTTTAACTATTACTTAGACAGGGTCGGTTTTAGGGACTATACCAGTGTGCTGTTTCGTAACATACCTATACATTGCAAGCAGAATATTATGCAATGACACACATATTAACTGTCTCGACCCTTACTTTGTGGAATCTACTCATATTAGTGTTTTAAATGAAACTTACTGTTTCTAGTTGACTCCACAATATATTGAAAAAAATGTTAAAAATTGTAAAAAATTGACAATTGTTTAGATATTACCTAAATATCATCGTCAGAATGACAGAAGTTACATTTCATTTGATGCCTACCTGATGTTTAATTATTTTTGGCTAGTCCAAGAAGTGACCTACCTTGTGATTGACTTAATATACGTTAATAGAAAAAAAGAAGAAGATGTGATATTACAAATATTGAAGCTTAGATATTATTAGCCCTATGGGGATATCCTGGATATCATTTTTCCCAATTAAGATCAGTATGACTGTGCAATGATATAGAAAACCAGGAAAACTATATCTGCTCTCCCTAGATTTATCGTCAATGAACAGATAAATCTAGGGAGTTTTCCACTTTTAAACTGTCTTCTTAAGTGATAATTGTAAAGATCAGCAGATATAGTTTTCCTGGTTTTCTATATCATTGCACAGTTATACTGATCTTAATTGGAAAAATGATATCCAGGATATCCCCATAGGGCTATAATATCTAAGCTTTTATATTTGTAATATCATATCTTCTTCTTTTTTCTATTAATATATATATTAAGTCAATCACAAGGTAGGTCATTTCTTGGACTATCCAAAAATAATCAAACATCAGGAAGGCATCAAATGAAATGTAACTTCTGTTATTCTCACGATGATATTTAGGTAATATCGAAACAATTGTCAATTTTTTAGAATTTTTAACATTTTTTCAATATATTGTGGAGTTAACTAGAAACAATGTTTCATTTAAAACACTAATATGAGTAGATTCGAATTCGAAAATTTCATACAGGTTCTAAAAAATAAGGTGAGAAAGCCTGATAAACCTCTTCCCCAAATTATTAAATGTTCAGCATAAAAAACGAAACTCAGAATTTCAGACATGTGAACGGTCTCATAATGATGGTCCCACTATAGAAGGATACTCTACACATTTTAAGTTGGTCAGATTTGAGCGTTTCACACTAGATGTACAGAAATCAGGTGATCGTTTTGCTTACTCGAAAATGGAGACATTATACAAGCATTCAATTTAATAGCTAAGAAGGAAAAAGTATATGTATATGGAAAAAAATATACTGATACTAGTGATTACTTTTCTCGTACATCTAGTCCTTGTGACTCATCAGATATCCATGTATATTTTGTGAGCAAAGAAGGTGAATTAGTAGCATTGCCTTTGGATAATATTTTGAGAAAAATGGTACCATTACCTCACAATCATGGATTGTGGTATAAGGCTGCAAAAATTGTTGTTGTTTCTATAAACATAATAATAAATGCTGCCATTTTTTAATGCGAATTTATGTATGGATACAGGCAATTTTAGTTTGGTGAGGAACACGGTATAAAACAAAAATTTCGGGTGTTCTTCGCTTTTTTTTCAATGGAAAAATCAAAATTTAGTTATATACAGTCATATACTCCCATCGAGCATAGGTCTATGAAACACAAGATACGTATTATACATCCAAATTTATTGTATAGACTTCAAAGAAGGTCCTTGCCGTAAAAATGCTCTTACGCAAACTTATAATTCATTCGTCAAGATATTTTTGAAGAAATATACTTTTCAGTACTCGTTGTGAATTCTATCGATCGAAAACGGGTAGACTGGGAATATTGTGATTATGCTATAAGATTTCTTGAGTTTTATGAGATGGTTTTTCTCTTACAAATCGGAATGAAATTCCATTATATTTTTTTCTTGATAAATGATTTTTTAGAAGAATGTTTCTTTGTAAGTATCAATTGAAAATAGAAAAAGTTGGATAAATTTAATAAACGACATGGTATTTTACGTGATTTCAAAAAATTTTGTGATTTAAATTTAGTTAGGTATTTCAATTAATTATTAAATTGAAATTTTATTCTCACTAGAATCACTTGAGAAGTGTACATAGTAGTATAATATAAATAAAAAGTTTCCAAATTTCTTTATTACACAGAGAAATATTTACTTGTAATACAATGCTTTATAGTTAGTAAAAAGAGGAAAGTGAGGTACAGTGAGGAATTTCAATTTAAAATAGCAAACGTCTAAAAAATCTATAAAATGACAGATACACATATGTTTGATCACCTGAATGGTAAATAATGTTTTTGTTTTTATATAATACATTGATATTCGTATGATTTATTTTAGGAGCACTTTACCTTTTTGCAAGAAAATCACACCGGCTGATAGAAAACCAAAACAATAATAAAGCAGAGAGGTTCATGAATATTGTTGCAAGATTTAATGAAGGAAATACATTAAATCTTGTACAAAGGAGGTCATATCAAATACTAGTCCAACTGTTAGATCTGAGGCATAATACACAAGTTCCTACAAAAATGTGAATGGATGCTCCCCAGGACAACATTTCAAAAAATTTCTGCCACAACAGGCAAATGTTCGTAAAAAGAAAAAGTGTCGCAAAACACTTTTTCATACTACCACAACTGTACCATCAGGAGACGAACCAATAGTTAAAAAGAGAACAAGTACCAGAAATGTAGATTATGGGCCAAAAGCCGAACAACCTGAAAACCCAAAAATGATGAAACAAGAAGTAGTTGAAATCATGCAAAGGTTACAAGTCAAAATGATTTTAAGTATGTGTAATTACTTATATTAGTCTAACAGATGTAATAATTGAACATTTTTTTTAGACAACAGTTAGCCAAAGAGACCGCTTACAAGCAGAATCTGTAGGGCAGTTTGGAAACGATGAATATGAAAATCAAAGATAATGTCTATTTAAAATGTGTGTTTTAGATCCAGGGGCAATTGAATTTAACTAATAGGAGCAGATGTTACTTTGTTGTGTATGTCTGCAATAATATAGATCTATATACAGAAGAAATTGAGATAGATAGAAAAATATGGGGCGAAAAATGCTTCCGAAACTTAAGCAATTCTATACAGAATGTATAGCTCCTGAAATAATCAGAAATCAAATAGGAAAAAGGCAGAAATGTATATCAAGCAAGCAATATCAGAATATAAGAAATAGAAAAGTCTGGAAAGACATAATCCAGATAAAGGCAAAGATATGAATGCTGATGCTACTCCGTAAGTAAAAACAGTAACAAGACTTATTTACAAAAATCTAATTTCTTTTCATCTTTAGAACTGACAATTTCACTAATATGGGACCTGCTGAACTGCCCCTCAGGTCCATTAATCTTTCATAAAACTGGGTTTCCTGATACTATTCCGTAAGTAAAAACACTAACAAGACTTATTTACAAAAATCTAATTTCTTTTCATTTCCGTAACTGACAATTTCATTAAAACGGAACCTGATGTAACTGCCCGCATAGGTCCAAATAATTTTCATATACATATATGTTCGCTATAACTATTCAGTAAGTAAAAAAATAAAACACCTTAGAAGAAGCTAATTATTTCATTTACAGTTCTGATTATGTAACTGTAACGGATAGTTTATAAACTTTTGTTTTTTTTGTCTGAGGATTAAGAAAATGCAGTTAAGTTGCTATGTATGCATAAAAACAAAGAAAATGTAAGTATTCAGTACTTATGTCTTATGTATATCAAATTTGTAATATGGCTTCAAACATAAAATATAAAATGGATTATTTGTATACTTTTGCTGAATTGGGAATTAGAAAAATAATTTTGTAATTAAAAATATTATTTATTTAAAGAAAGTATTTAAATAATATTTTTTCAGTCTTCATAACTACATGGATCAAGACTTCAATATGTCGATGAGGGTCACCACCCCTTTGTGAGTATAGAATCGTAAAAATTTGATATTTTTATAAACTTTTTCTTTTCTTTTTGTTATGAGGAGAAATGGTAGAGAAAAATGGAAGATGTTCCCATGTATTAATAAATATGAAGACAAATACATTAAATTTGTAATAATAATTTTATTAATATTTTTATAAAATATTTTTTATTTGTTTCTTTTCAATAAAAACATACACTAATTTTTGAATAATTACTAAAGGTCAATGAAAAAGCGGACATGTCTGTTTATTGCTATAATAAACATTTTGATAGTTTACATAATAAATTAGCGTTTCTTTACTACAATTCATTTGAATAATTAAGAGGGGTCAGTGGAAAATCAGACATTCTGTATTATAATAAATATAAAAACTACCTGCTTACTTACTCTGTACTTCAAATTTGTAATACTACAATTAAACAAAACAGATTGCCTAAAAGATTTGTTTTCAATAAAAGAAAACACTTTTGCTATAATTTACTCGAATAATTGAAAAGAGTCAATGGGAAAACAGGCATGTTTACAAACTGTAGGAAAATGCAAAAAGTATATATACCACTTCGATACATAACCTGGAAAAATTGAAGATCAAAAATATATGACATTTTTATTCCTGCGTTTATAAATAAAACATTACATATTGTATTACGTATTGAATAGAATACGAAATGCCCTATTTTATTCAATTAGTAAAACTAACTCGGGAGACCGATGTATGTATGCAGATGCAATATGTTGCTATGTACAACCAAATAGCCCCGATATGGGGATCAATAAATATAAGGCACTTGTGGAATCACTAGCAACAGCTAAAAATATTTGTTCAAAATTGTAAAATCTTGAATTTTATTGTTTACGATACCTTTAAAATATGTGAGATATTTGTATGCGTCCTTTTTTTATTGTATATATTTAAGGCGTAAATTCATTTTAGTTAATAGCGTTGTAAAAATATGTTGCAGAATTGATAAGATCTTTATATTGTTGTAAATTCATTTTATTTTCAAAATACTTTTAAAATATCACGATTTGCAACAATAATTGTAAATTGTTTTGTATGGGCATATAAATAGCACATTTTTGAAAGTCGACATCTTGTCGCATTGTCCTTTAGTTAAGAAGTTAGGAAAAGGTCACGTTTCACCCTATTATATATTGTATTGTAAAAACCATAAATTTAGTGTTACTTCTGCATGAATTTTATGGTCGATGTTCGGAAGATATGAAAGACATTTTTGAATAACCTTTCTGAGTAAAGAGGTTACAATTGCTATTGTAGTATTCCATAGAAATTTAACTACCTATTGGCGGCACCCATAGTTGATTCTTGTCTAGGAACCCGTCAAGTCAAATGATACTGGCCAATAGGAAATATTTATTTTCGTTTGGTCAACCCAATCCACGTGTAAACACGCCCCTCGCAGATTTCTATTTAACACGCCTCACAACGTGAAGAAATCAGTTTCTAACTCATCGAATCGAGCTCAACGCTCAACATCAAAGTTCTCTCACTCATCAAAGTTAGTTTTTCACTCATCAGTTCTACACTTATCGACGCGAGTTTTACACTCATCGAATCGAGCTCAACGCTCAACAACAAAGTTAGTTTTTTACACTCATCGAAGCGAGTTCAATACTCTCGATAGCAAAGTTTTACACTCATCGACGCTAGTTTTACACACATCGACGCGAGTTTTACACACTCATCGAATCGAGATCAACGCTCAATAACAAAGTTAGTTTAATATTCATCAAATCGAAACATAAAGTGTCTTCCGATCTGAAACCACCGAAGTTCACCATTCACAACTTTGTACCATTTTGTAAATTTGTATATAATAAATTATTAATTTCGACATTAATTTTGACAAATTAAGATTATTTACCTAGTTGAGTGTCCACGCCAGTTGACGAAGTTCAGCTAGAAATATAATCAAAAACATTTGTGTTTTATTTTACATCTAGGCTACACGAAACACAATACTTGTGGTGGAGCACATGTGGAGTAAATATAAACAGCATTTACGAAGCACAAATTTACTTATTAAGCATGAAAATTATTTTATTATAACCACCTACAGATACAATACATACTAACAAACTATGAATTTGGAATATTTTTATGGGCACAAAACACATTTGACCGTCGGCATCTCTCCATTGAAGTTCCATACAGCGCCATCCATCAAGACGGTGGAACGGTTGAACTAAAGTAAAAAGTTGTTCGTTTGCAAAAATTTTCGTGCAACAAATCTCAAAAAACACAATGATTTGAGATTTTATATTTTCAGAATCGAATTCTCTAGGCTTCCTTTTGGGGACCAGATTTTGGCGTTCAAATTGGTGACCACAAATTGTCAAAACTGTCAAAATCATTTATTGGCTGATATCTTTTTATAACAATATAAAACAACCAAAATACCTGATCCCCAAGACAAAAGTCCAAATTATATTGTGTTAAAATTTCAACACTTAATTTCCCTGCGTTATTTAGATTTGTTGTTTACAAAATGACCTAAAATTAGATGCAAGTCACGGGTGCCTACTGTTTTGAGGTTCATAAAATGTGAGGCCCCTTTTAAGCATGCATGGAAATATTAAAATTGAAACCACAGATGTGTTAAACCGTTTTGCAAGGGAAACCTGTTTTTTTTTCGTTAAAACCCATTTTAATATTCCCTTTTCAAATCCTCGATTTTCCAAATGCCACTGACCTAACCCTAACCCCTAAAATTTTGGTAGAGATACGGCACTGATATTAGTTGTTATACATAGGCGGCGATATTTTCTAAGTAATAAATTTAAGAATAACTGATAGCCGCTGCACAGTTTGTATACTTCTAAAAAAAGTTGACAAAAAAAATCTGGGACGGTAAGTGTTTAGGTATAAACGGATTCGAAATCAGCATGGTCTGAAACCCCTCCAATGGAGAAAAAATTGACCTCTGACCTTTATTTATTGAATTGTTTTGTTTAAATAAAAGGTCACATTCCATTATCAGATTATTTGTCGTTGTTTCTCTTTTAAGTTAGTTTTCCTTTAACACCCACTTCTTCGTAATGCACTCTTTTCAAATGCATTTAAAGACAATTCTTATTACCTTATAATGTTGAAAAGATATAGTGACAAACAACATTACTAATTAGTTTAATGGTTAATTGGCAATGAAAATCTTCGCTTTAAATATTTAATGGTTCCTCTTCCCTTCATTACAATTAAAAATCATTTAGATTCCGACGTTTAGGTTCTTTTATTTTGGAACATCATTCGGACAATTTACAAACTTCTCTTCCAATTCCACAAATAAGCGTTTGGTTTCCCTTTTGAAATCCGTTGTTTTGTGTTTTCCTATGTTTCGATTAACAACTTTGCTCCCAAACTTCACATCCTTAATTGGTTATACCGTGCTGAAGACGGCAAATGAGCCAGAAACTTGCATGTCGGCGGTTACCACTCTGTTTCAGTAGCCCTTTTTCTTTTTGCGTGAATTATACCATGAATCTCTTTGTTATATATATTGGAATATGGAAAAAAATTATTATTAATTGTAGGAAAAAAAGTTATTCCTCATTATCTAAAACCTAAAATACAGTCATCAAATATCAAATTTTTTAGCCGTATACGAGGTTTGTTAGAAAATATGAGTTTTACTCAAGAGTAAAGTACCTTTAAATTTGACAATATCGAAAAATGTAACTAAAAAAAGTTGATCAGAAGTAAAAACTACGTTTAAATATGTAATTATATTCATTTACTAAAATTATTTTTAAAACGTATGTCTATAATAATGCAAATTTAACTGTAGTTAAATGCAATCTATGATGCACTGACAAACAAATAATTTGACAATAAATTTCAAACGGCGTTAGAATTTATAAGAGATTATAATAGATATTGTTTCTATTGTGGGAGATTACTATAACACATATACAGCAGCAGCAAATATTTTCAATAATATACATCCCAATAAAAATATAACCCAATCAACTGTAACGAAAATAGTGAATACATTATTTAGAAGAACTGGAAGTATTAAAAATAATTTTAATGGAAAACGTCGAAAACTGGTTGCTGATGAATACGCAATTTGATGTAATGCTGTCTGTTGTAGCAAATCCAAAATTGTCATTGCGCAAAAGAAAGTCGTTGTTACAACAAAATGTGAGTAAAAATACAGTGGCAAGAATTTTAAAACTAAATAAATACAAACCAAAAATTGTACACACATTAAAAGAAAGGGAATATGATAGGCGCTTTGATTTTTGCTCTCTCATCCAAGGAGAGTTAGAGGAGGACCCTTTTTTTACGAGGCATATAATTTTTTTCCGATGAGCCGACATTTTCGTCAAATGGAACTGTCTCGTCGCAACATTGTCGCTGGTGGTCTGAGGAAAAACCCAATTTTATATTAAAGTCTCATGACCAATATTCGTTTAAGACGAACGTGTGGTGTGACATTTATAATAACAAATTAATAGGACCTTTTTCTTCGCGAATCTATGAATGCCGAAAATAATTTAGTTTTTACAAACTCATATCAATGAATTCATGGACGAACTACCTTTAATAGAACGTCAATGTATTTGGTACCAACAAGACGGTGCCGCATGCCACAGTACAATAAATGTTAGGAACTATCTTGAAAATTTGTTTCATGGAAAAGCTATTCACAGATATTCTGGTCTCTTTTGGCCTGCTAGATCCCCTGACCTAACCCCCCTTGATTACTTTTCATGGAGTTACTTGAAACAAAAACTTTACCAGAAAGCGCCGTTTCAAGATATTGACCTCTGGGGAGGATAATTTTAGAAACATGTCAAGAAATTTCTCCACAAATGATAAGGAATAGTGTATTGAATGAAAGGGTGAATATGTCGAAGCATTAGTATGAGTGAAAATAAAATTTGTTTGTTTCTAATATTAATATGATGTTAGTTTTATAATTTGAATGTATTTTATTATTTGCAAAATGAATGAATATGTATTAATTACGCATTTTAATTGCAAAAAACTAAAAGGTTATCATGTGTTTCGTAATCACAAGAGATAAATGTTCATTAAAAATAGATATATTAGTAAAACATAAAATTATCTGAAGTTTTAATTTTACTTGCATATTTAAACGTAGTTTTTAATTCTGATCAACTTTTTTTAGTTACATTTTTCAATATTGTCAAATTTTAAGGTATCTGTAAAAGTTGGAAGGGTGGGTAGACCCTACAGCACTTAGGCCACAATTGGCCCATTGTGCATCCTTCTGAGGTTCAAAACTTCATTCTAGCTCGTCATCCAGCCTACTTCCCTGAGGTAGGCGATAACGTCGCCTGAATTAAGTTCCCTCATACTGGCGTGTGTTAGCCTGTGCTCGCCGAATACATGAAACCTAAGATGAGAGAGTGTTTGACATTCACAAAGAATGTGCTCGACAGTCTCATCTTCTTGCTCACATCCTCTACAAAGTGGGGTGTCAGAGAGACCCAGTCTGTGGAGGTGTTTTCGTAGGTGGCAGTGACCAGTCAGAATACCCGTGGCTGTTCGTAGGTTCCGCCTGTTCATAGTCACGTATTTTTTGGCTACTTTGCTGTCCGGATACTGTAGCAGTTCCTTGGCAAGCCTGCAGCCTTCTGTGTCGTCCCATCTACCTTTAAACTTATTAAGGGAGTGTTCCTTTAATAGGTCGGCCGTCGCTGACGCCGATAGACGAATGAAAGTGCCAGGTCCCAAAAAATTTTGGGAGGCTGCCTTCCTGGCTACCGAGTCTGCAAATTTTAAGGTATTTTACTCTTGAGTAAAACTCATATTTTTTACAACCATCGTATACGACTAAAAAATTTGATATTTCATGACTGTATATTAGGTTTAGATAATGCAGACTTTTTATAAAGAATAACTTTTTTTCCTAAAATTAATAATAATATTGTATATAAGTTTCAATGAAAAGGTCAGGATACCAGCTTTGCCTTGGTCAAAGGATTAATACTTAAAAAATAAATACTGAGGAGAAAAAAGCATGTAAAAATGCCTGATTTTCATTTGTGTGACTAATTTCATTGATTTCTGAAAAACTACCAGACTCTACTAAAAAACAAAAGTTTGATCGAGAAGTAAGTAGACATTGTAAGCCTTAAATTATATGCGTTGGGAAGGAATACAATGGTTTAAACGTTTCAAATTCGCAATTGTTCCCACATTTGCCTGAAACTCCGAAAACAGAATAAAATGAAAATGACCAAAGTTACTTTTTATTAAAATGCAGGAAAAATAGTGAAACAGCCTTTCTGAGATGGTTTAACACCTTCCAAGATCCCGTTATAAAAATACTGTTACGGAACAGCACACTGGTATAGTCCCTAAATCCGACTCTGTCTAATCCAGGTATGAAAGTTAAAATTATGGCGGATACGCAGGTTTTTTTTATAACTGTTTACGATTGTGACTATCTTATCATTGTTTTTGTGACCAGTCTTATCTAGAAAATGCCAGAAAGCCAATTGTTTTTGAGTAAGCCGCAATCTAGAATTATCTAGTGAAAAAGGAATTAATGTATAAGGGACCGACCAGGAAGAGTGAGTTAGTTGATAATTTGACATCGTGAGATAAACACGTGAATATAAATTAGTGAACTGTTTATATAAATTAGTTTAAGTGAATATACTGTGTAGTGTAGTGAATAAATAAATTAAGTAAGTAGCAATACCGTGTGTTTAATATTTATCCCGTCCGTTTACTGTTTAAAAATAAATTAGAAAAACATTGGTGTCACAAGTGGGATAATATAAATAAATTGCTACGTAAAAATGGCCAAGAGACTGTGTGAACTCAAAGTGGCGAAACTAAGAGCAGAATTGGAAGATCGTGAGTTGGAAACGTCCGGTAAGAAAAGTGAATTAGTAGAACGACTTAAAGTGGCGCTGGAAAAGGACGGCTTTGATCCAGAAACAGTTTTATTTAATGACGAGGCTTCCACCATAATCTCGTCAATTTCTGCTAAATTGAACGAGAAGATTTCTGCCATGGAAGAGAACATGGACGGGAAGATTTCTACTTTGAAGAACAATATATCTGCCGATATCTTATTAATGAAAAACGACATTGCCTCTGACGTTTAAAATGAAATTTCGTCTCTAAAATCTGAAATCGAGAATAACGACAAGATTTATTCACTCTCCCGGAAGATTATTCACTGGCATACAACATCCCCGCCCGTCTCAAGAACGCACGAGGGTTTTGGCATCCGTCTTTCGACAGAAGTTCGTACAATTAGAAAAACTTGAAGACCAGATTCCAGCGCCTGGCAAGACACTGAAACATAATTCGCGGTACATCTTCTACGTGGTAACTACAAATGAATTTCAAGATCGATCTACCTACCGCGATGTGTGGGAAGCACTTCGAAACCTCAGAGACCATATGTTAGAATCCAGCATGAAGAAACTGGCTATGCCTAAGATAGCGAGTAACCAGTTGGATTGGCGAGTTATCAGGAACATGGTAGATGTCCAGATATTAATTTGCAGCTACAACCCCTGTTATCAGTATCCGATGAAGACGGTGCCCTGCTATTTCCATAAGATCGGAAAGTGTAGAAATGGGGCCAGTTGCCGATTCAAACATCCAGTCCCTGCTACACAAAAGTTCCAGGAGGAACTTCCATTTAAGGAGGGGGTAATGTTACGAAACAGCACACTGGTATATTCCCTAAATCCGACTCTGTCTAGCCAGGTATGAAAGTTAAAATTATGGCGGATACGCAGGTTTTTTTTATAACTGTTTACGATTGTGACTATCTTATCATTGTTTTTGTGACCAGTCTTATCTAGAAAATGTCAGAAAGCCAATTGTTTTTAAGTAAGCCGCAATCTAGAATTATCTAGTGAAAAAGGCATTCATATATAAGGGACCGACCAGGAAGAGTGAGTTGATAATTTGACATCGTGAGATAAACAAGTGAATAAGTGAATATAAATTAGTGAACTGTTTATATAAATTAGTTTAAGTGTAATGAATAAATAAATTAAGTAGCAATACCGTGTGTTTAATATTTATCCCACCCGTTTACTGTTTAAATAAATTAGAAAAACATTACAATACCATCCGATTAAAAGATTATTTAAATAAAATATGGATAAATTCATGGTAACGTCCAAATATCGTGGAATAAGAACTTTCACCGCCTTTTTCAATATTTTAGAAAAGAAAAACGGGGCTCAAATTACAGGATATGAGAGGTATGGATTTTCCCTTTCATATAGGTTTTGAACATTGCGAATATATTAATTTTTAACTAATTAGTGAAAAACAATAAGACAATTTTTGTAGATAATGAACTGCTCTTCATTTTTTTCTAAACAAAAATTCTCCAAGTGTCATATTTTGAAAGATATGGCCGAGAAACGGATTTTTGGAATTTTAGGATCATTTTTCGCCCTTGAGCTAGAATGGAATCTTGAATAAATTTCTACCCTTTCAAAAGACCCCTCAAAACCTACAAATTCTACCGCAACAAACAACCGACAGACAACTGTCAGGTTACTCCCTTCAATTACTGGACTAATATACTCATGAAACTTTAAATTATGAGAAAATTACAAGTTATCTACCTATAGTCCAGAATAAAATATACAAGTTTTATGCATAAAATAAAACCTAGCGTAAGGTAATCATTATACTGTCCCTAAAATTATTAGGAAGTCATTAGACGAAATCTCATTTATTTTAAATGTTTTTTTAGTTACGCATCCATAACCGTATACAATATAAAGCCAAATAAAATAAAAGTGTTGATAATTTACTGATACAATTCGAATTATTTTCCATACTTTCATATTCATGATTAATAATATAGAATGGGAATTTACGATCGTTTAAAATCGATTAACCGTACTTATATTCTCAGTAATGAAATACTTTATATAATCTATAACACATTGAAAAGAATTTTTGATAATATGGTATTTGTTTTTGATTATATTTTTAGCTGAACTTCGTCAACTGGTGTGGACATTCAACTAGATAAATAATCTTAATTTGACAAAATTAATGTCGAAATTAATAATTTATTATATACAAATTTACAAAATGGTACAAAGTTATGAATGCCGAACTTCGGTGGTTTCAGATCGGAATACAGTTTATGTTTCGATTTGATGAAATATTAAACTAACTTTGTTATTGAGCGTTGAGCTCGATTCGATGAGTGTAAAAAACTAACTTTGTTGTTGAGCGTTGAGCTCGATTCGATGAGTGTAAAACTCGCGTCGATAAGTGTAGAACTGATGAGTCAGAGAGCTGATTTCTTCACGTTGTGAGACGTGTTAAATAGAAATGTAACGCTAAAAATTCGCCGAGCTGTCGTGAATTTAACGATTGGCAAGCTTGTTGACAGAGAGAATCCAAAGCACGGTATGCGCGAAGTGGTCAGTCCTCCATTTGCCGTCAAGGTGTAAACACACACTTCTAAACGTAAAAATTTTGCATGTGCTCTGGGAGCCATAAAGTATTTGCTAAAAACCCGACAATTCCTACGTAGGGGAAGAAAATACGGCTGAAACCAACAGCTGGCAGCTCTGACCCGTTAGGCTTCTGGTCCAGAAACGGCCGATGACTGAGGATACCAGTAGAAATTAGTGGAATTGCGTAATTCGTGGTAAATTTCCGTAGACGGCGTTAGAAGGATTCATTATAAAGGGGGTTTTTTATGGATATTAAATCACTGATTTGGAGATTAATGAGTCAGTGAGACCAGTTCCAGAAGAGTTGGAATATTCTGGATCGGCTTCAGTTCCTGTTCTGGTTCCGGAAAAAGGATAAGTGAACAGTTTTCCTTTTTATTTCTCATTCATTTGTAAATTCACTTTTATGCGTCACATTTCACAGTTTTACATGTAAAGTTTTATTTCTCTTTTTGCGGCAAATACTATAATTTCACTTTACACTTTGTACTTTGTATTTAAAATTTGTAATCTTTGCTTATAGTTTAAAATACGCTAGGATACTACGGTACGTACCTGGGTACTGCGTTATTTAATGGATTTTTCAAACTCTGACGATTTTATGTATATAATTTTGCACCATACATAATTTCGAATTCTATTTTCTTTAGCAACGCTAAGCTCGTTTGCTATTTAAATTTTATGCTTATGCAATTATTTATATTTATATTGGTATAAATTGCGGAAGTGTGAACCCTTGTAACTGTACATTGTTAATTTTTGATATATATTATCGTTGTATTTTTGAGATATTGTACATGAACCATTTGGTCGTTTCTCTATAATTATAGAATTGAGACATCAGTGTAGTTTGGGGCCCTCAGCTCTTCTGCACCCTAAGTTTGAAGCCTTCAGCTCTGTTCAGAGTTTATAGAACCTGCTTGACAGTTATTTACTTAAGCTGTAACTGATAAATTAGTTAGCAATTTTTGGATTTATGTAGATTTCGGCCTTCAGCCTATCTACATTCTGAGTCTACAGCCTTCAGCTGAAATCAGACATTATTTGGAACATTATTGTAGTAATATTGTAATAAATATTTTGAAAAGAGACCTTTGGTCCAAAGTGACTAATTAAAACTTCAAGCAGGGGATACTTGCTGACTTTTATTTTCTTATGATAACTTATCTATCAGTTTAACCTTTGGGATTGATTTCCTTGCAATGAAGGACATACGAAATATAAAAACAGCTTACAAAATTAATGTTAAAGATGGTTGTCGACGCAAAGATTATGCAACAAATGTTGATCTTTCGATGAAAGAGTGTTTAAATAGTGATTCCAATCCTGTTTTATTTTATAAAGAGCAAGGACAAAAATTGAATAATTTTGATGATATATACTTTTGCTTGATTATAAATATAGTTCAAAAGAAAATATTTTTCGATTTTGGTCATTTTAAAATATTGAAGAAACTTATTTTCATCTTCTAAGATTTTAAAAAAGAATAATGTTTTAACGCCGTCTATTGTGAAGAGAGTAATTGAAAAATTTAGACAGATACGTAGAAATAGTGAACACGAGATATGCAATAAAAAAACAAATTAAAAGACCAAAGAAGAAATGGATATTTACATGGAATTGTTCAAATAGTTCAAATTGTTGAAACAGTGAAAATCATATAATAAAATAAAGAGAGTGACCAAGGACAGGGAAATTGGAAAAGTTAATGGAAGATTCTAAACAACCCAAGGCCTGAAAGATGATAGTAAGGTCAGTAAAAGAAAGAATGCTTTCGGCATTTTTATAACAAATAGATCATTATAAATATGAGAATTTAGCGGTAAGAAATTCAGAACAGATGAAATCTTGTACCTTAAATAAAACGGATGTTCTAAATGCATATTATTTATGATCGTTTGTGGTCCATAATAAAGGTCACTGACAGATGAGTGCTATTACAATATCGTCACTGTTATCCGTTTTTAACCACATATTAGATTAGTATTAATCACCAAATGGTGAATAATTCAAACTTTATACTGTGTGAAATACTATTTTTACATATGATTAACTACAAAAAGTGCCCCACAGTTTTTTTTAAATTTTGTTCACGAAAAAATAAATCAACTACAGAAATGTTAAAAACATGAGAGTTTCCATTAGAATTAGAACTATAGTTTACATATATGTGAAAATGACAATAAGCAAAGTAGATTCAAAAGAACAAAAGTCCAAATGCTTTGACAACAAATGAAAGCACAGACTGGGTGATCCTGTATCGACAGTGCTTTTTGGTTTGGTGATGGATGAGATAATGAGAAAATAGTAACAGTAAAATTGGAAAAAGAAGCTATCAAAGTTGGTCTGATAACGAAAGCAAAATTGAATATATAGTAATGGAACCTAGACAAAAACAGTTGAAACGACTGATAGTGATGACTAGCAGTGGCAAAGAATGACTTTCGAAAGAGGAATTTATATACTTGGGAGTAAAAAGGATACGAGAAGCAGAATATTTAAGCTAGACTAGCAAAAGGCAATTAACAAATAAAATGTTTAAAAATTTGATGTCACGATATGTAACAAGAAAGAACATTTTTCAAAAATAAACAGTTATCGCATTGTTTTTTCCATTTTCTTTTTAGAGGATCATTAAGCCCCACTAGGAGGGGCAAATTGATCTTTAGGACATCGCGTCATAATCCGTAAATGTCTTCCATTATACTATTACAAGAATGACCGTGCTGTGGTTTTTACACCTACTGTAATAAATCTCCAAATTACATATACCCTTAATTATTAACATTTAAACCTTAGGGAGATCATTTTGCCCCTGTCTCCCCTAGATAGATGCTTTGTGAAAACACAAAGACTGAGATGGCTGGAACATATGGAGTGATTGGAAAGAGATAGAATACCGAAGATGGTACCACACAAAAAGCCGATGGCAAAATTGTAAAATATATTTTACATATTCATATAGGGTGTTTGGTAGAGAATGCACGGCCAATCAGAGCGCACGATTTATCCTATACCGATCGGCAACCTAATTGCTGTCTGTAGACATCATTGAATAAAAAGTAAAGGAAGGATAGCTACTATCTACACTCATAGAGAGAAAGCAAGACGGAAGTAGCCATCTTGAACAACCAAGTATGACTCATTTTATTTTGTTGTTGCATTGGTTGGAGAGTACGTTTTTGCTTTTGGAAGTTTTATAATAATTTTATAGTGTTTTTCATTAGTTTTTCTTGTATTTTTGTTTTGTATTTAAATAAGTGTTTATTAGGATTAATTAGAATAGTGTTTTAAGTGTTGAAACATTAGTAATTAGACTACAAACAAAATGGTTAGTTGTGCAGCCTGCGGTTGCTCCAATACCCCTAAAAATAAATCTTTAGGCATCACTTTTCATAGGTAAGTTGTTTTCTTTTATACTTTAATTTATATTAATTTTAAATAATATAAAAGATGCAAAATAAACATTTCATATTTTGATGAATGACAAGGTTAAGACATAGGCGTAACATAAAAATAAAAATAGTAAGTTAACTGTTGTAACACTATACATTTAAGAAATATTTATTTGCATTTTTTCAAATTGGATTTATTTATAATGTGTAAATATTGATTATAAAAGTTTGATGCATAAAAATATGTTTTTAGTTTTCCTAAAGATTGTCAGAAAAGCAAATTGTGGACGAATTTTGTTAATAAACCAGATTGGACACCTATAAGAACAAGTGTATTGTGTTCTCAACATTTCAATAATGAATGTTTTGATCGAACCTCAAAGCTAAAAGTTAGATTGTGGTCCCAAGCTCTACCCACAATAAAAGTCGATCGTTTGAAATATGTAAGTATTTCCTTATATTATTTGTTCATTTTTATAAATAGGTATATCAAAATTGTTTTCTTCTATATTTAGTAATGTTGATTTACATGTATTTAAACTTAACAGGTAAGGAAATTTAATCCAGTTCAACTTACATCTATTGAGTCATCTGAAAACCAAGGTGAGCCTCTACCAGGACCATCATCCAGGGCAGAAACACCTACTCGAGATCCTTCTATAAATCCATGTACAGAAGATACCCCACGTAAAAGACAATTAAAAAGAAAAATTATGGATTTGCAAAAAAATGATGCTTTAAAAAGTACGAAAATTCGAAAACTTCAGAAAATTGTTTGGGGGCAGAGAAAAAAATAACTTCTCTTAAGTCAATGGTAAGTGTGCTTCAAAGAAAAAACTTATTGTCAACTGACCATGAAAATGTATTATTGCAACATTTTGGCCCAAACAAAGAAATAATTGACAGACTTTTTAGAAAACCTATCAAACAGAAGGTAAAACGGAAGTACGAGCAACAAGTGAGAGCATTTGCAGTGACCCTACATTTTTTTTCTCCGAAAGCATATAGTTATGTTCGGAGAACATTTCAAAATTGTTTACCTCACCCAAAAACTTGGTCAAAATGGTATTCTTCTATAAATGGAAAGCCGGGGTTTAGCCAAGAAGCCATTAATTTCTTAAAATCAAAAATGGAAAATACTGAAAAACCATTATTTTGTTCATCGGTTTTTGATGAAATTGCCATTCGTCAGCATTTAGAATATTCTAATGACAAATATTATGGATATGTGGATTATGGAAACGAGTTGCAGGGAGATTGTGAAGAAATAGCAAAAGAAGTTTTAGTTTTTATGATAGTGTGTATCAATGAGCCATGGAAATTACCAATAGATTATTTTTTTATATCTTCACTAAATAGCTCACAAAAGGCAGCTTTAGTCAAACAGTCACTGTATCTTTTAAAAAATGTAGGAATTGAAATAACAAACATAACTTTTGACGGAACTGCCACTAATTTTAGCATGTGCAAGGAGTTAAATTATAACTTTAATAAAAATAATATACAATCACATATAATTATAGACAATACTAAATATTTTTTAATGCCAGATCCAGTACATATGATTAAATTAATTAGAAATTGTTTTGGAGATCTTAAAACGTTTACTGATAAAAATGGGGATTTAATTGATTACAATTATGTTATTAAACTTAATGAGTTGCAAGAAAAAGAAGGACTTCATTTAGGAAACAAATTAAGAAGAAAACATATAGACTTTTTCAGACAGAAAATGAAAGTTAAGTTAGCCACCCAATTATTGAGCAAATCTGTGGCCGATTCTTTAACTTTTTGTAAAGGCATTTTAAAACTAGAAGATTTTCAAGGCAGCGGCCCTACTGCTAACTTTATATTAATTATGAATAATGCTTTTGATATAATGAATTCACATAAAATAAGCAATTTTAGTTATAAACAAGCAGTTTGTCCCAGCAATATTAATAATATAAAAAAATTTTGGGATGAATTTAAAGACTATATTTTAAATTTAAAACTTTCGGGTTGTCCAGTTTTAGACTCTAAGAGAAAAGCTGGATTTACTGGTATACTAATGGGTATGAGTTCAATTATTAGTATTTATGAGGAATACGTTAATGATAAAAAACTTTTATTTTTGCCCACATACAAATTAAATCAAGACCATATAGAATTATTTTTTAGTTCCATAAGAGCACATGGTGGTTATAATAATAATCCTACATGCAGGCAGTTTATGTCTGCTTTTAAAAATTTTTTAATTCATGCTGAAATAAGAGAAGGGGGCGCAGGAAATTGCGTTCCCCTAGAAGAAATTAATATTTTAAATATTGGTAGTGAAAAAAAATCTGCAATAAATATAATAAATGAATCTATTGCACATAGAATGATGATGATAATGAGGATGACATATTAAAATTTATAGATGAACATAATTATGCCTTTCAGGTAGATTCTCTATCATCATATAGTTTGGAAGTACTCACATATATAGTAGGTTTTGTGAGTTTTAAATTGGGGAGAAAGTTAAAATGTAAATATTGTGTTTCCCAACTATATGGTGATAGAGAAAACTTCTTAAATTCTTTAATTAATTTAAAGTCAAGGCACTGCCTAACATACCCCAGTGAGGATATCATTAATATATGTGTGATTGCTGAAAAATTTTTGAGGCGCCTGACAAACAATTTTAAAAACTTAAAAATTAATAAAAATAAAATAATAATAAAAGTTTTAAATGACTTTAAAGACAAAAAAATTTTTCCCAATATGATTCCACATGATACCACTCCATTGGAAAACCATAATATTTTATTATTAAAAAGTGTTCTAGAAATTTTCTTAAACATAAGATTAAGTTTTAGTTGTAAAAATAGGATTAGTAGAGAATATATAAGGAATGCGTTAA
Organism: Galeruca laticollis; assembly: GCA_963921935.1. Lineage (NCBI taxonomy): Eukaryota > Metazoa > Arthropoda > Insecta > Coleoptera > Chrysomelidae > Galeruca > Galeruca laticollis. Next base: position 235,708,319 of record OY998176.1, on the reverse strand, counting down.
CAAAATTAATTATATTTAAAGGTCAATAAAATTTTAATTGTGAATTCTGTTTGTTTTTTTTATCGAGACATCCAAAAAAATCATAATTGTAGTAAGCTTTGGAATTTTGTTTGTTATGTAGCCACTCTAATCTTTAACCATAAAATATTATTTTAAACTAGAAAATATGTGTTTTGTGAAACAAAACACGTGTTCTCTGGTTTAAAATGTCATTCTTACTCAGTATTTACATAACCATCAAAATTTCAACGCCTACTCTAATTAGTTTTTTTTTGGATGTCCCTATATGTAGTATCTAATTTTTTTATTTGCTACAAAATAATTTTATATAGCGCGCCTATGGTAAAACGGATATTGCCGTCCGCCATATGCAACAACCATCCTGATCAACCAAACTTGTGTTTATTGCTCCTTCCTTTACTTTTTATTCAATGGTAGACATTCGTTTTCAACAGAAAATGTCTGGTCCCGCTGCTTCTAATTTTAACCTAACATTTTGCATTAACTATTTGAGTTGTTCGCAAGTTTTTGGTGCTCTTGTGAAATACATTCTTAAATTCGTTTATTTAATATTGTGCAACAGCAATTATTATTGCTATAATTAATTAAATTCACCTTATAGTTAATCTTAAAAAATGGTACTCGAGAAATTAGACATGTATGTAATAAAAAAAAATTAGTTACGGTGAAATTGGATTACTTTTCCGCCCAACCTTTCTATATGCGAGAAGAGTATTGGTTTACCCCAAAAAAAGTTGGAATTTTGAAATTTTTTTTTGAGTTATTTTTACGTTTTCCATCAACAACAACACGAAAAAACGGTTTTTAGAAAAAAAATCCTGTGTGTATGTCGTCGTTGTCGTAGGCCACTTTTCCTTACATGTCTTGTTAGCACGATACAGCCTCCGGAGTGCAATAAGTCAGCAATTTTATGATTGAATATTGTTAAGGACATGTCACAGATGATCCCTATTGATTTTCAGTTCACCAGAGCCAGTACAACGGGTGCTATGGTACTTGAAGTACGACATTTTGTAGTTTTTTGAGAAATTTCAGTTTGTTAGAATGATACAGCCTCCGGAGTTCAACAAGTCACCAATTTTATGATTGAATATTATTCAGGGCATCTCACTGATGAACCCTATTGATTTTCAGCTCACTAGAGCCAATACAACAGGTACTACAGTACTTTAAGTACGATATTTTTGTCATTTTTGGAGAAAATTCAGTTTGTTAGCACGATACAGCCTCCGGAGTATATACAAGTGACCAATTTTATGATTGGATATTATTCGGAGCGTCTCAAAGATGAACCCTATTGATATTCAACTCAGTAAAGCCAGTACAACGGGTGCTATGGTACTTGAAGTACCAAGTTTTCGTAATTTTTGGAGAATTTTCAGATTGTTAGCACGATACAGCCTCCAGAGAGTATACGATTGATCAATTTTATGATTAAAAATTGTTCAAGGTGTCTCACAGATGTACCCTATTGATTTTCAGTTGACTAGAGCGAGCACAGCGGGTCCTATAAATCCAGATATACTGAATTTTTGGTTATTTTTGGAGAAGTTTCGGTTTGTTAGCACGATACATCCCCCGAAGTGTATACAAGTAACACTTTTAAGGCGGGTCCAGATCAAGCGCGCCGATCCGCGCCGCGCCGCGCCAAACGTTTGCGAACGTTGCAGGCGCGTTCAATTTGGACGGGTTACCGCGCACAAACGCGCAATAACGTGCACGAACAAGCGTTCGAAAACATTATCCACTTGTTGTCGGTACATCAAAGAAATTTGCTTGTTCGCGCGCGTTTGATTTGGACGAATTTTTAGTTTACTTGGTGTGTTTGTCAAGAGCGAATGCAGTTGTAATAAAGTCCATTGCCTTATTTAAACAACTGTCTACCTGTAAAAACTTATTTAAAATGGAAGACGTTAATAATACAGAATGGGACCATGAAAGAATTTTATACTTTATTGATTTATATCACGAGTGTCCAGAGTTGTGGGATCCCCGTGAAAAAAATTATCATATGCGCAATAAAAAACAAGATGCTTGGGAAAAAATAGCCGCCAAATTAAAGTGCAATGTGGATGCAGCAGAAGCAAAAATGAATTCCCTGCTATCGTCATTTCGCCGCGAAAGGGGAAAAATAAAAAAAACAACAGGCACGGGCAAAGGTATGTATTGACTAAATTTTATTATTAATATGTATTATAATATTCACTTTATTGTTACATGTAGTACATTATTGTACATATGAAGTAATAATGGTGCCATTTTCAGGTCGGAGGGAGATTTATGTGAGCAGCTGGTTTGCATATGAAAGGTTCTTTTTTTTATTGGACAAGAATAAACCTGTGGGACATATCAACATTGAAAATGTGAGTATAATCATAATAGTTATAAAATAGTGTGTTACGCAGCTTTCGCTCAAATGCATCAATAAGTAATAATGCCCTTACGCATAATCATTTTGCCATGGTACGCGACCATTGTTCATGAAATAGTCTGCTATTTCTTTGCGTATGGCTTGGGCATCTGTTGAACATTTCCTTGGGACTTTCTTTAAAGACATAAAGGAAGGTCCATCGTCTATTTCGTGTCTCCAACTTCCTGGTATTAATTTACCATCTTCTTCATGATCAAATGTTCCCGGAGGTGTGTATGTTTGGCGAGAGGCTTTACTTTTACGTAGATAATTATGTAAGTAGATGGTTGACAGTGTAATAAGAGTTGTGTTGGGAGGTTAGATCAACATTGGCTTCCGCAATACTCGAAAGACAACAGAAATAATCCCAAATGCATTTTCTACAACCCTACGAGCTCTTGAAAGTCGGTAATTAAAAATCCGTTCCATTGAACCCTTTGGGTGCACCCCTGCGTAGGGTTTCATGATATTTTGATGTAAGGCAAATGCCTCGTCGCCGAGAATTACGTAAGGACAAAGTTTTTGGCGACCAGGAAGACCTTCCGGTTCAGGAAAATGTAGTTCGTTCTTAGTAATTTTCTGCCACAATACACTGTTTTTAAATACCCCTCCGTCCGATATCCGTCCCTGACACCCTACATCAGCAAACATAAAATTGTACTCTGCATCCACCAGTGCAAATAATACAATACTAAAGAAGGATTTGTAATTGAAATATTCGCTTCCTGTATTAATAGGAGCTTGAATCATTACATGTTTTCCGTCTATGGCTCCTACACAGTGCGGAAAATTCCAGACGTCTTCAAACATTTTCGCGTGCTTCGCCCAATCTTCTGAACTACTTGGCATCTGTAATTAAAGAAATTATAAAATTAATTTATTTTTATAGACCTCTGTAGAAGAAGAGGACGACAACAGTGATGGGGAAGAAGGGAACGAAGTTAATTCAGAATTAACCACAAATGAAGCGACAGAAGAGCCGAACCCTACACAAAACCAAGAACCTGCAGATTCCCAACTACAATCCCAAAATGAAACAAGAGAGAAACGCAAACTGTTTGCTTCACCAAAGAAGGCACCGGCTAAAAAAAAGAAACCTGCAGAGGATCCGCGAATTGCCTACGCCTTTGATGTCCTTCAAAAGGCCTCAACCGCCGAAAAAGATGAATGTTCAACTTTCGGTGAACATATTGCAAGCAGACTCCGAAAATTTGATGACATGACGCGAGCTACAGCTATGCATCACATAAATAATGTACTGTTCCAAATCGAATTTGATTATTATAGAAATACTGCTGCACGCACACCACAACAACAGCAACAACAAATTGTTATTAATCCTCCACTTCCTTCGCCGTCAACTTCACTTGGTAATCCATCGTCGTCTTCAGCAACTTTTGAAAATAGCTCCCCATATTCACAGTCAATGAGTCCATTGCAACAGTATGTTCATACCTTTGCTGATTTGTAAATTATATTGAGAAATTATATATATTTATATAAACTAACTAAAATAAGGTTAAATATATAGTTAACTTACCTGTATGTGGTCTTTTAATGCCTCAACTATAGCGTTGCAAACTTCAGGAACTATTGTAGAAATACTTTGCTTTGAGACTTTTAACAAATATGATAAACTAGTAAATGAGTCTCCGGTTGCCAAAAAACGTAGGGTTATCGCTAATCTTTCTTTAACAGGTATACACTCTGTGAAATTGGTGTCCTTTTTTTGTATTTTAGGGCCCAATAACTCAATTAATCTTTGAAAGTCTTCAGAGGACATGCGACAAAAATTTTTGAATTGCCCCGTGTTTTCAATTGACAAATCACACAATAAGTCACTGCCACTGTAATGCTTTCTATTTTTAAAAATTCTTGTCATCCACCATCGGCGATTGTTCTTCTTTTTTTTTAATATGCCACTTATTACAATAAATGCAGCACTCGCTACTTTAACTTTTTGATAATCGGTCATGTTTGATATCTACGAATGAAACAAACGCACTAAACTTGGAACCTTTCCGAACATAGCCAAACGTGCGCGCATTTGGTCTATCTAGACAATTCTCCGAACATACACGAATTTTGTTCGCAAACGTTTGGCGCGGCGCGGCGCGGATCGGCGCGCTTGATCTGGACCCGCCTTTATGATAGAATATTGTTCAGGGCCACAGATGCGGAAAAGTTAGTTTTAATCCTTAAAAACGTTTATTTAGGACTATTTTTCACTATTATCATTTATGCTTTTAGGGAGAACGAATTGACTTATTCAGTATCTCAGGCGAAATATACTTCCAAAGGGGTAAAGAATCGGCATATAAAAAAACCCAATGGTACAAGACCAATTGGGCGGCTTATTTCATAAATTTTTTGCATCAGATTTAAAACAAAACAAAAATTAAATTTTCTTAAATGTTTTCATGTACGTTTTAGAAAAAAGTGTTTCATACAAAAGTTGTAGTTCTAAAAAAATATCAGTAACTCTTTTGCGTCAAATCAAAAACAAAAGATATACAATTCTTTTTCAATTTTTACAGTCCGCCATTTTGTTTATACTGGGCCAATTTGGCCCGTTAACGAACTCGTCCAAGATTTTGGCCGAACCAATTTTTGTAGCGAGTTTGGTTTTGATCCGTCAAAAAATGCGCCCTCTATCGTGCTTACAAATTCCGTTAGAACGCATACATAATATATTTACTCTCTACAATAGTCGTATTTCATTCTGAAATAAATGGTTTTAAAGATTAAAACTAACTTTTCCGCATCTGTGGCCCTGAACAATATTCTATCATAAAATTTTTACTTGTATACACTTCGGGGGATGTATCGTGCTAACAAACCGAAATTTTTCTAAAAATAAACAAAAATGTAGTATATCTGGATTTATAGGACCCGCTGTACTCGCCCTAGTCAACTGAAAATCAATAGGGTACATCTGTAAGACTCCTTGAACAATATTCAATCATAAAATTGATCAATCGTATACTCTCTGGAGGCTGTATCGTGCTAACAAACTAAAAATTATCCTAAATAGACAAAAATTTGGTACTTCAAGTACCATAGCACCCGTTCTACTGGCTTTAGTGAGCTTAATATCAATAGAGTTCATGTTTGAGACGATCTGAATAATATCCAATTGATGCGAAGATGTTATGCACCGGGTTATTTTGCCGACCAGAGGAGAGGTCGAGTGATCATAGTTTAATTGCTGGTTGTCTTACACACACATATTTTGAAAGGAACACTTTAACTAACGAAATAATATATTAACATTGAATAATTACGCAGGAATAAAGAATAATATGAATTAACAAAATGGCGAACTTTTTATATATATGTCAAAATGCCAATCTCTGCCGCTGTTCTATTTCTGCTGTCGCAGACCTCGTCGACCAATCGTTACAACTCTCCCCCTCTGCTTCACGAATCGTCTCGAGAGTAGGAGCAGGGAAGTTGGAGGTCGCTAAACAACAGGAACAACTTTTGGGTTTAGCGATTCTTCTCCTTGGAGGAGTTACGGTTTGGATCTGAGCCTCTTCTTCCGAGGTATCCTCTTGTGACATATCTGTACAGTATCCCATTATTCATCACATAACCTCTCTCTAGCCATCTCTTGAGGTCAAGGTCATTATTTGATAGGCTCTCGAAGTTGCGTATTTCACTAACAGGCTGTCTGGGCATATCTACTGATACCAGGTTAGTCTCAGTGGCTTCCGCCACACTTGGGCGAGACAACATGTCCGCTACAACATTTAAACGGCCTGGGGTGTATTCAATTCTTAAATCATAAGATTGCAAAATTAAACTCCAACGTGCTAAGCGACCTGAAGGTGATCTGAGAGACATGAGCCATTTCAAGGGCTGGTGGTCACTTTGGATAATGACTGTAGTCTTCTAAGTAACCTCTAAATTTGGTTACTGACCAAACGACAGCAAGCGCTTCTCTTTCTGTCGTGGAATAGTTCTTTTCCGCTGCGGTCAACAATCTGCTAATATATTCGATAGGACGCTCATCTTCCAATGTCTCCCCCTGGAGTAAACATGCTCCAAGTGCGTAAGCACTGGCATCTGTCCTTAAAATGAAAGGCTTTGATTGATCAGCTTGTCGCAAGATTGGACTGGTGGTTAACCTAGCTTTCAATTGATTGAATGCCTCTATTTGACGAGGACCCCACAACCACTTTGCTTTCTTTTTAGTGAGCATGGACAATGGTTGGGCTATATCAGCAAATCCAGGTATGAATCTTCGGTACCAAGAACAGGTTTGTAGAAATGAAATTAGGTTCTGCACATTCTTAGGTTCTGGTATATTATTTATAGCATTAACTTTGTCATAATTTGGTGAAAATCCTAGAGGTGAAATGATGTGACCTAAATACAGGACAGAATCACATGAAAAAGAGCATTTATTTCGATTTAGGTGAAGTTTGAAATGGCGAAGACGATTAAATACTGTTTTTAAGTCCATTAAGTGACTACTAAAAGACGATGAAAAGACGATCAGATCATCCAAATATGCCAGGATATTAACGTCTTGAAGGCCAGACCGGAAGCGGTCAATGAGACGTTGGAAAGTCGCTGGCGCATTGCAGAGACCGAATGGCATTCTAGTGTACCTAAAGGTACCATATGGGCAAATGAAGGCAGTTTTATCTCTATCAGAAAATTTTATAGGAATTTGATGATAACCAGCTTTTAAATCCAGAGTAGTTATATACTCGAGTTGTTTCGTACTGTGAATTATATCATCAATCCGGGGCAGAGGATATTTATCCTTGCGGGTAATTGAATTAAGTTTACGATAGTCTACGGTAAGCCTTACCGCACCATCCTTTTTGGGAACCAATACCACTCGCGCTGCATACGGAGAGTCGCACTCTTCGATAATATTCATGGACAGCAATTTATCAATTTCCTTCCGAAGTAATTCTTTCTTATATTCCGAGAGCCTATATGGAGGGACTGAAATAGGTGTATTATCCAATAATTGTATGGAATGTTCAGCATATGGTGTAGACTCTAGAATTTCCTCAAAGATGTCTCTATTTTCCTGCAACACATTGTTAAGGTCAGTTCTTTGAGAAGGAGTTAAATTAGTCGCTTCGGAATCTCTTAGATTGACTTCTGAGAGATTTATAGCATTCAACGTACAATACGGGTTGAGAGGTTCCTCTACAAATGGATACAATATCTCTGGAGCATCCCCATAACACCAACAACCACGTGGAATATCTAAAACAATGTTGCCTAATTTCAAAAAGTCAGAGCCGAGTAGCGTTCTACTAGAAGTATGCTCAGGAATTGAAATTAGATTTAAATTATGTTGTCTGTCTTGAAGTGTAACAGAGACTTCAAAAAACAGAGCCGTTACTAAGCTTACTTTTCCATCAGCTAGAATCATTTCCATGGGTCTAGTAGTATAAGGAATCTTGTCATTAAGTAAAATTTCCCGTAGCTTTGCTCCTGCTATACTGGATTGAGCGCCTGAATCAAGATATGTCACGCCTGTATGACCTTCAACTGTAATATATGCTAAAGGACGCAAGTTACCTGAAGCTTGAGGAAACGAGCTGCACAAAAATTCAGCTGGTCGAGTTGACGTTGATGGTTTTGATCATTTTGGACAGTTGCTTCGTATATACCCTGGTGTCTGGCAACCATAGCAAATTAAAACTTTGGATGAACCATTATTATCAGAAATGGTTTGATTATTAGGAGTGTCAGTAGATGCTTTCTTCTCACGGGTTAATAACTTACGACACTCGTCTTTATTATGTCCATAATTTTTACAATATGAACAGTGTTTTTGTTTTCGAACATAATTGTGTGAGTTCTGATTTGAAGCAACAGGTTTTGAAGCACCGTTGTCTTGTCAAGATATTTCTGCATTTCGCGCTGCTTCAATAAATTCGCGAAAATCATTAATTTGATCACGACAGATTTTACCTCTAATCAATGGATTTAGCAATCCATACAGCATATCTATCTGTAGGTGTTCAGAGACAACTGAATCACCTTGTAATCTTGAAAATAAGGCACGTTTTTGACTAACAAATATATCTGTTTTCTCGTTACCTTGAGCAGTGGAAAATATATCTCTAAATATTTGGTATGCGGGCTTAGCAAATCCATAAGCATGTAAAAGAGCCTTAGTTGCTTCATCAAAAGAAGTAATGGATCCTTTAATCCCTTGCCACCATGTAGCTGCTGCATCACATAGTAACATACTGAGACCTTTGATAGCATTTTCATCTGAAATCTTCAAACATTCTTTGTAAGTTGTGATTGCATCTATAAATGCATCCACATCCGCTCCTGAAGATCCGTCAAATCTAGCTTTGCATGCAGAGAAATTAGCACTACTTACTGTTTGATTATCATCTTTTATGTTGATACAAATGCTTTCGATGAGAGTTTTCAACATGTCGGGTGACATTACTATCTGCTGAATCGGATCTGTCATGTTTCTGTCTTGCTTCTTACGGCTTGATTTCATTACATAACACAAAACAACAGGGAGTTCAATAGTCACTACCGAAAATTCCTACAAAATTATTTCCTGAAGTGATGAAATACGGAGTGTTAATGAAACAACAAACGTTCTAAATAGTACTGATGAGCCGATCAGTGTCTGTTTAGAATTTCAAAACAATTAGCACACGTTACATACACGAACAATTCTTCTGGCCACACGTTGGGACGCCAAACTTGATGCGAAGATGTTATGCACCGGGTTATTTTGCCGACCAGAGGAGAGGTCGAGTGATCAGTGTTTAATTGCTGGTTGTCTTACACACACATATTTTGAAAGGAACACTTTAACTAACGAAATAATATATTAACATTGAATAATTACGCAGGAATAAAGAATAATATGAATTAACAAAATGGCGAACTTTTTATATATATGTCAAAATGACAATCTCTGCCGCTGTTCTATTTCTGCTGTCGCAGACCTCGTCGACCAATCGTTACACAATCATAAAATTGGTCACTTGTATATACTCTGGAGGCTGTCTCGTGCTAACAAACTAAAACATCTCCAAAAATGATAAAATATCGTACTTAAAGTACTGTAGCACTTGTTGTATTGGCTCTGGTGAGATAAAAATCAATAGGGTTCATATGTGAGATGTCCTGAATAATATTCAATCATAAAATATGTGACTTATTGAACTCCGGAGGCTGTATCGTGCTAACAAACTGAAATTTCTCAAAAAATGACAAAATGTCTTACTTCATGTACCATAGCACCCGTTGTACTGGCTCCGGTGAGATGAAAATCAATAGGGTTGGTTCATCTGTGACATGTCCGTAACAATATTCATTTATAAAATTGGTGACTTATTGCACTCCGGAGGCGGTATCGTGCTAACAAGACATGTAAGATAAAGTGGCCGACGACATAGACACAGGATTTTTTTTCTAAAAACCGTTTTTTCGTGTTGTTGTTGATGGAAAACGTAAAAATAACTCAAATTTTATTTTCAAAATTTCATTTTTTTTGTGGGTAAACCAATACTTTTCTCGCATATAGATAGGTTGGGCGGAAAAGTAATAGGAGACGGATAATTCCATTCTACTGCAATAGATGTGATATAAAATTTTTTATCTGATGGCATGTCATAATGACAACGTTATGTCACTCAATTTTGATGACATAAGGAAGCTCATTATGGGACTAAGTACCATAATGAATTGATTATGGGTCTAAGTACCATAATGAATTCATTATGGTACTAAGTACCATAATGAAATTCTATAAGGAAAACACGTAATGGTTTGATCAAAAAAGTTTATTCAAAATGCATAACTATGTACAAAACTATTTATTATAAATGGTAAAAGAACAATTACTACAATTTGTAACATTAATTCCAATGGATTCTACAGTTTTTACATCAGTAGTTGATGATTGTTGGCACCAAAAATTGCTTCTGATATTTTTTTCTTTTGCTCTTTCGAATTTTCGATGTAACCTTCAGCGACAGTATTGCTTTTCCATCCGCCATGGCGTTTCACGGTACACAGATCAGCTCCAGAATCAGCCAAAAATGAAGCAGACGATCGCCGAAAACAATGTCCGGTATATTCTTCAGGGCGAGGTAAATCCAAGAAAGTGGCAATAACTTTTGGCATTTTACCAAAGGTATGTATTCCAACGGGTTGTTTTGTGCATTTCTTATTTCTATAAGTGACAAAAAAACGTAGATGGTTTGTGTTGCAAGGTCGTATTTTCACATATTGTCTGACAAGTTCTACCATATTCAATCCTGGGATATTCCCCGAAGTTACAAAAAATTCTCGCATTACCTTTGTTTTTGTATTCGGTAATGTAATTCTAAAAACGGATCCTTCATCTATTACATTTTCAACAAGCATATTTGTCAATTCCACTCTTCTGCATGCTCCACTTAGTCCAATTATCATGGCAACTTTATTAAATAAGTATGTGTCATCTGATGCTTCCGTTAAAAACTTTGTAACATCTTGTTTAGTAAAAATTTTGGATTTTTTAGCTCTGTAACCTTCTGATTTACGTTTTAGTAATGCAACCAGCTGTAGGTACTTACTAATATCGACGTTTTTTCTTGTTGATAAAATACTTCTTATCATCAAATAATACGACCAAAGAGAAGATGGTTTTCTTTCCTTAGATAAGCATTCAAAGTAAGCCAACAATACTTTTTCATGAGTGATATTCTTGATTTTTTTAGCAGAACACCATTCTTCGTACCGATTAAACACCATTTCATATACACTCCGTGATTTTTCCGGCAAAAGGGAGTCCACGATATTTCTCGACATTTCTTCCAAATCAGAAGGTAAACTATCAGCTTCATAATCACTCATTTTTTAAATTATATTAAATTCTACCTGACAATAATTATTGAGTTTGACAGCGATAAATAAATATTGCCGTTACAACCTGATGACGTTGTCAAGGAAATGGCAAAGCACAGCTCACTCACCTACTAATATTTGAAACTACACAATACTTACTCCTTTAAAAATAGTTGTCATTGTGACATGTCGAAAATGCAGTTTTTAATTTTTCGAAAATGTATTGATATAAATGCCATCAGATAAAATTTTGTATGTAATACGAATCATAAACAATCATTATGGCACACGCCGTGTTATCGGACTCGGCTACGCCTCGCCCGATAACATTCACGACTTGTACCATAATGATCGTCTTTATGATCCTTATTACATAAATAACTATTATGATTTTTTTAAAAATATTATTGGTTATTATTTCATTCAAATTTTTTAGGATTTCAAAGTTCATCCGAAAAACGAAATTTGAAGACTGAAGGTAGTATTGGCATTCCAGGAGTATGTCCATCATGAATCATTTTAAATATTTTGGAAAATGCTTAGTTATATAATTGTCTAAAAATTCTGTTTTTAGAAAACCGTTCTATTTTTTCAAAAAAGACTATATTTTTTTAGGAGAGGTACACGTCAATTGAACAGACACATGTAGGACATGATGAGGAATTAAGGGCACATAGGTTAACAAAGGCTGAATAAATTAATATTGTGGGACAATTAGCTGGTGGAATTTCAATAATCAGGATATTACAAGATGCGAGGACAATTGAAAATTGGAACGAATGAATGTTAAAAAAAGAGGAGATTTAGCTTATTTAAATAGAAAATATAATATTGACAAGAAAAGGTATGCAGATGATATGACAGCTACAACTTTGAAAATTAAAGAATGGAATAGAGCAGGGCAAAAGTATGCATTTTTATGCAAGAAAATTGATTTATACCACATAACTTTATATCTAAAAATTGACAAAAATTAAAAATAATTTTTTCTACTTCCGTTACTAAAACACGGGTTTGACTCTTTAAACACTAGTGTTTAAAATGCAAAAAGTAACATCTCGTTTATCTTTTGTCTTCTAAACGTCACATCACGTGTATCTTTTGAATTTTAAATTTCATATTCTGTGATAATTTTGTTGTTCTGTGTCATTTGATTTGTCAATCACTTGTCAGCCATCGTCTGAAATATGAATTTATAGGCCGAATAGCCCTGGCAGCTGAGGCCATAAATTAAGGAAAGAAGAAGATGTTATGAATAAAATCCATATATAATATAATTGAGATATTTTTTTTATTCCTACAGGCGTAGAAAAAGTATTGTAAGCACCTCATGTTAAAAACGTCTTTAGTCATTCGTTTCATAAAATTCGTGACTCGCTCCGCTCGCTCGTTAAATAACTATTAAATTGACTACAAAATGTCCTTATTATGCAACAATTTAAAAGTTTGAAGTGGACCAAAGTGATAGTAACAAATTTTATGAACTTTAAAAAAAATTCAAGTATAATAATTAGCTTTTAGAGATAGACCTTTTTAGTAATACAAAAATTCTTACATATCATGTGATTTTAAAGGGCAGCTAACTGTGGTGGTACTAAATTTGATAATGTAGTTTTAATATTAGGAGGTTGTGGTAAATTGGACTTTTTAATTATGGTTTAATTTATTAGTATTGTGTACATTGCTTTTTGGGTTGTAATGTGTGGATTTGTGATGAAGGAATAACTTTGATTAATTTTGGGTGAAAGTTACCCAGATTTAGAGGTTGAGGATTTTGCACTAGGGTTCATGAATGGTGTTATGGAAAAGAAACTTGGAGATTTTAATCGCACAATATACATAGATGGAACTGATGGGACCAACATAATGAATTGGGATTTAAGAATAGTTTTGATTAAAGATTAATTCAATATGGGTTTTCCAGTGGCATTTTTAGTTATTAATAGGTTAGATTCAAAGGTACAGGCATTTTTTTTTCAGATCTCTTAGGAATATGGTAGGCGAATTAATTGAAGCCAAATACATAATGAGCGATGACGACCCAAAATATTACATGCATGGACCAAATGTATGACAACTGGTGGAACCTTTCCCGTACCAAGAAGGCTTCTCTGTACGTGGCATATTATTAAAAAATGGAATATTCAAGAAAAATCAAAGATAAAGAACCTAGAAGTTAAGAAGAAAATGAAAGCAGAAATGAGAAGTATATTAAACGAAATTAATGTTAAAACTTTTGAGAAAAAGAGTGACAAGTATTTTAAATGTTTAGAAAAATAGGAAGAGAATTATTTTCTTCAGTATTTACAAAGGTAATAATTCAGTATGAAAAATACTTAAAATATAAAAACTCATTTTTGTTCTTGACAACATAATTTGAGGATTTTAGATATTATTTTCAGAGCAAAAATAGAATCGTGATGTTGGCCCATTGTTATAGAATTGAACCAGGCATAAGTACCAACATGGCAATTGAGAATTTAAATAAATTACTGAAGTACAACCAAATGCGTGTACAACGTAATATTAGGTACCTTTCAAATGTTGGTTATATACCGGGTGTCCATCTTTATTTTCCTTCATTTTAACTGTCCATAACTTCTAAACGGTTTGAAATAGCAACATGCGGTTTCCACTAAAATGTTCCATTTTCACACAAATTTTGTTTAAAAAAGTTAAGTTTTTTTTATTCGCCTTGCCTAGGTCACAACAAAAAATGGCGGATGTTTGACAATTTTTTGTTAATGGAATACCCAGTATTTTTTTGTAGTTTGAAAGAACCGGCCTTTACCTATCGTTTAGTGGAAAAATTTTTAAAATCGGTTAACGAGTGACTGAGCAATTAATTTTTTAAATGAGAGATGCTTACTTAGTACTTTTAATCATAGTAAGCTTTGGAAGTTTTATGTCAATTTCATCAACTTTGAGAATTGTCAGTCATTGTTATTGTCTGTTTTTATGTGAAAATGGTGTTTTCAGACGTAGAAAAAGCAAATGTTGTACCTACCTTTGCTAAAACAAAATCTGTGATTTCAACTCAGAGACGTTTTTTCAGAGATTTTAATAAACAACCACCCACTTCAAAAACAATTAGAAGTTGCTTCCGCACTTATAAAGAAACTGGATCACTATCTCGAAAGAAAAGAATACTAATTAACAATTATTTATATGACACCATAGCTGTATATGACTTTGTTGGGAGATATCCAAAATCGTCTAAAGTTCATAACATTTTGAAAGCAATAAAAATGAAACCTTATAAAATTCAAATTCAGCAAAAATTGAATAAGAAGGATTTCGAAGAGCGTGTTTGTATGTGTGAAATGTTAATGGATCTCAGGAGTGCACCAAACGTCAATCTAATGAAGTAAATCCGCACGAGTTTGAACAATATGAAAGAGATTCACCTAAGGTAAATGTGTGGTGTGCTGTCAACAACAATAAATTACATGGACCATTTTTTTTCGCTGAAAAACAATCAATGGAAATATACAGACATGTTGGAATTATTTTTTTATTCACAGTTGGATCAAGACGTGCAATTAAATGGTAATTGGAATGAAATCTATTTCCAGCAGGATGGGGCACCTCTCCCCATTTTTCTTAAATATCTCTCTATTCTTGTCTATTGCCAATTAATTTGGTGACAACTGAATTGGCAGAAGTGGTCCAGTAGAATGGGCTCCTAATTCACCTGACCTAACAGTTCCTAATTTTTTTGTATGTCAATATGTAAAATCTTTAGCGTATAATTCTGCACCACAAAATTTGGATGAATTAAAGATTGATATTCGTCATGCATTTAACAGCATTACGCAAGATATGTTGTGCTAGTCTTTTACAAATTTATATGTAAGGTTATCAAGAAGGGCGACACATTGAACATTTAATTAATTAAAAGTACATATCACTTTTTTCTTTGTGTCTTGTTTTGAATAAAATTGAATTTTATTGTTGTTACGTTTTGTGATTATATACTTCTTTGTATCTCTCATTTTAAAAATTAATTGCTCAGTTACACGTTAACCGATTTTAAAAAAATTTGCACTGAAGAGTAGGTAATGGTCGGTTCTTTGAGACTACAAAAAAATGTATTGGGTGTTCCATTAACAAAAGTCAACAAAAACATTGTCAAACTTCCGCCATTTTTGTTGTGACGTAGGGAAAACGAATAAAAAAAACTTAACTTTTTTAAACAAAACTTGTGCTAAAATGGAACATTTTATTGAAAACTGCATGTTTCTATCTCAAACCGTTTAGAAGTTATGGGCAGTTAAAATGAGGGAAAATAAAGATGGCCACCCGGTATTATGATTATATTTTGTTATGTTTTAGAGTTGAAAAATTACTGGATTTGTTAGATGATATTGTAGATGAAAAAATGTGGAAGAAAATAGTAAACGCGGAAAGCCCGAATGCAAACAATTATCAACATAAAATGAACGTGGAGGCCCATAAAAAAACAGAAGAAATAAGCAGTAGATACGGTGGAATATTCGGAATAGGGAAACTTTAAGATAAAATCAGTTTCAGAAAGTTTATGTTGGCAGGATGGTGTAATTTTAGTAGCACGGAAGGATGTAAGGGGAATCTGAAAGAAACTGCAAAAAAGGAAAATATTCCGAAGAAGAATTAAATAAATTTGATAAATTCTTTATATTATTTAATATATTAGCTAGGCAATTTATTATTAAGGAAAAAAGCCGTTGACAAATTAGACAGAAAAAACTTTGCAATGGCTATTATTATGATTATCTTTTTTAATTATAGAAAATTGCGACGCAAACATATTCGAAGAAGAACTAAAGACATTTAATGGATCCTCTTTATTATTATATATATTCGCTAGGCATTTTTTAAAGGAAAAAAGCCATTGACAAATTGGACTGAAAAAAGTATGCATTGTCTTTTATTATGATTATTTTTTTAATTATATGTGTTGTAAACATTTTTTTATAATTTTCATTAAATTAACTATTCACTATATATGTGTCGTATTTTTATTTATTACAATCCTTATTAAAGAATTATCCGAGGCATATTGAAATTGCTAGTACTTTTTTTGCATAAAATAAGTAATTTACTAAAAAACAAAATCTTGTTGTTTTTAAGGTTATTATTTTACTTTCGAGTTATATTTGTTTCAAATTCGTAAATTTTTTAATAGAATTACTTCTTGCAGTTTAATAATATCTAAATTGTTGTAAGACGGACATTATCATGTGCTAAATACACAAAATAATAGTTATTTATGTACCAAGGCAGTAAAGTGATTCTTTATCGAACGAGTCTGAAATTATGAGACGAGCGAGCAAAGCGAGCGAGGCGAATAACAGGCGAGTTCGATAAAACACTTTACTGACGTGGTGCATACAAAATTTTATCGCAGACTGTTAAGAATTCAGAATATAAAAAACTGAGATATCACTCATTGCATTTTATTATGACAAAGTTAACAGCAAATATAGAACAAATCTAATTATTATTTGTTATATTGGAATTGAACGTACACTCTGAAGCATTATAAAAATTAATACCTGAAGTGGAAGGAGTTCCAACCGAAAACGTTTGAGGGTTATTATCTATATTGAAAATGTGCAAATCATCTCTTTTAGAATTGGTGATAGCTGTGTTGTAAGTTGGATCATCGCCTAAAATTCTCTTCGCAATTTTTGTTTTATTGAGCACAGATTCTTTAACATAGGACTCTGCAATCGTGTCACTTTTCCACCCTCCGTTGCGTTTCAAATGTTCTTTACTTCCGCCTGCGTTGGCAAAGAGAGTGGCGGATGTTCGACGGAAACAATGTCCCGTGTAAATTGATGGTTCTGGCAGAAACAGATATTCGGCAATTTTGCTTGGAACACTTCCGATAGTATGAATTACAACTGGCTGAACAGTACATTTACCGTTCCTGTAGATTAGGAAAAATCGATCGTGAGACAACACGTTTTCACTGTATTTCCTAACTTTGTGTCCATTGCACCACTCCATAAAAATGTCGTACTGGCGATTGTATTTTTCTGGCAGAAGTTCTAAAGACGTCTCTAATGACTTCAATTGAATTTCAGGAGGCGTGCACTGAGTATCTTCCATAATTTGTTATGAATAAATTATAAGAAAACTATTATCGAGCCGTAATATTGGGAGAAGCGTGACACTGACAGATGACTTTCGATTACTGTCAAAGTCAAAATACTTTACCTGCCGCATTTGTACTTTATTTTACGGTAAAAAAAGTGTTTGTTTACTTCCGGAAATCAATCTGATAATTTACGGCTTTACTGACGGTTGGCGATAATAGTATATTATACATCAAGCGACTAAAGTGGCCCATTTAATTCCGCGGGTGGTGTTTGATTCCTGAGGGAAGTAATCCACCTAGGGGATTAATTTCACTTTAGTTGAGAGGCGTATACGCTATTTTCTGCAATTCCGGTAATTCTACATACACTTTTAATAAAAATAAATACTACTTAGGGTGGACTTTTACGAAACTTGGCTGGGCATCGAGGATGGACTTTTATGACACTTGACTGGGCATCGAGAACGGACTTCTAAAATGCTTGGTTAGGCATCGAGGATGTACGTTTTTATTTGTACTTTAAATCCCTTAATAAAGTTATCAGTAAGTACAAGTTGGTCGTAGGTAAAGTATAGTACGTAACTCGTGTTGTAACGCATCTTACGCACTCGCCGCTACGCGGCTTCGTGCGTAAAATGCTTCTTACAACACACGTTACGTAATATACTATTACTAATATGAGATACATTCAGACAGCTAAAAGATGCGGATTGAATGAAACGGAACCGATTATCATATAATTCCAAATAACTCTTAGTATTAAATGCAATCTCATATCTTATAAACGTTATTTACCATTTACATATAGAATAAAATTCAACGTCTAATATCGAAATAATGAATTTTTAATAATATGGCTACGTCTATTGACAGTTGCTAAGTGGTCTCTATGGAAGCCGTGCGATTTGTTTTACCGTGCGTAATAGACGTCTTACATTGATTGCCGACTGTGTGTTTTTGACTACTTACAGGGGTGGTTGTTGGTAAAATAAATTATTGTAGTTCAATACTATACAAAAAGATGTAAGTTGGACATTATTATGTGCTAAATACACAAACTACTTGAAGTTTACTGATATCCAAAAAGTTGTAAATTAGACATTATCATATGCTAAATACACAAAATAGAATTACCTCTCGCAGTTTAATAATATCTAAAAAGTTGCAAGTGTGCTAAATACACAGACTCGATTTAAATTTGGTGCCTAACAATTTAAACTTCGCGCCAAATGAGCCTCGCCTAACACGCCTCTGATTGGCTGTGCATTCTTTGCTTATAATGATGAGAGGAGTAAATAGGACCATTTAGAGCACGTCTAGCATATTTACCGTTTTTTGTTATGATTTTTTATTTGTTCAAAATTTGGTCTTTCATCTAAAAAAATATTTATCTTGAAAAGAAAAAACAATTACATGTTGTTGTTGAAATACCAAATTTTGAAGAAATGGAACAAAAATAAAAAATCATAATTCAAAAACCGTAAAGAATTTTACCGTCGTAAATATACTAGACGTTCTCTAAATGATCCTATTTACCCCTTCCATCAGTTTGGTTAACCCTCTAAACCAAAAACACCCTGTATATATCTTTTTATTAGTATTTTAGATTTTTGAAAATGTTCTAAAACAAGGATGAAACGTCGAATTCTTCAAGATTTTGACATAATTTCGACCATTCCTGTATAAAAATATTTGTTTAACTATATTAACAAAATTAGTTTAATAATTTTAATGTGAACAAAATTAAGTGAAATGGCACAATATTAGTTTTGATAAGTCAACACGCTAATGTCCTTCATTTTTAAATTTTTATAAACAATACAATAATTTCATAATTTTGACCTAATATCTTGACCAGGAGAAATTTTGTATGTGACATTGAATGACAAAATTGTTTATATTACTCCGACAACGGCAGTATTTGGTTAAAGATATGCTAATTGCGCTCTTTATATATTTTTTAAAGTTTCATGCTTAATGGTGCAGACTGAAACTTCATTTCCACTATGAAGTTACAGATAAAGTAAATGTTGAATAATCAATTAACAGATGCCATTCATCAGGTTTGTATTCTTGGTCGAGAGTAACCATTACAGCCTGTGCATTATTGCAAAAGACAAAAATCGTTTATGAAATATTCATGTCTTTTCCTATATTGACAAACTTTAGTTACTTTTTCAAAACGTTTCAATCCTTAATCTATTAGTTTAGCTTTTATAAATTGAAATCATGCACCAAATCGACAAGATTCCCATGATGTGAAAACAAATATGGTTCACAAAGGGGGTGAAAATATTTATCCACAGACTCAATGATCAGCTCATCATCATTTACTGATGCATAATTGCTTGTTACATTAATAGATGTAGGCACAGGATGCAATACGTTTCACAGCTGGCAGGTTTAAGTAGTTGATAGTTTTGATTTTGTTGTAATAAGTTGGTAAAATATAGATGTGTAGCAGTCTGTATAGGTGATCCTTAAATTCTATCCACCTACATTGGGCATTTCAAATTTGTCTTGACCAACTAGTCGGATGTGCGATAAAAAATAGAGATGTGGTGATCACCATCGTTACAACCAAAAGAGAATTCGTACAGGGTGTCAAAAATTGGTGTGTTTTACAGGGTATCTTGTAAACTAGAAGAGATAGAAGAATAGCAGTTAAGATGTTATAACTTCTTTTTTTGTTAAAGTAACGATAGCCTAATTAAATCTTTAGTAACTCCCTGCAGTTGGAAGATACAGGGCGATTATTGAAAACTGTCGAAAACTACAAGGTACTATAACTTCTTAATTAAGAAAAATATAAAAAAACGTTATAAAAACTTTTGATAGATATAATAATAAAGAGTTCAGCGGCGCACAGAATTTTTTTGTTAGGGGGCTCACTAAGGAAATATAATGCAAACTTATGTTGTTTTAAATGAGACACCCTGTATATTTTGACGTTTTTCGTTTCCTTTTTTAATTCTCATTCACCTGATATGACATATTATATATCCATTTTCAATGGTTGGAGCTAGAGTGCAAATAAACCATTTATGGATGTTATCAGTTGAAACGCCCTTAAAAAATTGAACACTCAGTAAGGAAATTTAACATTTTATTATAAGGATACTGATGGGTGACAATTTTATTTATCAAAAGTATAATTAATACAAATAAAACCAGATTAAAAAAATAAAAACAATAAACTTATAAAACAACAAGAAATATTGTAACAACTAATCTACCTATAACTAATTTTATTAGAATGTAAAAATTACATTAAATGTTCAAAATGTCCTCCGTTTTGTTGTAATAATAATTGAAACCTTTTTCTTACTGATCTTACACAATTGAGAATGTGCACTGGCTTTATTTTTCTAAATGCGGCATGAATATTTTGTAATAAATCTTCCCTACTCTCGAAGTTAGTCTTGTAAATATTATTTTTTTAAAATCCCCAAATAAAAAAATCAGGATTTACTTCCGGAGAACGAGGGGGCCACTTAACCGATCCATAAGTACCAATCCACCGATTAGAAAATTTTTCGTTTAAATAATCTCCAATGAATAGAGCATTATGGACAGGTGCTCCATCTTGTTGGAACCAAACTGTGTCCGTATCATCCAACACTTCTTCCTCCAAAAGTTTGTGTAAGTTTATTTCCAAGATATCTATATATCCAGCAGCAGTTAGATTATCATCAAATATATGATAAACTAATTTATTATGTTTGACACAACAACTAACGTTAAAGCCGAATCTGCCTTGTCTTCTGATCCCCTGAACTAAGTGTGGATTTGAGTCATTCCAATTCATTTTTTTTTATTGAAACATGTCGCATCCACCAAAAGGTTATTAGCGACAATACAATAGTATAATAACATTATTTCTTATACAATAAGTTTATAGATTTTAAATAGTCTATGATTCGCCTATGATATTGACAGTCTTTTCCGAGGAGAACTTCCAAACTGTTCGGAAAATTATTTGTTGCTCGTTCGACTGTGTATTTTGGACATGCAATAAGGACATGTTTTATGCTATTTACGACATTATACGTTGTACACATCGGGGGTTCACTATTTGTGAATAAATAGGAATGAGTATATCTTGAGTGACCTAGTCGAAGCCGCGTTAATACAACTTGTATTTTCCTATTTTTAGTAGTAGGTTGCCATGGAGATATATTACTCTTTACTTCCCTTAGTTTTGATCTGGAATTCGACCACTCGCGATCCCACGCACTATACACTTTCATTTTAAAGAATGCTTTCAAATCACTAGCAACGCTTCGACACTCACTTTCCGAATTAATATTAAAGATCGCATCACGCGCACTAGCGTCTGCTTTGTCGTTGCCTTCGATTCCAATATGCGATGGTATCCATATAAACTTAACACTTCTAGAATTCAACTCGGCTTCCAGTAATTCAGCCTTTATTAGTTTTCCAATAGGATTTTGTTGGTATATTTGCTGCAAACTTTTTAAAGCACTGAGGGAGTCGCTAAGACTGAGGCTGTTTAAAAATGTCTGCGAGTTTGCGAGTTGGAGAGCTTTGTATAAAGCAAAAAGTTCAGCAGAGAAAATACTGAGGCTGGAAGGAAGTCTGTATTGGGAAATATTCCCCGAATTTACAATGGCAGCCCCTACCCCTGTTTCACATTTTGATGCATCAGTGTATATTTTATTGCAGTCACTGTGTTGTTGTTCCAAAATGAAATTAAATTTATCCCTTAATGTTGCTGAGTTTACTTCGTTTTTGTTAAATATACTTAGTGTTGTATTAACGCTAGGGGTTTTAATGGTCCAGGGTGGAGGATGATCCAAGTCTACAGGAAATACAGGAGGAAATTGAATGTCCAAATTATTTAGGAATATTCTTATCCTTTCGTAGTAAGGTTTAGCTGTTTGGGGCTTATTGCTGAAGTGATGTAGATATTTATTGGTGAAGGTGTTATTATAAAGGGGCTTGTGATAATGTTAGATACATTCTTCGATAATGTAGAGGAGGTTCACTCGTTTCACTATGAAGACTATCGACAGGAGTTGTTCTAAAAGCTCCAAGATCAATTCTAAGCCCATGATTGTGAACAGTATCAAGTAATTTTAATGTTGTTTTAGATGCAGAGACGTAAGCAATTGATCCATAGTCTATTTTAGATCTTATTAAACTTTTGTAGATAGTTAGCAGCATATTATAATCAGATCCCCAGTGTTTGTTACTTAATGTCTTCATTATGTTTAGCCTTTTATGACATGATAATATGGTTTGCTTTATATGTTCTTTCCAAGAAAGTTTTTGGTCCAAATTCCAATTCATTATGTCTGTTAAATATTCCAGCACTGATTATGCGAGCTAAATATTACCTTTGAATAAAAATTTGGCTGTTCATTACATTTTCCTATATACCACTGTGCAAATTGTGTTCTTCTCAAAAAATCGTTAGTGTATAATTTTTGACGGACGGATGTCCGAAAAGGCCTAAATTTATATTTCTTTAAAATCCTTCCTGCAGTAATTTTTGGAACACCTATTTCATTTTCAATTTGACGCAGAGAAGATTCATGATGTGCTTGGATATATCCCAACGTATTTACCTCTCTTTCTTCATGATTCTTTTCGTACTTACGCTGTGGTTTCACAAAACATCCATACTCGATTAGATTTGAATCGAGTTTTTTAAAAATTCTCTTGTCAGGTTGTCTTCTTTCTGGATATCGATGAAAATATAATTCAGACGCATCACTGACATTTTTTTGACATTCAATATATGCCACATGCATATCATATTTTTCAAAATTCATGTTGTTGACAAGACTGCACGTCGTAAAATTAATTCTGACAGGTAACACAGGTTTTGTTTTATTTTCCGTGGTAAGAGGACCAAAGCCTACTTGATGAAATGAACATTCTTATAAGATATAACAGTTATGTCAATTGAGGTAAATAAACTAAAATATAACAACATATCGGGTTAAACATAATTAGAAATAAAAGTGAAATCGGTAAGAAAATACAGACGTCTTATTTCGTGATGTTATTTACCAAAAAACGGATTGAATAATTTCAAAATAATAATAATATAGGTGTACTTAAAATCAACAATCAGCTATATTTACCTACTTTGTTTTTAGTTCACTGATTTTATTTTTAATAATGCTGAATTGGTTGAAGATTATTTAAACGAAAAACTTTTTAATAGATGAAAACGGAGGACATTTTGAACATTTAATGTCTAATAAAATTAGTTATAGGTAGATTAGATATTTCTTGTTGTTTCATAAGTTTATTGTTTTTATTTTTTTAATCTGGTTTTATTTTTTATTAATTATAATGTTGATAAATAAAATTGCCACCCATCAGTATCCTTATAATAAAATGTTAAATTTCGTTACTGAGTGTTCAATTTTTTAAAGGTGTTTCACATGATAACATCCAAAAATGGTTTATTTGCACTGTAGCTCCAACCACTGAAAATGGATATATAATATGTGATATCAGGTGAATGAGAATTAAAAAAGGAAACGAAAAACGTCAAAATATACAGGGTGTCCCATTTAAAACAACATAAGTTTGCATTATATTTCCTTAGTGAGCCCTCTAACAAAAAAATCCTGTGCGCCGCTGAACTCTTTAATATATCTATCAAAAGTTTTTATAACGTTTTTTTATATTTTTCTTAATTACCTTGTAGTTTTCGACAGTTTTCAACAATCGCCCTGTATCTTCCAACTGCAGGGAGTTACTAAAGATTTAATTAGGCTATCGTTACTTTAACAAAAAAAAGTCATAGCATCTTAACTGTTTCTCTTCTAGTTTACGAGATACCCTGCAAAACACACCAATTTGGGACAACCTGTACAATGATGAGCTTGTTAAATGAACATTTTTGTTCATTAAAAGTTAATGTTCAACATATATAACTAAATGAATCACAATTACAACTAAATACAGACTGAACTGAATAAAATTAGAAAAGTATAGGAATTCAAGAAGTGTACAACACATATATAAATAAATTAAAAGAGATTGCTATTGTATATGCTTCTTGTTACAAGATGTGCACTAAACTGAAAAGAAATAAAGTTCATACAAAATAAACTGGGTAAAGATGTTAACATTTTTAACCGCTTCATTGTTTTACATTGTCACAGAAACTACTATGCAAATTCATTACAAAAAATATTATAAGACTTCAAATTATTTTAAAAGTATTAAGAATATGTTAATTTGTATAACTACCTAATATGTTTTATCACAAGTACTCCAAGTTGCATTCAGTCAACATACTAATTCATGTTATAAATAAAGTTTGTAATAATTAATTGTTAGTGTCAAATAATTCATACGCACAAGTTGTCGTTTAGAACAGAGGAACCAAGATTCCCACGAACAAATAAGCAAATTAATATTTTCTAACCTAATTCTGTAACTTTTGTTTTTGTTTTTATGTATGTTAATTTTGTTTTATCCTTGTGATGACAGTATACTTTGAACTTTTCCTGAGTAAAAATAATACCCATTTATTTTGAGTATCATTATTCAAGACGTGAAATTCTGAAAATATAGACGATCCCACAACGTTATAGGTCATTTCTTTCATAAGTTATATAAAGTTTTATCTTTATTAATTATTTTTAAATTGTATATATAAAAAATATAATCTAATTTAATACAAGTATAAAAAACTTACCAAGAGATGCATCTATCCAACCATTAAACAAAAAAAGTATCACAGAAACATACACTAAAAACATTTTTAAAATAGGTAATATTATACCCAATATGTTGTCACTACAAGCGGTAAAACCGTTCTGCGCCTTTCACTTATAATAAACTCGATTTGACTGTATTCTTTCACTTACCTGTGTGCCGTCATTGGACTCTTTTATAGTGCGGTTGTTGAAGGTCACAATTTTAAGTAATGAATGATACGATGACTCCTCAAATCGTGAAGAAAATATTTATATTCAAATTATTTCATTTTTATAAACAAACTCCTTTTCTTCCTATTTTCATGTTTATAAAAAAATCACTAATGATAAGATTATTTTTATCATTAAACAGGAGTGTCATGGTTATATCTTCAAAAAAGTTTGTCATAATTTCGGTGTATTTTACTAGTACATATGTTACGGTTAATACGAGAAAATAGTAAATTCGCGAATTAACCGGCTAAAACGCGAATTAACCGAATGTCAAGGATAAAACCCGAATATGTCATAGTTCCGCTCTTGTTTCGCATATTATCCAGCGCAAACAGGTTAAAACGCGAATTACCCAAAAGCAACCGCATAGAACGCTTAAGCTTAATACTCACTTAGGCGAAATTCGCGTTTTTTTGACATAATGTGTCAAAGCCAGACTGTTGTCGCACATTCGCGTATTCCATTCATACTCATAAAAGCGAAATTCGCCTACGCGAAAGTGCGGGTAAATCGCAAAAAAGTTAAAATAATTTTAACTATTTTCCGAATTTCTGTCATTACTGTCATTTTCTGATGGTTTGTCCAGATCATAAATTTGTCCTTGAAATATATTTGTTTTGTGTATATACTACACTGTGCTTCATATTGTTATTTTTCGCATGTATTATTCAATTTGCAATGAATTTCGAAGAAAAAATAAACGGTTTTAAGGATTAAAACTAACTTTTCCGCATCTGTGGCCCTGAACAATATTCTATCATAAAATTGTTACTTGTATACACTTCGGGGGATGTATCGTGCTAACAAACCGGAATTTCTCCAAAAATAACCAAAAATTCAGTATATCTGGATGTATAGGACCCCCTGTACTCGCCCTAGTCAACTGAAAATCAATAGGGTACATTCGTGAGACACCTTGAACAATATTCAATCATAAAATTGATCAATCGCATACTCTCTGGAGGCTGTATCGTGCTAACAAACTGAAAATTCTCCAATAATGACGAAAGTTTGGTACTTCAAGTACCATATCACCCGTTGTACTGGCTTTACTGGGTTGAATATAAATAGGGTTCATCATTGAGACGCTCTGAATAATATCCAATCATAAAATTGGTCAATCGCATACTCTCTGGAGGCAGTATCGTGCTAACAAACTGAAACTTCTCCAAAAATGACAAAAATATCGTACTTAAAGTACTGTAAACTTGTTGTATTGGCTCCGGTGAGCTGAAAATCAATAGGGTTCATCAGTGAGATGCCCTGAATAATATTCAATCATAAAATTGGTGACTTGTTGAACTCCGGAGGCTGTATCGTGTTAACAAACTGCAATTTCTCAAAAACAAACAAAATGTCGTACTTCAAGTATCACAGCACCCGTGGTACTGGCTCTGGTGAATTGAAAATCAATAGGGATCATCTGTGACATGTCCTTAAAAATATTCAATCATAAAATTGCTGACTTATTGCACTCCGGAGGCTGTATCGTGCTAACAAGATATATAAGGAAAAGTGGCCGACGACGACGACATACACACAGGATTTTTTTTCTAAAAACCGTTTTTTCGGGTTGTTGTTGATGAAAAACGTAAAAATAACTCAAAAAAAATTTCAAAATTCCAACTTTTTTTGGGGTAAACCAATACTTTTCTCGCATATAGAAAGGTTGGGCGGAAAAGTAATATTACCCAGGAGAGTATATCTATTTACCTTAGTTTATGCACCTCATGCTTAATATAATAACCAAAATCTATGAAAAAGGGATTAGTTGTGAAACCCATTATTCATTCCGAAATGAACAGCCGATGTCAAGTAGATCTCATTGACATGTAATCGAATCCTGATGGGCAGTATAAATTCATACTAGTCTATCAGGATCATTTAACAAAGTTCGTACAATTGAGACCCCTAAAATTCAAAACAGGTGATGAAGTGGCCACAACAATACTTAATATATTTTGTATATTCGGTGCACCAATGATTCTTCATTCTGACAATGGACGTGAATTTTGTAACCGTATACTGGAGAAATTAAAAAGTATGTGGCCTGGACTTAAACTAGTTACCGGAAAACCTCGCCATAGCCAATCACAGGGAAGTGTACAAAGATGCAACCAAGACGTAGAAAAAATTCTAGCGACATGGCTGAAAGATATTAACACAAATAACTGGTCGGATGGTCTTAAATTTGTTCAAGTGATGAAAAATCGTGCATACCATGACGGTATAAAGCGTTCACCGTACAGAGCAATGTTTGGTATGGAATTAAAGATTGGCTTATTAAATTCCAAACTACCCAAAGAGCTTATTGAAGGAATTAATACCGAAGAAGAGCTCTTAGATATAGTGAAAAATACCAGCACGGAAAATACTCTGGATGAAAATGACGTAGATCTAAATGAAAACATATCTCATATGGAAGAAATAGGCATTGATAAGACAATTAATCAAACATTTAACAAAAATACAGATATACAAGTTAGCGGTCAAATAAAAGATATAAGTTATGAAATTGTAGAAGAGGAAAAGGAAGAGTCAGAATATTCATCATCATCATCAATCAGCCTGTCGCATCCACTGCAGGATATAGGCCTCCCTCATTTCTGCCCACTGTCTTCTGTCTTGAGCGCTCTGCATCCAGTTTGTAGTCATTCTTCTGATATCGTCCGTCCATCGCGTGGGAGGTCTTCCCTTGTTTCTTTTGTCAGTCCTTGGTCTCCACTCGAGCAGCCTTTTTGTCCATCGTCCATCTGTCATGCGGGCCACATGTCCAGCCCAGTTCCATTTGAGTTTTGCCACCTGATAGATAACATCCGTGACTCCTGTTCTCGCCCTTAGGTATAAGAAATGAATTTCTTATGCGGTCACGGAGTGACACACCAAGCATCGATCTTTCCATCCTACGTTGGGCTACTCTAAGCTTCCTAGCGGATGTGGCTGTCAGAGTCAAAGTTTCGGCTCCGTAGGTCATAACCGGTAGAACGCACTGATTATAGGCCTTTCGCTTCAGACACATTGGGAGATTGCCCTTAAACACTTCCCTCATTTTACCAAATGCAGCCCAAGAGAGCGTAATTCTTCTTCTTAATTCACATGTTTGATTGTCTCTCGAGATTTTTATCTCATGACCCAGGTATGTATACTTATCCACCAACTCTACCTCCCCGTCACCAATAGCAATATTTCCACTAGGAACCAGATTCGTCATATATTTCGTTTTCGATATATTAATTTTTAATCCAACCCGAGCACATACCTCCTGAAGATCTTCCAGCATTATCTTAATATCCTATAGGCTGTCTGACATCAAGGCTATATCATCTGCGAAGCGCAGGTCTGTTAGGTTTAATCCATCTATATTCAAGCCTTTTCCGCCCCATTCAAGCATTCCAAAGGCGTATTGCAGAATTGTGGTAAACAGTTTTGGTGACATAGTGTCACCTTGCCTCACTCCTCTATCTATTTTTATGGGGTTGGTGTTTTCGTGCAGTCTTACCATCATGGTAGCATTCTTATATATGTTGTATATTAGCTTAGTGTAACGATAGTCGACACGACATTTTTGTAAGGAGTTTAAAACTGCACTCATCTGAACAGTGTCAAAGGCCTTGTGGAAGTCCACAAAGGCAATGACAAGCGGTCTGTTATACTCTATTGATTTTTCGATCAGGGTTTTGATGCTTTGTAGGTGGTCATTTGTTCCAAAACCTTTGCGGAATCCGGCCTGTTCTATTGGCTGGTAAAAATCGAGTTTGATTTCCAGTCGTGTAGTGATAATTCTCGTGAATAGTTTATAGAGATGACTGAGTAAGCTTATTGGCCTATAATTTTCCAGTTCAGCTGTATCACCCTTCTTGTGAATTAAGATCACGATGGCATTATACCATCTGTCTGGTATGGTGCTATTGAAAAGACAAAGATTGAAGAGTTTTGCTATGTTCTCAAGTAAAAAATTACCACCCTCCCTAACTCCGTCGGCAACTACGCAGTCCTCTCCAGGAGCTTTGTTGTTTTTTGTTTTCTTCAGTGCCAGCTTTATTTCGTCCAGAGTGATATCGGGCAATAATTCTGATCCTTGATTAACGATGCCTTTTCTCTTTGTCAATATCTCCGGTTCTGCTTCCAAATTAATTTCATCTTGGCTTTTATATGATAGGCGGTAGGAGTCCTCAACCACTTTTAGAATATCTTCTCGGTTTGTTGTAATATGCCCCAGTTTATCCCTTATCTTTGTCATTCTTTCTTTCCGCTTTCCAACTTTCTACGTAAGACCCTCATACTTTTATTTTCTTCTATTGTTTGTTCGATCTGCTTTTGGTTGTATGTTCTGATGTCACATCTTATAGCCTTTGAAACTTCCCTGTTTATTTGTCTTAGTTCTTCAGCAGTAGTTAGTTTTCCACTCCTCATGTCTCTTCTTTGTTTCATTTTCCGCATAGTGGTATCACTTAATTTCGATTGTTTCTTGGTTGTTGGGCAGTATTCGTTTTGGCTCTCTAGTATGGCGGTTGTGATGGCCTCGTTCAGGACATTTATGTTTTCTTCTGTCTCGGTGCCACTTAACTTATTTGTGATGCATTGCTGGAAGCCAGTCATGTCTGATGGACTCTCCCATGTTCTGTTACTGTTGGTCTTTCTGATCAACTTATGTCGTTCCTTATCAACGTCAATCGTTACTTTGGCTCGAACGATCCTATGGTCGCTTCCAGTGGTTATCCTGTTCAATACTGACACGTCTTTAATTATGTATTTTTTATCAGAATAATTATGATATACCAAATGAGAATATACAGATTGAAATAATTGATGTACCAAATTCGGCAGAAACAGTTGAAAATCACCAAAATAGAGTCCTTTAAGTAATCGAAGTCCACGAAAACAACATGCAAAATATTAACTGTATTGAAGATAATAATAAAGTGAGAGAAGAACGAAACGACATAACTGATGTGTTAAATGAGTGTCTTTGTCAAACTGGAGATGAAAAGTGTGATATTTGTGTGAAGCAGTTCAGTATTTTGGAAAATAGAGCACAAGCTAAAAACTGTTTGGAGAAACAATCTGAAAAAATGAAGCGTATATCGAAAGAAAAATTTCCATCTTGTTGCGTAGGGGATACTGTCAGAGTCCCTATTCCAGATTTAGATAGAGGACGTTGTGACTTCAATAATGCATTGCTGACGATTGTACACGCTGATAATGACAAAGGATATTATGAAGTAGGTAACGAAAACGGTACTATTCGTGAAAAATACTCTAGAATTGAATTTGCTGTTTGCAAACGAAAGTTAATTCCATTAGAGTGTGTCAAGTGAAAAAAATCATTAAGAGAAATTGCCAAAAACCAGTCAATTTCCGGAGGACAGGGATTTCAAAAATGTAACTGTAAAAGCAAATGTTTCACCAAAAAATGTAGATGTAAGTCGAAAAATCTGTTATGTAATTCTTAGTGCCATTCAAGCCTATCCTGTTCCAATAAGTAATATGTAGTAAAAGTAGGTACCTATAAGTTTTGATCCATAGGTATTAAACTTTAACTTATTAGCCTTTTGTTTTTTTATAGAGAATATAACTATTTCTTTTTTATTATTATAATTTTAGAGAACATATTTTATTATTCTGTATTACTTATGTAATAAAAATCACAACTCAGTACCTATACACACGTCTATGAATGAATGAACGCGACATTAATAATTGCTTACTGAACTTATTACCCGGCTAATTCGCGAAAGAGCCAAGTGTTATCGGATATAACCGATCATATTGTCTAAATCGCGTTTTAACCGAATAATTCGCGAATATTTTTCAATTATTGTTATTTCTTCCGTAATAACCGGCTGTATTGGATAATTCGCGTTTTAGCCAGTTAATTCGCGAATTAACTATTTTCTTGTATTAACCGTAACACATACATTATTACCAGAGGTGGATTATCTCTAAGGCAAACTAGGCACATGCCTAGGGGTCCGAAGTTACAAAGGCCTCGCAGGTGCCCTCCTTACATTTCAAGAATATATTCCAATCTTATAAAAAAAATCATTTACATTAACTAAATTAAATTTTTGCCAATGAGGTTTAGCATTGAGGGTATGAAGAAAAATGGAGCTCGCCCAATAATTGAAATTTTATGAGAATTAATGGCCTAATTTCAGAAACTGACCCTTTTTGCAAGAACATTTAAAAAAAATCAATGGCACAGGACCAATTGGTCAGGCTTATATCAGTAACATTTTTGCATCAAATCCAAAATAAAATAGAAATTGATCAACTCCTCTACGGGGAATGAGTGGAAGAAAATTAAATATGCTAATATCTCTGTTGGATTGGGAGTTGTTTTTCGGATAGAGTGTACATAAATAAAATTGTTCAATGAGCAAATATGCATAACTTTTGTTTGAAACATTTTTCCATTCAACTATGCGTTAACACTTTAGAGGTGGGTTAATAATATATTAATTTATTTATTTATTAATTAATCTGAGGGTTAAATAGTGCGAATATGTGAAATATTTCGGTTGGGGGTCAATTTTTGGCATAAATGGTATATAGTTAAAATTACTCAGCGAGCCAAATTATACAAATTTTGTTCTAAATATTTTTCTCTAAAATGATGGTTTTCAAACTTGTAATTTTATGTAGAGAAATTTTTAGTACACTATATAATATGAGGAGTGGAAAATATCCAAAATGCTAATATCTCCGTTCGGACCAGATTTACGGAAAAAATGTATATAAATAAAATTAACCAGTGTGTCAAAATACACAACTTTTGTTTCAAACATTTTCGTCTAAAATGATCCGTTTAGGTTGTAGATTACAAAGGGGTCGATTGGCGAATAGCTGGCCTTTCCACACTGCGACCTGAAAAGATCTTTTGTGTATACCCTCCATCTATTTTTTGTCCCAGAGATCAAGGCTTCTAAGGAAGCTTATTATCCGATTGGGAGCTATTTTTGTTACCTGGTCAGGTTTCAAGAACAACCGTTCCAGGTACCTATGGCGTTGGCGAACAAGTACTCCGCAATGGTATAATATATGTTCAGCCGTTTCATCTGCACTGTCGCAGAATCTACATGTTCCTCTGTCCACTTTTCCCATCTTGCGGAGGTGATATCTGAGTGGGCAGTGTCCCGTAAGGACTCCTGTGATTGCTCTGAGATCAGACTTCTGAAGCTCTAAGAGCGATTTAGCATAGCGAGCAGAAGGTTGTAGCAACCTTTTTGCTTGTCTTTGGCCTGTGACATTTTTCCAGTAGGCTGCACTAAGTTCCTTTTGCCATGTCCGGACTTCTTCCACAATGTGGCTTTTAGTAATGCCACAAAACATCCGTTTAGGTTATTAATCCTCCTTTTTAATTTTATATTTGCCGCCAAAACTTTATTGGTTCGTACTGGTTTGGTTTTCCGTTCATGTTTGTATTGTTAGTTACTACAGCTCACGCGGGTTTCGATTTCAAATTATTTTGCACAAATGTACTAAATTGCGGATGGTCTCTGTGGTGGCCACAGCAATTTTTTTTATTATTTGTTGAAGATGTGGCAAGTCATCAATAATATCGTGAAGATCATGATCTTTACCTCCATCTGTTGTTTTAATTCAATATATTAATGTCATTTTGAGAGGATTTACAATAATTCAATGCAATGTAATAGCTATGTTTACATATAGGTACTGTTGTCATATTAAAATTTAAACATGTGCTAGTAAATGTATGCAATCAAAAGTGACAAATGGAGGAAATTATTGGACAACATACTTTTTAATCATAAATGTTTTGAATTACCGTATATTTATTTTTACTAAATCTATTGGTGATTGCAAAAGCATTCATACCAAGTAATTCTACACTAAATTTAGCAGATATTATACGATGTCTAGAACGTATATTTGTATTTAGTGATGAGGAATTTCCTTTGGTTAGTTTTAATATCATTTAGATTTTTTTTTTAAGGAATTTTAGCTAGTAGTAGTCGAATACACACGTACAATTTTGTGCTCCTGCTCCTGCTAAATTTTCAAGTTTACACTGTATAAGCTGTATATTTTGTAAATAAACTTTCAAGTAGCAATCTCTGTATATTGCAAGTAAACAGTGATAGGTCTATAAAAAGTGCAGTGCCAGTGCAGTAAAACAATATAAAAATAACATTTTAAACTGTGAGTACCATTCACCATTTTACAATAATTATTTATCATCATAGAACGTACTAATTACAACAAAAACTAGTATGCCTACTATGTCAACTTGTTCCAATTGTTCGAAGCCGGTAAACACAAATGATCGCAAACTTCAGTGTGATGGTTGTAAGCGACAAATACACATGACATGCACCGATGTTTCTGCCGACGACCGGGTTACGCGGCAGAGGGTTCGTGGCTTGTCTATCCTCTGCAACAATTGCAGTTCAAATGTTTCAAATTTTTCGGAATTAAAAACTCTTCTGCTAGATTTTAAAACAGAAATTCACAAGAAAATAAGCGACTTTGATGATAAATTAACTCAATTAAATAATAAACTGAGTCAGTTCGATGCAGTTAATTCGACCGAATTCACGGACAACATCGCAAATGAGGCGGTAGATCGCATAGTGCGAGCCAAAAATATTATAATCAGAGGCGTACCTGAAACTTCCTCTGGGGATGCTCAACTTAGGAAGGATGATGACACGAATAAAATTAAACTTGTCTTGGATACTGTCGGATGTCATGAAATCCCCATTACCTTTTACAGAGTCGGCAAAACCAACCAAAAGTTTCCTCGCATGATCAAAGTAGTAATGCCTTCAGAACACCATGCCAAGAACATATTGAGAAATAAATCCAAACTTCTCGAGGAGAAGCGTACTGAAAAATTTTCTATAATAGATGACAAGACGCCCACACAACAACAACGATTAAAAGAACTTCGAAGTGAACTAGATACTCGTAAAAATAATGGCGAACATGATCTGACAATCAGGTACTCCAACGGCATTCCAAAAATCTCGAAATTTCGTTCATAACTTTTCTACCCGCAGTTTCAATGACTGGCTCTTTTTATACACAAATTTAAACTCACTTCACGCTAAACTTGGCGAATTCACATGCACAGTGCAACTTCTTAAACCACAAATTATTTTTATTACCGAAACCTGGCTTAAACCTTCAACTCCAGACTCCTTAGTTAACATTACTGGCTATACAATTTATCGTAAAGATAGAGAAAATCGTGTCGGTGGAGGTGTATGCATTTATTTATCTGACGATATTACCGCAAATTTTTCTACTAAAATTAAACTATTAGACATACCTGGGATAGATAGTATACACGTAAATATTGCTAAAAATTTATTTTCTCTTAACCTGGTATGTATATATCGTCCCCCGGATACACAACTTACGATAGACAACATATTGTTTGAAAATCTCGAAGAGTTATCACTTCTTGATAACCTCATCATTGCTGGAGATTTTAACTTCCCAGAAATATCCTGGCCGATAACCTCATTGTCAGAAGTCGTAAATTCACAAAACTTATTTAAAAACTTCGTTGCAAATTCGAACCTCATTCAACTTATTACAGAACCCACAAGATTCAGAATTAATAATCAACCTTCCATTCTAGATCTCATACTCACCAATGATGAACAGCTAATCTCATCTCTCGAAATAGACTCTCCTGTTGGAAAATCAGACCATGCAGTTATAACTGCCCACGTTCAGTTTATCCAGACATTACCGGGCAAAAATAAAATCACAACTTATGCTACTACTGATTTTTCTGAAGTTGATTCACAGCTGTCCCGACTTGATTGGGACTTAATTTTCACAAATTTATCCGATCCCTCGTTAATGTGGGACGCATTTCATGATACTACTCTCAGGACAATCTCTGCGCACACCACTGTCCGTGAGATTTATAAAAACCATCTCAAACCCTGGATAAACCACGCAGCACTACAACGTATCAAACACAAACGGCGCCTCTGGCGTAAATATCAGCGTACACAGCTTCTGAGTGACTTCCTGAATCATCGCAGATTTTCTAATACCCTTCAACTCTCTCTCAAAACTTTAAGACAAAATTTTGAAGAAAACATCATTTCCAGTGGTAACAGTAAAAGGGTTTTCAAATATATACGATCGTCCCTATCATCAAAAGTTTCCATTCCCCTACTTCAAAAACCCGACCATACTGTATGCTCTTCTAATAAAGAGTCTTCTGAGACGCTCTCTCTAGCCTTCTCACAAGTTTTCACTCAAGAACCCAATAATGACAACCTCCCATTAATTAACTGTCCTCGCCTCAAGGCATCTTTAGAACATGTAGTATTTACACCAGACCGTATAAAACAGCACTTACTGCAACTTCGCACTAACGCATTACCTGGTTTAGATGGTCTAACTCCCAAACTCCTAAAAAGCTGCGCAAACTCGCTTGCAACTCCCCTGTCGTTAATTATGCAGACTTCCTTTACTCAAAGTTCCATTCCCCCCAACTGGAAATTAGCATCTATCACCCCCATATTCAAAAAAGGTAACAAACTTGATTCCAATAACTACCGCCCGATTAGTCTGCTGCCAGTGGTCAGTAAAGTCATGGAAGCCATTATTTCGGAGGAGATGACCAAATTTCTTATCCTGGAAAATGTGATTCCAACGCAACAACACGGATTTGTCGCCGGCCGTTCCACCCTAACCAACCTGCTACACTGTGTTAATGACTGGACATCATCTCTTAACGATCGGCAGCCAGTAGATATTGTCTATCTGGACTTTTCCAAGGCCTTTGATCGTGTTCCCAGGCGCAGACTTCTACACAAGCTGGAACACTTCGGCATTCGCGGCTCTTTACTTAGCTGGATTGACGACTTCCTAACAGACAGATATTTCAAAGTAAGAGTTGGCGAAGACTTCTCAAGGGATAGACTGGTGGAAAGTGGAGTACCACAGGGTTCTGTTCTTGGTCCTCTGTTTTTTACAGTTTACACCAGCGATCTTCCTTATCACGTAACTAATAAAATATCTTTCTACGCTGACGACACAAAGATATATACGAATCCAATCACCAACCAACAAACCCTCCAACTGGACTTAAACTCCATCTTCAGATGGTGTTCCCAGTGGCTACTTCCGTTGAACACGGAAAAATGTGTAGTGCTCCGAATTGGTAAAAACAACCCACTACTACCGTACTTCGTAGACGGTCGACCATTAAATTCTGTGTTTTCCTATAACGACCTCGGAATTATCGTAAATAGCAACCTAACTTGGTCTGAACATATAACTTCAGTTTGTAAGCGCGCGAAAACCAGACTGTATCTCATTCGTAAGTGCTTTTCGAGTGTTTCGTTTCAGTCGTTTTGCAAACTGTATACTATCTATGTCCGACCAATTCGCGAGTACGCCGGTCCAACGTGGTACCCAGACCTAGTTCGCGATAAAAATCTTTTGGAAAATGTTCAAAGGAGAGCCACTCGACTGTCCCTGGGACAGCGAAGACCTTCCTACGAAGAAAGACTCTCCATGGCCAACCTAACTTCCTTTGAACTTCGCAGACACCGCGGAGACCTCATTACCACTTTTAAAATATTAAAATTTAATTTTGGTAATCTTGATATGATGTTTACCTTAAATCCAGATGACCGCCTTAGAGGACACTTTTTTAAACTCAAAAAAGAAAACTTTACCGTCAGATCAAGACAGAACTTCTTACCTAACAGGGTATTCGACAGCTGGAATAATCTTGATGTATCCACAGTTTCTGCACCATCTACTAACTCGTTTAAAAACAGACTTGATCATGCACTGCTAGAGCACATATAGTTTATTTGGTGTATTGTTTATATTGTACTTATTTTTCTGTTATTTACCTACTAGTAGGTTACTTATGTAATTATCTGTTTTTTGGGCACAATAGGGACTTGTCCCTCTGCCCTTGTCTAAATATAATAATAATAATAATAATTCCATTAAAAAGTGAATTGTTTTATCCAGATGTTTCATCTATTTTCCTTGGAAATAATAATATTTAAAAGTGTTTTATGCATACTTTCCTAATGCATATTAGTAATTGCTACTGATTTTGTTCGAAAACAT
Organism: Galeruca laticollis; assembly: GCA_963921935.1. Lineage (NCBI taxonomy): Eukaryota > Metazoa > Arthropoda > Insecta > Coleoptera > Chrysomelidae > Galeruca > Galeruca laticollis. The sequence goes on along the minus strand of OY998176.1, from coordinate 235,670,953 downwards.
GCCCATTTGTAAAGTTATATTTTTATAGCATTTTTTAAGAATGTTCTAAATGGCAACATTGGTGTGACGGTCTACGTTTAGCCATTCCTCATCTTTTGAGAATAGGGGCATTAGTGATCCATCCTCAAATTTAGGTAATTTCAAGTAAAAGGAAAATCACAATGTTATTTTATTATAACCCTTAAATTAATTTATTGTTCTGTTTCTTTAAAATTATTGGTAAGTAAGTGTATGAAAATTCCTCATCACAAAAACTTTAAAAAGTAGTATAATTTTAAAATGAAGTTTTAAGCTCTACATAGAACATAAGAAACATTTTTGGGTTATATTAAAAAGAAAATATTTCAAGTAGCATCTTTACATCAAATAAAAATGAACGGTTTTAAAGATTAAAACTAACTTTTCCGCATCTGTGGCCCTGAATAATATTCTATCATAAAATTGTCACTTGTATACACTTCGGGGGATGTATCGTGCTAACAAACCGAGATTTGTCCAAAAATAACCAAAAATGTAATATATCTGGATTTATAGGACCCGCAATACTCGCTCTAGTCAGCTGAAAATCGATAGGGTACATCTGTGAGACACCTTGAACAATATTCAATCATAAAATTGGTTACTTGTATACACTCTGGAGGCTGTGTCTTACTAACAAACTGAAAATTCTCCAAAAATGACAAAAATATCGTACTTAGAGTACTATACCACCTGTTGTACTGGCTCTGGTGAGCTGAAAATCAATAGGGTTCATCTGTGAAGTGTCCTGAATAATCGTCATTGGGAAGATGACTGCATACGTTGTTTTTATCTTGAAGATCTGAAGTGACCTTATCTTTTGGTGGCAAAGAATTATTTACTGTGTTGGATACGGCTGTTAATTGTTTTGGTGTTTCAGTTGAATTTGTGTGCCTTTGCAAGTATGCCTCCAGATCTTCTTTTTTAAAGGCATCCTTAGGAAATTTTGTTTCATCCACAGGAAATATTACACAACTCCGGAATCCAGAAATAATGTTGGATTGTTCAAAGGTATCTGACCAAACTTCAACCAGCATTTTGACGAAGTCAGATTTTGATAACCTTCCAGTCCCTTACCCATTTGCTTTTTGCCAAAGGCGATAAGTTTTTTTTCCCAACTGGTTTTTACTGGTCCAAAGACACATTTGTCTAAAGGCTGTAGCATATCGGTAAGGTGACTTGGCAATTTGATTAAGGTAATATTGCTAGCTATTGCTTCTTCAATTATACGAACGCTTATGTGACTTGCATGGCCATCGTATAAAAGGACAGTTGCTTGGTTTGTAAGTTGTTTTGCCTCCCGAAGTTTATATGGGATATGAAACCTTGGGTAAACCAAGTATAAAACTGTGGTTCTTCCATCCACCCATTCTTCGATACACTGTGTGGGGGCAGAAGAGAAAATTAATTATCAGATCGCAGGTATCAGAAGCCAAATAATGTAAAATTGCTCATCACATGATAGTTCTTAGCAGCTTCGAGGAAAAAACGAAGGACCACCTGCATTGCGCTGCAGGAGCTTGTTACCCGTACCAGGAGCAGAGGGATAACCAATACATAAATATATGAAAATAAATAAAAGTCAAATGTTATGAAAGATTCTTTACTTTAGTATACAAAAAAGAGATTATTTACAAGAGCGAAAACAAGAGAGAAATATCTAGAGGATGGATAAAAAGCAGTCCGCTATATATCAGGAAATATGTTATGAGTAAATACTCCGCTAAATATACACACGCTGCTAATTGAGGAAACACGCAGCTAATACAACATTGAAGTCCAAATCAACGTTTTACTATTAAAATCATCGTTAGGATGAATCTAGTCAATGGAAAGTCTGAAAATTACACTAATTTATACAAATTTACAATAGTTACATTTGAAGCTAAACCCGCACTTAGCTTCAATCAATCAAATAATGGTCAGGTGAATATAAATTCAGACTTTTACATAAAATAATAACACAATAAAACGTTTACAAATCAGTAGTTAACAATATGTATGGCATCAAAACCAGGACATCTTGAAATTAGCTACCAAAATTCTCCGGCATTCATAAACGCGCGGTGCTAGGTGAATGGATTTCCGACTTGGAAACAGTCGGCGGATATTATCGGATATATTATCCTTCTAATAATAAAAAGGTACTTACAATTAGTTCCAATAAAAGGTATATACTATTCTTATTAATTATTGGCAATTACAAGCGGCACAATCCCCATATTAAAAATGGAAAAAGTAGACATTTTTTAGCACAAAGAACAGACGTCAGTTCTATATGACATTGTCAAAAAACAAGTTTTGTTATTAGCGGGTAAACGAACTAGACCATCAAGCGTTTGACGTTTTCACTCAAATATTATCCAACGGGACTATTGTACGAATTTAATGAGAAATTCGTACACACTGTACAATGTGCCTGGATATGCCTCTTCTGAGGTCCACCTTGCTTGAATTCCTGCCCCTTTAAACACAATTAAAGGCGGAAGGAAAGAACCATCAGCTGCCACACAAGCTAAAACGGTGGTTGATTCTCGCCCTGACCCACCAGAGACTCTACTCAAAGGCTTGCCCTTTTCACTAATTGCACGTAACCGACTAGGGTCACTTTTAAATCCTGACTCATCAGCATTATAAATAAAAGAGGCTTTTTCTTCAGATATGATATCGAGATTAGATAGGGTGCACTTGAGATCATCATAAAATTGATATATTACATCTAGTTGTCGGGGATCTTTTCTGCATTTCTGTAGGTGTTCTGGTTTTTTTCAGTGATAAGACATTATCATGTCTTTTGAGGAATAAATAGTACCAATCCTCCCCTGGTCTATCTCCAACAAAAGGTGTTTTTAAATTTTGGGCTTTCACATATTCCTGGATAAGATTTAATAATTCCTCTTTGTCACAAGGATATCCAGCTCTTGCCCTAGCAACTAAGCATTCCACAATTTTAGATTCCAAGTCTGCCGAAAGTGATGTTTTACGGCCCCTGCCTGAAGAGTCTAGAGATGTCTTTCGACCATTAATCCTTTGCGATATGACTGATATTGGGACATGGTAGAAATTTTCCGCTTCTCGCTAACTTTTATTTGTTTTGAACATCATTGACTGCGTTAATTAAGTCTTCTTTAGAATAGACTGGTCCGTTTGTCTTTCGGACATAATTTCTAGGCATCTAAAATATGAAATATGCGTTTACATTTACCCCAATCTAAAAAATAGTTGGGGTAAAAGTAAACACACCATAAAAACTTTAACAATTAAAAAAACCATTTCAAACTGGTCTAACAACGAAGATTGACCCTTTTATTTACTAAAAATACTGTACAGCTAATATTTACCTCGATAACAAAAATTTCCCATCAATATTCAAACACTTGTGTAAAAAGAAATTACAAACTTTTTGCAGAGGTTGATGTTTACACTGCTGATAACCAGAAGTAACTGATCAAAGTGACTCATTTTCATGTATGTCAATAGTAAAATGAATACATTTACTATCACCCCGGTTTACATTTACCCCGGTCGACCCTACTATTAAAAAATGTCATCTTACGTTTTTATGCAATTTTTTCACCCTTCCAGTTTATATATTGGAGGAACATTCTTGAACCATTATTATATTATTTTTTTTATGTATTTTTCTTGGGAAAGGTTCAGATTAAAACTATTGTAGGTTAACTTGACGTTTCGCCTTAAATATAAGGTTTTCTCAAAAGTTTTTAATATAAATTCAAAATATAAAATACATAATTTGTATAACAGTGGTCGCGTTCATCACAACGTAGCGCTACCGAAGCGATCATCAATTTCCTGCTGAACGCGTGTTTTGTCAACTGATCAGATTGAGCGCTGTGGTATCAGTCGCCATTTTTCTCAATAAGAATTAAAATACGCTACTTGCTACTGATTAATGATGCATTAACTGTCATTTATCATGTATAGTAAATGTCATGTTAATAAACATAATATAATATAGATATATTATTATTTGGAGATATTTGAGTGAAAATGAATGAACAGTTGGAAGTGACTTATGATTTTAATAATCAATTGTATAGTGTCTCAGGAAATTGTAGTCTTCATAGTATGCTTCAAAGTGGTGAGTTCAATTTATTGTGGTTAAGTACATTTTAAAAGGGCCTATTTTTTAGTTTGAAGTAATGACTATTTCATTTTTAGATGTGAAGTTTTGTGAGGTATATTTTGCAGGCTTAGCAAATCAAGGGCCAAAGTTCCCAGAGACTAGCAAAAGAAAAATAAGTGAAGTGCTAATAGAATGTCAAGGTAGTTATAGCATTTTATAGAGTTTATACAGTGGTTATAGGGTTAGGCGGTTGTGTTTTCAAAAAAGAACTTATTTCTCATACGGGGTTCCCGATCACGTCCTTCTTCCAAATCTTCACGCTGTTCTATGTGTTTAAGAAGATCTACTGCGCGGCCTACTATTAGACATACATCTAGAGCATCTTCTTCAGCAATTACAATAGCTGCTTGAATAGGATCCATTTTTTCAGAAACAGAAACGTATTTATACACCAGACTAATTATTAGTTGTCGATGACCACGGAATACTAAGCAATTTTCGATGACTAAGCTCACAAAACACTGGTAATAACTATTAGACTAAATTAAAATTAATAAATAATTATTGTCACATATCAAATAAAGTCAATAAAATTGAGTTTTGAGTTGTCTTTTGTGTTGTCGTATTCATTGACATTTGACATATATATCAATGGTTGTTTTAGGACGTTCAGCAAATTACCAACTGATGGATCATTCTAAAAATCGCTAACTGATCAACTTTGTTGTGATGAACGAAATACGATTTGCCACTTAAAAACTCACTTTTTAAAAACACTTTTATTTACTACACTGTTACAAAACTACACAATAAACTGGTAAAAATAATATAATTAAAATCAGACTGAATATAATACAAATCGATCGTTTAATTTATATAAAAATATTGCTTCGTCGGCATCGGATGTTTCATCGAATGTTGCATTGGAATTTAGCAAACTCAGCGTCTAGATGTATGGCTTCGTATACAGCAAGTTGGTTCACTGTACTGTAACTTCTCCATCCCCTGGGGAAGTTTTGTAAGGGACGAACAAAACTTTAGTGTTCTCTTCGCCTTCTGTTGGTTTGGATTTTCTTTGGTCTTTTCTCTTGCGTCTGTTATTCTTTAGCCTATAACAAAGATAAGTTAGGAGAATTGTAACGCCTATGTAGATGGGGGTCATCCAGAAATGGTTGTGGTGTGGGAATAGGTGGTAGTATGTGAAGGTCTTAGAATATAAAATGGGAAAGTGTAGGATAAATACGATAAATATGCTTATTATATCGTAATAATTAAGGATGTCTTCATCTTTGGTATATAGGAGATGATCTTCGCTGTGGTGTTCTAGCATTTTTGTCACTAGCCATTCTAATTCATCTTTTCTCAGGACACTATTGTGAAGGGTGTTTAGTCTGGAAAATGTGATTGCCTCTTCTAGATCGTTCAGGAGTTGGAGTATAATTTGGAGGGATAGGTTTAATTCATCCAGTACATTTCTGGCTTGCAGATAGTGATTGAAATCGAATACAAATTTGTTCAGATTTTTACTGATTTGATCTATTTCTTCGAAAATAGTTTCTTGGTTGTGTGTTAGAAGAGTCACAGTTTCGTTAAACTTTTCCAAAATCTTTTAATTCAAGCTCACGTGATGATTTACGTTTTTTATAATATTCTCCTGGTTTGTTTGGAGCGTTTGTATTGCTGTATTGTAAATTTTGGCGTCTTCCTGGTCTAGGTTTCCGGAGATGGACTTGATAATACTTCCTAAGCCGTTTAGAATTCCTCGTTTCCTTCTTGAGGTTGGATAAATTGATAGTATTTTCTCTTTGGCTGATTTTAGTTGAAATTGGAGGGCTTGATCGAAATTTTGTAAGCTTGTAAAATAAGGGTAGCTGAGGCCATCTTCTATGGCTTTAGTTACTGCTTGATATTGATTATCGATAGTTTTGATTTCTTCCATTATAGGTTGTAGTTCAAAAAAGTGTATAAAGTCGTACGTGTTAGAACGTATCTTTGCTTGTCCCAGGTTGAGGGGAAGCACTCCTGGATTTTCTTTCAGATCTCTCATTTTGATTTCTTCTCCCATTAGGCATGCAAATCTGCGAGGAGGATTTATAATTAGTTTTCTTTTCGGGTGTGTGTTTTATGTTTTTCTTATGTACAGTAGCTGTCTGAGTGTCTATCGTTATAGCGTTATCTATTAGTACTGTTTTGGGTTGAAATCTAGGCAGTAATTTGTTTCTTTTCAAAGTTTTCCTAGTGTAGATTTTAGTAGAGGGTTTGTATGGGATAGGGGTCTGTCTCGTTTTATTTCTATTTTCTATAATGGCCTTTTTATTTTCGGAAAGGCGTTCGTTGATTTCCCTATAGATTTCTTTTGTTTTCTTGCGATGTTGTTCTATGTAATCGTTTAGTAAGGTTCTTTTTATATCTATGTCGAACGGATCTCTTGCATTTAGGTGTCCGTTTAGTACTTCGATGGGTTTTAGTTTTGTTGAGGAGTGGACGGAGTTGTTGTAGCCTAGTAAAGCATATGGCATTTGTTATTTGATGGATAACGTCGTTTTTGTGTTTCGGAGTATTCTTAAGTGTTCGATCAAAGTTGAGTGGAATCTTTCGATCATACCGTTGGACTGAGGACTGTCTGGGGTTGTGTAGTGGATCGATATTTTATGGGAATCGACAAATTCTTGCATGATTCCGTTTTTAAATTCTGTTCCGCTATCTGCAATTATCATAGAAGGTAGTCCGTGGTGAGTTACAAATGTAAGGAAAGCGTTAATTACGTTTACTGCGTTTCCTCCTTCTATTGGGTAGGCCTGTCCATATTTGGAAAATGCGTCTATTATAGTTAGGAACTTCTGTCCGTTGGCTTGAAATAGGTCGATATGAACGATTTCCAATGGTTTTGTGGGTGTAGGTGTGACCATAAATTTTGGTTTTGGTGGGAGTCTGTCATATTTATTTTCTTGACAGATATCGCAGAAATTAACGATGTCTTCGATATCTTTCTTCAAATTGGGCCAGAAATAACGTTTCCTTATTTGAAGTTCTGTTTCAGTTATTCCTCTATGATTAGTTATGCCTTGATGGTATTTTTTTATTAAGTCTTTTTGCCTTTCTTCTGAATTCACATCTTCTAGTTGTACGTTACATTTAATTAGGTCGTAAGCATTGTTTTTGAATATTTTCCTGATGGTTTCGCATATTTGCTTATATAATTCGTCGCTTTCGAAGAGACATGCATATTTCCTTTTCGGTTGGAGGTGATTCTTAAAGAAACTTATAATATCTGGGTTAAGGTCGATTTTCGAGAGTTGGACGTACATGCGTTGTTTGTTTGGAAAGATGTGTAATGTTACTGGAGATCGAGGGTTGTAATTAACTGTTTTGAAGATGATTTGATTGTTGTAGTAGTTGATTGGTCTCTCAGATATAGGGATGCCTAATATTGGGTCCTCTATTGCAGTGTGGTTCGTTTCGTCGTCTGATGTTTCCCGTTGATCTTCCTGTATGTTTTGTTGTGATTCCTCTTGATTTTCTTCCTGTTTTCTTTGTGATTGATCTAAGTTCGGCTGTTCTAGTATTTCTTCGATGGAGGGGGGCAGTTCCGGAATATCTTCGTTGACAAAGTCTGAGAGTCTGTCTTCAGGTGGATTATTATATAAAGAGGCATTTTCTTCGTCTGGGGATTCTAATTTTCTGTTCACTTCTTCGACATATTTTGCTAGGTCAAACAGTTCTTTGGTGTGTATTTCCACTCTTGAAAGGGCGTCGGCGTTAGTATTAAATTTTCCTTTCTTATATACAACTTCGTAGTCGTACTCTTCCAATTTTAATCGCCATCTTACTAGTTTGGAGTTTGGTTCTTTCAAAGAAAAGAGGTACTGAAGCGGGCGGTGGTCTGAGAGGATTTTAAACTTTCTTCCGAATAAATAAGGGCGGAAGTATTTGGTGGCCCCTACTATAGCTAACATCTCTTTCTCAATTGTCGAATACTTAGTTTCTGTATCGTTTAGCGTTCTGGAAGCGAATGCTATGGGTTTATCGCTGCCCGCAGGTCCTTGGGAAAGTACTGCTCCTATGGCATAGTTGCCAGCGTCGGTGGTTAGATTGAAGGGTCTTGTAAAGTCCGGGTACTGTAGAAGGGGTTCGTTCATCAAAAGGTGTCTGCATGTATTGAAGCATTCTAAGAATTCAGGAGTATGCTTGATCTTGGCATCCTTCTTCAAACAAGTTGTTAGGGGTTTCGTCATTTTTGCGAAGTCCTTTATAAACTTTCTGTAGTATCCCAAAAGTCCTAGGAATCCTCTGATATCTTTAGCTGTCTTAGGTGTTGGATAATTGGCTATGGCTTTAATTTTGGTAGGGTTCGGTTTTATACCCTCTGAAGTGACGATATGTCCCAGGAAACTAACTTCTTTTCTTAGGAACTCACATTTGTCTAATTGTATTTTCAGTCTGGTATCTCGGAGACGTTGGAATATTTTGGTGAGATTAACTATGTGTTCCTGTAGAGATGTGGAAAACACGATAATATCGTCCATATAAACCAAAAATATTTCGCCTTGGAGTCCTTTCAAGACATTATCCATTGCCCGTTGGAACGTTGCGCGTTTTTAAGCCCGAATGGCATTCTTACATACTCATAGTGTCCGTTCTCTACACTAAAAGCAGTTTTAGGAATATCTTCCTCGGACATTTCTATCTGGTGGAAACCGCTCGCCAAATCCAGGGTGGTGAAATATTGGCATCGGCCAAGTTTATCCAATATGTCGGTTATGTTGGGTATTGGATACCGGTCGTCGATGGTTTTTTCATTTACTTTGCGGTAGTCAACAACGATGCGCCATTTAATTTTTTCTGAGAAATCGGGTTTCTTTGCCACTATCCAGATAGGAGAGGACCATGGAGATTGGCTGGGTCTAATTATACCTTGATCTAGCATCGAGGTTATCTGACTTCTAACTTCTTCTTTGTGGATGTATGGATAGCGGTATGATTTAGTATATACCGGTATTTCATCCTTCGTTCTTATGTGGTGTTTAACTTGATTCGTAAAACTAAGAGGTGTATCTGGTTTATGGAAGATATCTGAATATTTTCTGCAGAGGCGGTGTTCTTTTTCTTCTATATTAAGATGGTCCGTTTAGATTAGATGGTCTATGCTATTCTTCGTACTTTGTGCTGGTGTTGTTATCATCGAAAATATGTGATATTCTTCGAGATTAATCCTTTTGCAATCTATCGGCTCGGTAATAGCGAATTCTATTGGCTCTGAGGTAAAATTTGCGATTTCCGTCCAAGCTAGTTGGTTTTGAGCGTCGGAAAGGCTTTCTTTTATCACTGCTCCTTGAATTTGTTGTCTTGGTATAAAAACGGTTCCTTGATATTCTTTAACTGGTAACCTAACTTGACTAATGGAGTTTGCTTCAAGTTGAATCGAGTAGAATTGCGTTTTCTTCGTTTCATAATATTTTATAGGGATGGTTGAATGTTTCGTAGTAAGGATTGATTTAGGGAAATTTAATTGGGCATGGAAGAGTTTCAAGTTATCGAGACCAATAAGGCCATCAAAGGTTTCATGGAACTTAAATAAATAAAACTTTAGTTTTTCGGGAGATTTGAATTCTGGAAATGAAGGGATCGTGGCACTATGCTTTTGTGAGTAATTTTGAAAAATGGAAGTGACAGTAAAAGGATCATATTTAATAAAATTTTGGAAGTGGAAGCTATTTTAGGGTTAAGGAATTATTTTGTAGAGCCTGTATCGATTAGGAGTTTTAAAGGAGGGTCAGAAATTTCGATGTACGGGAGTTCTTTTTTTTCGGAAAAGGAATGCAGCTCTATTATGTTTTTGCTTCTGTCATCGGTTCTATGGGAAAATTTTCCTATTCTTCATACGGGAGGTCTTGTACTTCGGCGAGTGATATTTCTTCTAGCGGTTGTTCTATTTCGTAAAAATCTTCTTCGTTGTCGTTTTGTTCGATGTTATACAATTCTTCGACGGTAAACTTCGGCTGAGGTTGATGAGGTTCTTGGTGTTGGATGGACGGTCTGCTCCTATTTGTGGCCGATGTCGATATACTCATGGGGATTGGTCTTGGTTGTTGTGATGTCCCTGGTCGGTTGGACCAGAAGTTCGGTTGATTAGGTGCCCTAAATGGTTGTCTTGTTTCGGGTCTTGGTTGATTGAATGTGGGCCTTTGGATGTCTTGGAATGGTTGTCTAGGCGTAAATTGGCTGTTTATTTGTCTCGTTGGTTGCCATCGAGAGTTGGAAAACGTCGATTGTGGTTGAACCATCGTTTGTGGAAAAACTAGAGGTCGTTGAGAATAGGTTGGTTGTTTCTGGGCCGAAAAGGTATTTGTGGATCGTCCTGGAGTTGATGATTGAGGCAAGTTATTACCCCTTTGCAAATATCGGATGTTGTTCTCTTCTTGAATATATTGAATTGCAATTGCTAGGTTAGTAGGCCGCATGGCCCTTATAGTTGAGCCCAAAGGTTCTCGTAAGCCTGCTAGGAATGTAGTTAATGCTTGTTGTCTAAAAAATTCCATTTTGCTTCTTTTTATTTCTGGATTTTGGGTATGAACTTCGATGTAATTGGTGATACAGTTTAGAAGTCCCATCGTTTTCTCGTAAAACTGCATAGGTGTTTCTTGAGGACCCTGTCGAAGGTTAACTAAATCTCTAGTGAGAGAATTTTCGTTTCTTTGATCTCCAAAGTTTTGGATTAAGACATCTTTCACGGCGTCCCATGTTTCACATCCATAAATAGAAATCACTTCTTTGTCTCTACCAGTTAATTTGCTTATAATACCATGGAAAAGAATCTGGTTCTGGATATCCGCTGGATTATTTTGGTTATAATAATGATTTAATAATAATGTTGAAATCTTGATAAATTCGAATAGTTCGTTTGGATTTCCATCAAAGTTAGGTATAATGCATAAATTTTTAACGTCGAATTGAGCCATTGTAATATTATTTCTAATTTCGACTGTATTATTAAGGTCTGTATCGTCAATACTTAGGTCTCTAAGATAATTCGTCAATTCTAAGTCTTCTCTACTTATATTAAAATCTATTATACTTGGTAGTGTATCGTCTATGCTAAACTCTAAATCAGAAGATTCTGAGACAGAGGAGTCTGACATAAATAAAGTGGCTTACAAGATACAGATGATGCTACGGTGCATTCCTGGAATCCTTGTTATGCTTCGGGATGAACTATCTTGATGGTTACCCCTGGAGCTTGTTCTTTCGAAGATAGTGGATAAACGCTTGAAAACGACGAGGATCACTTAGGACTCTTCCACTATCCTACTGACTGCGCCAAATACGATTTGCCACTTAAAAACTCACTTTATAAAAACACTTTTATTTACTACACTGTTACAAAACTACACAATAAACTGGTAAAAATAATATAATTAAAATCAGATTGAATATAATACAAATCGATCGTTTAATTTATATAAAAATATTGCTTCGTCGGCATCGGATGTTTCATCGAATGTTGCATTGTAATTTAGCAAACTCAGCGTCTAGATGTATGGCTTCGTATACAGGAAGTTGGTTCACTGTACTGTAACTAACGCGACCAGTGACAATACTTAATTGACATTAAAAGTGACAAATAAAATAACCGTAGTTATGAATTTTCAAAAGAGTACGTACCTTGACAACTATATTTAATACAATGTGTCTTACTTTATTTCTAATACAGGGTGTCCCAAATAAGAGTGACTGATTTTAAACATAAATGCCCAGCTTATTAATTGCTCCAAAGAGATGGGGTTTTCACTAGTTTGTCAAAGATATTTTTTTAGGCTTGGCTGGCATTTCATCTCATCAACACGGTGTTTTACTAATGTTGGCCGAATTCAAAGGGGAAAATATGTATTATTTTGAATGGAACACCCTATAATTTTTGATCTCATTCGAAAGAGCAATCATTCTCCTTTCCGAAAATGTATAGTTTTCTATATTTTACTTAATTAACAACAAAGATATTTGAGGTTTCATGTAGTAGTACATTTTTAATTAGTAGTTTTATATGAACGTATTTTGATACCTAAAATCAACTCATGCTGTGACCGTTTGACGCATAACAAAATCATTTAAGTCGGTTTCATGTAGTATGCATTTTTAATTACGTAAATAATTGCCAACAAATCTGACAAACAGTTTATTTAGTAAGAAATAGTAATTTTTCTACGCCCTATCTTTAAAGTACCTTGTATTTAATCGGTTTTCAGCGCTTAAAGTGGTTGTTTATGGTTAGAGTGAAAAAAGTAAAAAAGCGTTAAAAAAAGTGCCATAACGTTAACTTTATTTCACGCTTCCCATAAGCTAACACAATGAATCTTGGCTGGGCATCGAGGATGGACTTTCATGAAACTTGGAATACGTATAATTGTAATTTACCGAATGAGCTTAATTAAAATATCCCAAATTTCTATTTGAATTTTATTTTTTTGTATAGGGCTGTAGAAAAAATAATGTATGCAACATGTGCATAAAGTATCTTTTTTTCACTCATGGAATTGCCGCACTCGCCTGACGGCTCGTGCGGTCAACTTTTTCCATTCGTGAAAAAAAGTACCACTTTATGCACTTGTTGCATAAACTACTATTATGCAACAAGTGCATAAAGAGGTACTTTTTTTTACGAATGGAAACATTCAATACATATAAAGAACGAAGAACAAAAAAGTTACAATAAATGCTGCATATGCCTACCCTCTTCGTTTATGCATAACTGTAAGCGAAATTTTAAATTTTCAAATGAATTTTCTAACATTTCTTGCGAAATGTTTTCAATAATGTTCCTGATATTATTACTTTTTCGCCTAACCTATCTAATATGCGAGAAAAGTATTGATTTACCTCAAAAAAAGTTGGAATTTTGAATTTTTTTTGAGTTATTTTTAAGTTTTCCATCAACAAAATCCTGTGTATATGTCGTCGTCGTTGTCGTCGGCCACTTTTCCTTACATGTCTTCTTAGCACGATACAGCCTCCGGAGTGCAATAAGTCACCAATTTTATTAGTGTTTTAAATGAAACTCAACGTTTCTAGCTAATTCCACAATATAATGAACAATATTAAAAATTCTAAAAAATTGACAATTGTTTCGACAACTGAATATCATCGTCAGAATGACAGAAGTTACATTTCATTTTATGCCTACCTGATGTTTAGTAGTTATTTTTGGCTAGACCAAGAAGTGACCTACCTTGTGATTGACTTAATATATGTTAATAGAGAAAAGAAGAAGATGTGATATTACAAATATTGAAGCTTAGATATTATTAGCCCTATGGTGATATCCTGGATATCATTTTTCCAATTAAGATCAGTATAACTGTTCAATGATATAGAAAACCAGGAAAACTATATCTGCTGATCTTTACAATTATCACTTAAGAAGACAGTTTAATAGTGGACAGCTTCCTAGATTTATCTGTTCATTGACGACTTCATATTGTGTATGTTTGCTAAAATAGGTGATATAGGGCTTCCCATTGGTAAACCTTCATTTTGAATATATATCTTATTGTCAAAAGTGAAATAATTCTGATTAATGCATACATCAAATAAATTAGACCTGTAGTCTCTTATGTTAATGTTCCTAATAATATATTGGCAAAGAAGCTCAACAATATACTCAATACTTACGGATATGAATCTCAATACTCAATTAGAAATTCAATAGAACTAATCAAAAAGTTGAAAGCAATCCACTTACAAGATAACTATAAACTCATATCGTTCGATGTAACTAACATGTTTACTAAAATTCCTCCTAAAAAGTGTCTAATACTTGTAAGAAAATTACTAGAAGATAAAAATATTAATCCAGGAATAATATCAGATATACTTAATTTATTTGATGTATGCATTAATCAGAATTATTTCACTTTTGACAATAAGATATATATTCAAAATGAAGGTTTACCAATGGGAAGCCCTATATCACCTATTTTTGCAAACATTTTTATGGACAATTTAGAAAGAAAGATCTTTGAAAGTAATATTTCGAAAAATATTTTATTTTGGTATAGATATGTAGATGACATATTAGCTTGTTTTATGGGTAGTGAACGACAATTAGATGTATTTTTCAACCACATCAATAATTTAAACCCGAAAATTAAATTTACATTAGAAATTGAAGAAAATAGCTCAATCAATTTTCTTGATTTAAAAATTCAAAGAGTTAATAATGTACTTGATTATTCAATTTACCGAAAAACAACACAAACTGATGTAACAATTCCGTTCAATTCTAACCACCCTGTGTCACACAGACTAGCAGCATATAATTCAATGATACATAGAGCTTTTTCAGTTCCTATGAACAAATGTAATTTTGATAGAGAGATTAATACAATTAGACAAATAGCAACATCTAACGGTTATCCATTAGATATGATAAATAAGCTAATTAGTAAAAAAGAGGAAAAAGTGGCATTACAACTAATATATCCTAAACAAGCTGATGAAATTAAAACTTATAAAACCATCACATATGCAGGAAATATTTCTAATAATATTTCAAAGATAATATCTTCAGCAATTATTGTTTTCAACAAAAAAAATCCCAATGGCACAGCACCAATTGGACAGGCTTATTTATATGTTTGCATAAAAAACAAAATAAAAAATTAGATACAAAAGTAATAGAATGTTTTGAGATGTACAAAAAACCAAAGTAACATTCTGGCATCAAATCAAAAACAAAAAAAAGATAAATTTGTGAATTTCCTAAATAAATGTTTTAATGTACGATTTAGAGAAAAATGTTAAAAGTTGTAGAACGTGTTAAGGTCTATGATAAAGCTCAGTAACTTTTTTGCGTCAAATGAAAAACAAAGGAAATACGATTTTTTTTCAACTTTGACAGGCCGCCATTTTGTTGTTACTAGGCCAATTTGGCTCATTAACGAACTCGTCCAAGATTTTGGCCTAACCGATTTTTGTAGCGAGTTTGGTTTCGATCCGTCAAAAAATACGCCCTCTATCGTGCTTACTCTTTGAGTTCAGGCTTTGTTTGGATATACTTTGCTCATTTAAAATAAAAAGAAACACAATACTTTCAATAATTTAATTTTATAATGAAATTTTTATATTAATATTTATAAAATAGTTACGCCTATGGAAATTACCAACACAGAATCATAAAGGATATACACCATCTTATGCGCATGCCCAACTAAAATCGAACAGAAACGAGACGGAACGAACGTTTCTTATCGACGCTCTGCATCTGCGTGAATATTAGATACATAGCATCGTTGTCGTTACAATAATGTTGATGTATTTGCATAAAAGAATTTACGTTAGAAATTATATACATACACATTGTTTCTGGAGCTGTCGAACTATATTCACAATTGTTACACTTTATGAAGTTTTTTTTGGAAACATATATAAATGTAAATTTCACTTGAAAAGTATCTGTTTTCTTTTACTATTCAACGAATTTCAATAGAACAAGTATTTTACAGATAGTGAAATTCATTGTTATATGTTGATATGACAATGTCTAGTTTTGTTTTGACATTTATGACAATTTGCAACATTGTGACATATAAATTATCTTTATGTCATTGATATTTTTATCTTTTAAACTTATCTAATTCTTTATACTAAATATGAAATTGATTTATATTATTACTGTTTCAACTAATACGTATATTAAATTAGATAACTAAAACTCGTTTAATTTCAGATGAAACAGCTGATTCATTCATGACAACTAAACATCCATATTGGGCAGATTTCATGTTCTCCACTTTACTTGTTAAGCATTTTCAAACTTTAGACAATTATTAAGGTAATTTCTTTATATTTATTGTTGCTCGTTTAATTATTGTAAACAAATGATTTAATATATTCTGATTTTATATGCATTTTTACTTATGATTGTGGTTTTCTTAATGTGTTTTTAACTACATAGTTTCAATCCATTTTAAATACTAAGCAAAATATTCTCAAACAGCTGATACTCTTTAATATATAAGATATATGGTTCAATATATATATATATATATATATATATATATATATATATATATATATATATATATATACACAACCGGCCGGACATGGTGATTTGGGATGAAAGTGATAATACAGCCATCATAATTGACTTCGCAGTGTCACAGGACTACAATATATCTAAAGCATATGCCGAAAAAATAACTAAATATGGAGCGCTTGCACAAGAGATGAAATTGATTTGGAACTTGGAGAAGGTAACAATAGTCCCTTTAATTATAAGCGCAAACGGCCTTGTACATACAAAAACAGTACGACACATAAAAGAACTGAACTTACCTAAAAACACCGTAATGTGGATGCAAAAGGCCGTAATACTTGGAACTGTTGGAATCATCCGGCGGATCATCTCCCCCTATTGACAATGGTAGTGCCCTTGGCTGCGTAGTGGCCCGGACATTATCATCAAATACCACCGAAAAGGTATATATATATATATATATATATATATATATATATATATATATATATATATATATATATATATATATATAACCTTTGGAACGGAGGGTGATTTTGGCATCTAGGAACACCAAAACGAAAAAAAAAATCCTTGAAATTTTTACTCTCTACAATAGCCCTATTTCATTCTGAAATAAGCCTAAAAGGGAACGATCGAAAAATTTGAAGGTTGTTGAGAGTGAGTTGTTGAAAAAGGAAATGAATGGTGTGAGAACGACGACCATGAAAGAAATGTATTTGAAATTGAAAGTTTAAACCTGAAAATCTACAATTGAAGTTAAAAATATGATAATTTATTAAACATACACAACTAGTAACAAGTATAACGCTTAAATAATAACAATTAAAAATGCTAGAATGAAATTTTTTGGTAGCGTCTACGAGAATTTGGTAAGATATATTTAATTGAATTAATTTGAAAATTAAGTTGACAATTAAAAATTAAGTATTAAGCATTAAGTGGCGAAAAGAGCAAGATGCCCACACACCCTCCCACGATACTTAACAATGGGTACTGTCCAGTCAATGTCAATAAATGTATTCAAATTATTCACTAATGTCAATATATAGTGTACACAAGTTCGTATTCTATCGAATAATAATGTGCATCGGATTGGTTTTGCTGGAACTTTAAATGGTATTATACTTAACAGGCAACTTCAATTTATATCATTATTAATTATCTTATAGAGGAATATCATACTTGCAATTTTCCTTCTATTCACCAATAAAATTAATCCAAATTCCTCTTGCAATGACCTTATTGTTCTATAATCTGGCCATACATGCAACTTCTTAAAATATAATTGCCAAAGACATTTGTTTTGTACCTTTTCTACTAAATTTATATGCACTTGTGCCTGTTCACTCCAAATAATAGATGCATATTCCAAGTTTGATCTAACCAACGTATTAAATAAAATCCTTATAGTTTCTGTACTTAAAAAGGAAGTACGTTGCTGTGTTACAAACCCTAGCATACCATTTGCTTTTTTTACTAATCTGTTAAACTGTGGTACAAATGATAGTTGCTCGTTATATAAAACACTTAAATCTTTGTATAAAATCCTCCCCCATCAAATAATTAAATATTATAGGTTCTTTTTTTGTAACAGACGTACTTCCACATTTATTAATATTAAAATTTAATTTATTTTTGATACTCCATTCTAGTATGCTATTGATATCCCTTTGAATCATGACGCAATCCCTAACTGATCTAATTTCTTTAAATATTTTAAAATCGTCCGCAAACAATAAACAATCAGAAAATTGTATACATTCGCCTATATCATTAATGAATAATAGGAACTGAAGTGGTCCCAAGTTAGAACGCTGGGGGCCCCAGAATTTGCGTGAAACTTCCCAGATGTATTACCATTGTGCTTGACCACAAAATACCTATCTTGAAGGTAGCTTTTAAACAAACTTAATAAATCGTTTGATAAACCAAATGAGTTCAATTTCTTCAAAACTACGTCATGGTGAACAGTATCAAATGCTTTTAGAAAATCTGTGTAAATAACGTCTAGTTGTAGTCTTTCTTCAAAAGCTTGGTTTACAGATTCTGTAAACAAGTCAGATTTGTATTTATTGATTGACCCGACATATATCCTTGTTGTTGGAATATAATACTATTTTTAACATGGTTGTAAAGATGGAAATACAAAATTTGTTTCAACAATTCGGAAGGAGCGCACATAATTGATACCCCTCTATAATTTTCAATATCTTTCTTGCTACCTGATTTATGAATTAGAATGTATGTTGACAATTTCCATTTTACTGGAAAATATGAGTGTCTAATGATATTAAAAATATGCAATTAAGGGTAGTTTCAAAAATTCTCCACAACCTTTAAAAATATAGGGCGGTATTCCGTCCATACCTGCGCATTTCTTATATATATATATATATATATATATATATATATATATATATATATATATTGTTGTAGATTATTATTTATCAATATATAAATACAGAAATTGTCATCTGCCACGCATTTGGGTTCATCAAAATTGTTATATTATTTATTTTCCTAGTCTTTTTTTTTAACTCTTAATAAATTATTTGTACTATGATGAATGCTCTTTAGTTTTAAATTTATTATGTTGCGCCACTGATTATGATTTGTTTCTAAACATAAATGTTATTTTCCCGACTATTGAGACTCTATTTAAAATTTGTTTTAGTTTTGATTTATAATGGGTGAGTCCGGCACTAGCTTCATTCAACTATAATCCACCCGTATATTGAATGGTGTATTATTGGTTGTCTAATTTAAACAACATAGAATGTTTTCTGAATTTAATGCTAAGATATAAAAAAAATATCGACATCTCTTACTTGCTTATAATATCAAATAAAGAACGTAGATATGTGATATGAAAAATGAAAACAAATAACGACTCAATCTAAAATATTACTTGATGATTTTAGTAGTATTAAAACTATTTATCTATGGTAGTATGTATATTATTCATAAGTAAACGTAATTATAACCTATAATAAATGTTTATAGTTAATGTTTCAAATAGTTATTATATCAAATAGTGAATTTATCTAGTTACTCTGAAAAGGAAATGAAGAATTATAATGTTACTGACTATATACTGTGTGACTAAATCATCAAGCTTTTCTTCAAAGATATCTTTGTAAACTGTGACTAATACTAGAAACAGGTAAGTTTATATTAACTATACTTATAACTAAACGAATAAACTACCATGTTTGTAAACGTTCAAACACATAAAATATTAGTAAGTTCAGTTGTTTATTGTAACGCAAAAGAAATTATAAATGAAATAACTTATCTGTGTCCAATTCAGTTAATATATCACATAATGTATTACAGGTATCCATTTCATTCATCGTATCTCCAATTTGCATGTCTTGTAATGCATTATTTTGGGTTATTTGTATATTGTTAATTCCTTTGGAGGTTTTGATATGGTCCTTTCAAGAAACTTTCTAATTTTTCCCTGTTTATTTCTATTTTAGTTTCTCATATTTTTTTACATGTCTGCTTCCATTTTAATCAAATATCTATCTCCTTCAATCGTTTTCAATAAATTTCGTTGCTAACCTCCGTTGCTATCAAACTGTTTATACTCTAATAAGTTTATATAACATATGGTGTCTTGATTTTTCTTATGAAATTCTTAAATTGCTTTAGTATTATTATGTCTTATGTCATGGATAACCAATCAAAGATAAAGATTTTATATTGTTGGTTTATTAAACATTTTTTTTGGCAAATCTTCACAATATCACTTGTTACTTAAATTTCCGCGCACTTTAAAAGATAATTATTGTAAATATTATTATATACAGTATGTTGCATGACAATTACAGTTTGTTTTTTAATTGCTCTAGTTCTTTATTTGAAATTTATGTTATTGATGCCTATGTGTTTAGATCATTGAAATAGCTTATATGATAATGCTGTTTTACTACATAACAATATACTGGATGTTTGTTTTAAATTAATTCTAGTGCAATAATACCTGTTTCATCCTATGCTGATTTCCTTTCTCTTGATGGATTAATTTATCAAAATATATATATATATATATATATATATATATATATATATATATATATATATATATATAATGGCTTGATACCCCTTCTGGGGTTTCGCCGCTTCACGCTTTCTTTTTCTAGATCCATTTTTTTTGGGGTGGATCAATCCCCGTTTTTCCTTTTAGAGTTTCTCTGTCAATGCTCTCCATAGTTGCCTATCCTTAACTTTGTCATTCCATCCTCCAATTCCGGCTCTCGTCATATCTTCCTTCACCTGTTCCAGCCATTTTATTCTAGGTCTACCCCTACGTTTTCTTCCCCCAGGATCACATTGTGTCATTTGCAGTGTTATTTCTTGTTCTTCTGCTCTATATATGTGTCCCAGCCATTTCATTCTTTGCCTTTTTATTTTCCTTACTATGTCCTCTCCTTCCAGTTCTTGCTCAATTTCATAGTTAATTCTTTGCCTGTACTCGTTATCTCTCAATTTGATTGGTCCCAATATTGTTCTCATTATCTTTCTTTCTATTATTCTCAAGTCTTCTTCTTCCTTTTTAGTCAGTGTCATTGTTTCAGCAGCATACAACAGGACGGGTCTTATTAGCACTTTATTTATAAATATTGATTTTGGTTTGTCTTGAGAGTAATTTGCTTTTTAAAAATTTTTTATTGGCATGGTAAGCCCTATTTGCATTTATGATTTTTTCTTCTATTTCATTTTTCCTGTTTCCAGTGTTTGTTACTGTGACCCCTAAGTATTTGAATTTCTCCACTTTTTCAAATTCGAAATCTCCGATCTTTATTGCACTGGTTTGATGTATT
Source organism: Galeruca laticollis (assembly GCA_963921935.1). Classification (NCBI taxonomy): domain Eukaryota; kingdom Metazoa; phylum Arthropoda; class Insecta; order Coleoptera; family Chrysomelidae; genus Galeruca; species Galeruca laticollis. The sequence continues at coordinate 235,649,985 of OY998176.1, read as the reverse complement.
TTACCAAAAATCATTATTTTTGTTTTATCTGCATTTATTTCTAATCCCATCCTACTTCCTTCACTTGTGATTTCCCCTGCGCATTTCTTGGGTTTTATTTTTTTTAGGCCATATTGTAATCGTTATCTGATTGATCTATTGATTAAGTTTAAGTAATTTAAATCATAACTTGATTTTTCATCCTTGTGAGCATTAGCGAAATAATGTGCGAATTTTTCAGCAATCTCATCATCATTTACCGTTTGCCCGTTACATTTATTTTTTTAACGTATATCCAGAAGGAATTTATATCACTCTTTACATTCTCTTCGATTTGCCTCAAATAATTATTGTGTTCATTATTAATTAAATATTTTAGATCCCTTCTGGACTGTAAATATTTGGAATTGTAATAGTCTGATAATATCTTACTTTTCTAAAATTACTCTTTTTTTAACAACTGTTTGATTTGTGGGGTGAACCATTTTGGAAATTTATTGTAATTGTTGTAAGTTTTATATTTCGGAACAGTGACTTCAAAAATATTGTAAACTTTTTTGTAAAAAATTTCAAGTGCTGAATCTACATTGTCATTATTTGTAACGTCTATCTAATAGGTATCTCTCAACATTCCGCTCATCAATTGAAAATTAGCTTTTTTAAAATTAAATTTGTATTCAGTTGCATTCTTTTGTTCTTGTGTATTTTGCTAGACCAACGTTATATTAATATATAGAGATGGATGCAATATATCTTCAGTAACTAGAGGTAATTGTTCCTTCTTCACCGTGCATGATTCTACATTAGAAAAACTTACCTCCTCTTTGCTAACCACTTAGCAGAATCGTCCAATTACATCCTGGTTCAGTTTCGATAGTACGCATCGTATGTTTGTTGACCAAGAATGGTATCGTTAAACGTGCTATTAACAAGATATGTGTCTTACCTATTAGTGAAGAAATTTATCAAAAGTAAGACAGTTGATTATGATTATTTCAGTTTCAGACTATTATTTTAAAGATAAACTTTCTTTTCATTGAAAGCCGAGCCTTTCAAGGGCAGCGGAGTGTTCAGTTTCGTGTTATTTTTTATTTTCGAAAAATAAAGTCGATATGTAGTACCTTTGGACGGCCTACGTGCCTTAATAAAGTCCAGCCAACTGCGTGGCATTTTTTATTGTCATGGAAGCAAAAAGAATTATATTGAAAATGAATGTGACATTTAATGTCAACAGTAATAAAAATTAAATGAGAGCAGTGTTTTTTCCTAAAAATGTATATATTTTCGAGCGAAGTTCTTGTCCGTTCAGAACCATAAGGAAATGACAATGATAACCTGTTAAAGAAAATAGGTGATACACTGAATATATTCGTTTCTTTCTAACTCATTGTCACTTATGAACTCTGTATTAAAACTCTATGTTACCAGAGAATATCCCTAGCACTGTACATAAATACCTACATAAAATAACAAATCAATAACAGAGTACATATGAACGGACTCTACCTGCTACTTTATCACATATTCACTAGTTGTTTGATCGCATGTTCTCTAGAACTTATATATATCTGACTTATTATTTGTATTTATTGAAATAATTAAATTATTCCTTACCTTTTAATGGCTTCGTCGATATAAAATTAAAGAATAAAGCTGGATTATATTTAATCAATTTATTGTTAGACATATATATTAATCAGAAGAATCTGACTGCTGATTGTCCTCCTCAGGTCTCATATTCTTCAATTTAGCAATTAAGTTATTTGCTGGATTGAAACTGGTGATCAACGTATTACAAACAATACATTTTTTGTTCTTCTTAAATCGTTCCAAGGCACATTTTTCGCAAAAGTAATGTTTACACCTTTAAATAAATAAAGTTTGTATAAACCTATGTTTTAAGAATCATTACTCAGAATTTCAGTAATATTAACAGTCTCTTAGCCAAAAAAATAACTTATAGTCTAAGTTCCGGATCTAAACCTACATTCCTCATGAAATATATAAAACCTGGCGTGATTGTTTCCCCTTATCTTGGCAAGGATATTTTTAATAAAATTTTATTTCTCAGTGACGGTGTATCTTTTTCTTAATAAATTTGGTAAGCAATCAAAAGCATATAGAAAATGCCACTATGTCATTGATTATCTTTTCCCTGACAATAATGCCCGCCAATTGGGAGTAAATCGATTAATCGATATTAGTAATTTTCCCTCAAACTTTTTTCACTTATAATCATCGCCCTAGTGCTAGAATTATTGTGAGGGATTCGGTAAGAAAATTTTACACCCAAAATTTAATTTAAATATCTTTCATGTTTCATGAAATTAACTGTCTCGACCCTTACTTCATGGAATCTACTGATATTAGTGTTTTAAATGAAACTCAACGTTTCTAGCTAATTCCACAATATAATGAAAATGTTAAATATTCTAAAAAATTTACAATTGTTTCGATAACTGAATGTTATCGTCAGAATGACAGAAGTTACATTTCATTTTATGCCAACTATTCATTGACACCAAACACAGAACTAGAAGTACTACATATTTGTGATAAGAAACAAGAACTGGATTTCCTTGAAGAGTTGGAAATTAGAAGACACTTAAGAAACCCACAATTTGAAGGCGTCAATAAACAGATAAATCTAGGGAGTTCTCCACTATTAAACTGTCTTCTTAAGTGATAATTGTAAAGATCAGCAGATATAGTTTTCCTGGTTTTCTATATGATTGCACAGTTATACTGATCTTAATTGGAAAAATGATATCCAGGATATCACCATAGGGCTAATAATATCTAAGCTTCAATATTTGTAATATCACATCTTCTTCTTTTTTCTATTAACATATATTAAGTCAATCACAAGGTAGGTCACTTCTTGGTCTAGCCAAAAATAACTACTAAACATCAGGTAGGCATAAAATGAAATGTAACTTCTGTCATTCTGACGATGATATTCAGTTATCGAAACAATTGTCAATTTTTTAGAATTTTTAATATTTTTCATTATATTGTGGAATTTGCTAGAAACGTTGAGTTTCATTTAAAACATGTGATAAATGTCAAATGTTCACCAGATTTGGATCGTCAAAATATCCTTATTGTTTTGCAGTGCATGAATTATGTTTTTCTTCTTAAACGACACATAATTTAATCGCATTTCACGCGTTTTGGAAATGAAAATTCTGAAAACATAAAAGCAGAAGGATTCCTATTTTGGTAGCCGACGAGTAAACAAGGCTTATCGATACTTAATAGATCGTTAACTTTAAATCAAAATACGAGTTTTTCTGTGTATTGTGAAAAAGTAGAACAATCACTATGTGAATTTTTACAAAACTGGCGAGTGACCGCCATCAAGAGAGTAACCTGCTAGCTACCAAAGAGAGCAGACATGATTTAGAGAACTTTAACAATGGTCCAGGAGACAAAACATCACCATGAGCAGTTCAAGTTATGGAGAATACTCAGAGATGGAAATAGAGGACAATGGAATATGGAGAAAAATGCGTCACAAAAGGAAAAGGCGAGGAAACTCCCCTACATCGAATAACCCAAAACAATTTATTCCTGATGCTGAAGATATCCAAAGAGTGATATTTGGCCTCCCTACTAACAGCAATCAAGCAAAACAGGCTGAACACCAAATACACACAAAAAAATATCAGCCAAGCAGAAAACCTTCGACGACTTCGCCCACTCAACCTATCCAAGGGAATAATAATATTCAAGTTCACGTGGACACTTAAAATCATGTACGCCAGTCTCAACAGTTACTCACCGAGAAAACACCTCATCAACAACATTATTGAGAGGCATATGATAAACTATGCACTATTTGTGGAAACAGAAACAAAAGAAAATAGTAACACAAACTACAGAAACTGGAACATTCTACAACTAAATGGAAACATAGTAAACACTAATGTGTGTGGTGGAAGTTTGATACAGGCGCATCCAGGACTAAAAATGATAAAAGAATATATATATATCAGCACTACAGGCCTATCTGGCCCTCGGCTTCGAGATCTTTCACTCTCTCTCTCTCCATTTTTTTCTATTCCTCGCCTCGTTCTGCCAGTCCCTTACTCCCACTGATCTCAGGTCTCTCCTAACCTCCTCCAACCATTTCTTCTTTGGTCTTCCTCTTCTCTTTTTACCACCTTCTCCCCCTTTCAGCACTCGTTTTACCCATCTATCTTCTGCCATTCTACCTATATGTTCTAACCATCTCGCTCTCTGTGCTTTAATTATATGGGTTATACTTGGGTGATTATACAAATCTGATAATTCTCTGTTTGTTCTTCTTCTGTATATTCCATTTTCTTTTATTCCATCATAAATCTTTCTGAGCATTTTACGTTCCCATATCTCTAGTTTATTCTGCTCTTTTTTGTTCATTGTCCAGGTTTCACAAGCGTAGGTAACTGACGGTCTTATTATTGTTTGGTACATTCTTATTTTAGCTGTTCGTGATATGTCTTTTGAGTTGAACATCTGTAATACCATTCCTGCTGCTTTACTGCCTTTTGTTAACCTTTTTTTTATTTCCCTTTCTTCGTCTCCTTTATTTGTGATAGCGACTCCTAAATATTCGATTTGTTCCACTTTTTCTATTTTGTAGCTTTTGTTTCCATTACAATTTATAATAATATCGGTTTTTTCATTATCCTTCATTACCATGTATTTTGTTTTTTTCTCATTGATCACTAGACCATATTCTCTTGCCTTCTCTTCTAGTAGCTTAAATACGCTTAGCAGTTCTTTCCTGGATCTTGCCATAAGTACTATGTCGTCCGCATATGCTAGACACTGATGTTTATTCCCATAAATTAAACCTCGGGTTTTTATACCACTTTCTCTTAGTATAATTTCCTGAACTAGGTTAAAGAGGGTTGTGGATAATGGGTCTCCTTGTCTCAGACCTTTCTCTATCTTGAATTCGTTAGAAGTACTGCCCTCCAAAATTACTTTGGTCTCGGTTTCTCATATGGTCATTTCCACTAGCCTTCTCAATTTACCTGGTATTTTTAACTTTCTCATTGCCTCATACATTTTTTTTCTTTTAATAGTATCATAGGCCTGTCTGTAATCGATGAATAGCATATGCAGACTTAGATTTTGTTCGTAAGCATTCTCCTGAAGTTGTTTCATAATGAAAATTTGGTCTATTGTCGATCTACCTGCTTTAAAACCTCCTTGGTATTCTCCTACATTTTCATTGTGGTATTTATCTAATCGATTTTTAAGTATTTTTGCCAGAACTTTGTATGTTACATCTAAAAGTGCTATTCCGCGGTAGTTATCGCATTCTTCCTTGGGACCTTTTTTGTGGATTGGAATTATTAATGTCTCGTTCCAATTTTTAGGGATTTTTTCTTCTCGCCATACTTGTTTCAACAACTGACATATTCTCTCAGTTAATTGTTCGCCTCCATATTTTAAAATTTCTATTGGAATGTTGTTTTCTCCTGCACTCTTATTATTCTTCATATGTTTTAAGCATTCTGTCACCTCCAGTTTTTTTGGGGCTGTTATGGCTAGATCTTCCTCATCACAATTTTCTTCCTCCATTTCATTATCATTTTCGCCTAGTTCTTCCTCACCATCATTTAGTAATTTCTCAAAATACTATGCAAATCTATTTATTTTTTCTTCCCTGTCCCCTATTAGATATCCCTCTTTGCTTTTCAAAAAATAAGGTGCTTTCCGGTTGTGGCCTTTCCCTTCTCTTATTTCATGATAAAAATTTCTCACTTCTTTATATTTATAAGCTTCTTCAATTTTTATTAATTCCCTTTCAAAGTAATTTCTTTTGTTCTTTCTGCATATTTGTTTAACTTATTTCCTTGCTTTTTTATACTCTAGTCTATTTTCTTCACTGTTTTCTTTTAATAGTCTTTGTCTGATTTTATTTCTTTTTTCCAATGCCTGTTTACATTGGTCATCAAACCACTTATCTTTTTTTCTTCCCTTGGGGCTCCCTAGTATTCTATTTGTTACATCTCTCATTACAGTTTCTATCTGTGACCATTCTTCTTCTAGTTGCTCGACGCAAGGTCTTAAATTTAATTCTCTATTAATTTCTTGTTGGAAGTGATTTACTTTGGTCTCGTCCTTCAATTTTTCTAAATCGTATTTTTTCCGTTTTTTTTATCTTGTTCAATTTTAGGTGGTTTATCTTTATTGTTTTGTAATTACTAAAAAGTGGTCACTATCCGCATCAGCTCCTCTATAACTTCGTACATCTGTTACCCTTTTTAAGTGCTTCGTTTCTATTAAGACGTGATCTATTTGGTTTTTTGTTTTGCCATTTGGTGATAACCAGGTTTCCTTGTGGATGTTCTTATGGTCAAATGACGTACTTACGATTTTCATTTTATTTTCTAAAGCAAATTCTATGAGTCGCTTGCCATTATCATTACTGAGTGCGTGTCTACTTTTTCCTCCCGTTACTTTTATATACTCTTCCTCTTGTCCAACCTTTGCATTCATATCCCCTATTACACATTTAACATCAAATTTCGGTATTTTATTGACTGCTTGTTCCAGTTCTTCATAGAACTTTGCTTTCGTGTCTTCATCTTTGTCCTCAGAAGGGGCATGCGCATTAAATAATGTCGTTTTCCTGTGTTTTCCTTTGATTCTTATTCTACATAGTCTATCTGATACTCCCTCAAAATCTATAATATTTGCTTTAAGTTGACTGCTTACTATAAACCCTGTACCCAGCATTCTATCATCTACTCCACTATTAAAGAACATATAATCGTCTATCTCTGTAATTACTTTCCCTTTTTGTTTAGTTTCTTGTATTGCTAAAACATCTAATTTGTATTTTCGCATTTCATTGATCAAGTGTTTTATGGCCCCTTCCTCAAATGTACCTCTCACGTTCCATGTTCCTATTCTCATTTCATATTGTTTCTCTTTTTGTTTTCGTTTAACGCCGGAGTTTACCTTAAGTTGTTGCTTTTCTGTAATCATTTTATTTATACTATTCTTCATCTTTTGCATTTCCTTGTCCATTTCCATTGCCTGGTCTACTTTATTTTCCTCTGTCTCTGAGTTTATGCTTGTCGCCACTGGTTTTTTGTCGATAAGTTCTGTTTTGTTTTTTCCAACTTCTCTTCCTCCGTGTTCCATCTCCATTCCTCTGTTTCTATGTACATTTTTCTGAACCCAATTTTCACTCGTTTTCCTTTATCTCTTTCTTCTACAGCTTTCATTCTGATCTTCTTTTGAATTTCTCTATCCTTCTTCGACAAGTCATCCTGGATGAACAATCTCTCTTCACTTTTAAATTTCAATTTTTGTTTATTGAGCATCACCTTCCTTTTCTCTTCTTGGTTTGCCAGTCTTACTAAGCATGTTTTTTCTCCTAACTTTACTGAGCTTTCTACCGCTGTCTTTATTTGTAATTCTTCTTCTAGGAATTTCTCCATTTTATTTCGTAGTTCTTCTGGATTATTTGTCTCTATTCCTACTCCCTGAACCACTATATTGTTTTTTCTTTTTTCGCTTTCCAGTCGTTCCAATCTGTGGTCCATATTGGTTATTGTTATCTTCATTTTTTCATTTTCTTTCATCAGTTTTTCATTTTCTTCCCTCAGTTGTTTCATTTCTTCTCTGTACTCCTTTTGCTCCTCTCGTGTTTTTTTTATCGCCATGCTCATTTCCTCCATTTTGTCTCCTATTTTTTCATCATATTCATAATTTTTTCTATATCACTTCCTATTTTTGTCGGCGATCTCCCTATTTTCTTAGTTTTTTTAGAAATATCTTCATCCGTATCATATTCTTCCTCTCTGTCGCTCTTCCTCTTTTTGCCATATTCATTATCACTCATTTCTTTCTATTTTGAATTTAATCGCCTCAATATTAGAAAATTTTACGTCCGTCCCTGTCTTAAGTATATCGTTCCACAAGTTATTGGATTTTATCAATAAACTTGTTCTTATCGCCAAACACACCGCGCAAAAAGCTCTAAGGCCAGTCAACCCGTCGGACCTTGAACTTTTATCAGTGATATTTAGCTTGACTAATGGTTATTTATGTTAGGTATATTTGTGACAAAACTATTCTTACACTTACTTGAATACTGTCGAATTTTCACTGGACACTTTTATCCTTATATTAAAAACTTCATACACTGTTTTGCTGATTATATTACTCGTAATTCCCGTGTAAAACGAAGTTTATTACGGAGCAGAAATCAACACAACTTTCCAGTCTCGTACCAGGACCGGATGACACCTCATCAACAACATTATTGAGAGGCATATGATAAACTATGCACTATTTGTGGAAACAGAAACAAAAGAAAATAGTAACACAAACTACAGAAACTGGAACATTCTACAACTAAATGGAAACATAGTAAACACTAATGTGTGTGGTGGAAGTTTGATACAGGCGCATCCAGGACTAAAAATGATAAAAGAATACCCTCCCAAAATAAATAACCCGCTTAATGAGGTGCTTCACTTTTCAATTCCATTTCTAGGCGATAAACTACACATTTTTCTTGTATATATTCACCCAAATGCACCCATCGAACAAACGCTTTTCAACAAAGCCTCCCTAAACAAATATGCTGTGATGGTAGGAGATCTAAATGTGAATCATAATAAAAGCAGACAAATAAAGGATTTCATCAATAATGCACCCTTCAAAATGGCGTTTACTCCTCCAACCTTTAGAATGGCCAATAACCCAGACTCTACACCAGATCGTGTAATATACACGAAAAACATCAAAAATAATATAGTAACAGTAGAAACCCATCCAGATTTAGGAACAGATCATGATGCAATAGAAATAACCATCGACCTACAAAGACGAATCATAGAGCAAGAAATAATACAAAAGAACATCAAGAAGTGTGATATAGACAAACTTAACGAAAAGTTGGAGGAGTGCATTGATCGTATGGGGGACGACCCGATTGATAGAGGAAAAATTGAACAATTTAACACCTCAATAACATCACTCACAAAAGAAAACAGCCCAGACCTGAAAATAAATCACTACATCCACGAACTACCACCATACATTATCAAAATGATAAAAAAACAAAAGAAAAATGCATAGGGATTATCTGAGAGATCCCAATGTTGAGGCAAAAACGCAACTAAACAATTACAACAAAAATGTACAAGCCCTAGTTAGACAATACAAAGAACACAAATGGGCTACAGTGTGTACCGAAATAAACGCTAGCAAAGGTAAAGATTACTGGCAACAAATTAGAAAACTAACAAACTACAAAGGAATATCAAAATCACAGCCAATTGAAGAAAACAACATTGTGTATGCCACCGATGAAGAAAAATCAGAGGTATTTGCAAATTACTACAAGGAAACATTCAGAGAAAACCATGAACAAATATATGATGAAAACGGACAGTGGTATGATGAATACTTTGAAGGGGAACACGGAGTACACGACAGTAATATAGAAGATGTGTATTTTGAAATATTGAGCAAAGGAAAGAGTACTGCTCCAGGACATGACATTATTAAAGATCTATTACGAAACCTGAGTGGAAAGATACACAGATGTCTCATCAAAATATACGAGTACTGTTTGAAGCATCACTACTTTCTTAGTGAGTGGGAGTATGGAACCATTATCACCATTCCTAAACCTAATACGAACATCATAGAGCAAAAAACTACCGTCCTATCACTCTTCTATCAGTTTTGGGAAAGCAACTCGAAAATATCATGAAATATCTGTTACAAAATGAAATCGGACACAAAATTCCTGATTACCAATTCGGCTTTAAACATCAAACTTCTACCATTCACCCAGTAACCATTTTAACATACAACATTCAAGCTAACCAACTAATGGGAAACCACTCTGCAGCCCTATTTGTTGATATAAGCATGGCATTTGTTAGTATTTGGCACAAAGGACTACTCGTAGTCTATGACACTAGACACTAGAACGCCCTCGATATTTGATACTGCTTCTGAAAGACTATCTTGAGAACAGAACTCTGCAAGTCAAATTCAACGACCAATACTCGGCAACATTCCACAAGGATCGCCATTGTCTCCTCTTCTATAGTCATCAACAAGACTACTTCAATAACAATCGATACATTTTGCAGTATGCTGATGATACGGTCTTGACTAGTCACAATAGAACCCTCTCGAAAACCATTGAAAATCTACAAGTATTGTTAGACAGGACCCTGATCTGGTACAACAAATGGTGGCTGAAAGTTAATCCAGACAAGTCACAATATATAATATTTAACCACATTAATTCACCAAACTCGCCCAAAATAAATATAGACGGCAAAGGCATTCACTGCGTAAACTATGCGAGGTATCTGGGGGTAGACATAGACCATAAATTGAACTTTAAACAACATGCTAACAACATAAAGAGGAAATGTAACAGTAGGAGCAAACACTTTCGGAGTTTAACATTCAAGAATTCAGAGATAAGTAAGAAAACAGATGCACATATATATAGTTCAAAATGCCGACCTATCCTAGAATACTGTCACCCCATCACTTGCACTTGCAATAACAAAGATAATGTTATTTACTTGGTCGGAAGGTTCAGGCAGGGGGGGCTATATCCTCCGTGTCGATCTTGGTTGTTGTCCTGAAAACTCGGGATCTTCCAATTGAAGGCACAAATGAGCGTTTGGTTTCCCTGTTGAAATCCGTTGTTTTGTTTTTTCCCATGTTTCGATTAACATCTTTGCTCCCATATTTCACATCCTTACTTGGTTATACCATGCTGAAGATGGCAAATGAGCCAGAAACATGCATGTCCACGGTTACCACTCTGTTTCAGTAGCTCTTTTTCTTTTTGCGTGATTACCCATGAATCTCTTTATTGTTGTTGTTTACATATCACGCGATATTCCTACATCTTATATATATATATATATATATATATATATATATATATATATATATATATATATAATGGATATAATTTCATAAAATACTAGGGTCTATATGAAACATAAATTTCTATTTTCTTCTACACCTGCCTTCAATACCACGCAGAATATTGAATTACATCCCCTTCGAAAACCGTGACGTCGAACAGCCATTTTGCCGATACGGACATATGTGGTAATTCGCAACTGATAGCGGAATGGCATAGTACACTGACGTGTTTCGACCTTCTTGGGTCTCTTCAAGAGTGCCGTAATGCCTTCCAGTTCAGAATCTCTAATTCGAACTGAAGATACCGCCCTCCGACAACTTCACTTGGCTCGTGTAGTTACACACAAGCGAGAAGCAGTCAGCTGGCGCCATCTTCACTTTCAGTTGCGAACCAACATCTCAGATAAATGCGACCGTATTAGTCGTATGAAACAAAATGAATATAATTTCATAAAATACTAGGTGTCTATATGAAACATAAATTTCGATTTTCTACTACACCTGCCTTCAGTCGAAATTTCAATAATTTCGACGTATTGACCTGACCGTTCTTCGAAGGAAAAAACAACTACATTCCTGGCAAATACCACGCAGAATATTGAATTACATCCCCTTCGAAAACCGTGACGTCGATCAGCCATTTTCGAAGAACGGTCAGGCCAATACGTTGAAATTATTGAAATTTCGACTTAAGGCAGGTGTAGTAGAAAATCGAAATCTATGTTCATTTTATTTCATACGACTAATACGGTCGCATTTATCTGGGGTGTTGGTTCGCAACTGAAAGTGAAGATGGCGCCAGCTGACTGCTTCTCGCTTGTGTGAAGTTGTCGTAGGGCGGTATCTTCAGTTCGAATTAGATATTTTGAACTGGAAGGCATTACGGCACTCTTGAAGAGACCCAAGAAGGTCGAAACGCGTCAGTGTACTATGCCATTCCGCTATCAGTTGCGAATCACCACAGATGTCCGTATCGGCAAAATGGCTGATCGACGTCACGGTTTTCGAAGGGGATGTAATTCAATATTCTGCGTGGTATTTGCCAGGAATGTAGTTGTTTTTTCCTTCGAAGAACGGTCAGGCCAATACGTAGAAAATCGAAATTTATATACATATATATATACATATATATATATATATATATATATATATATATATATATATATATATATATATATATATGTATATTCAATTATTCAATATTTGCTTTGATGTGGTCTGTGTTTTCAACTTCATTATCCTCGGTCACTTGAATTATTATATTATTCCTTTTCAGCTCTCTTTATAACATTTCCATTATTTCTTCTTGTGCTTTCATCTGTTGCTTGATTTTTTTATTCTCTTCTCTCTGATTCTAACTTTCCTTAAAGCTTTTTTTTAATTTAATTTTCAATTGTTGCCTTTTCTCCGTAAAAATCTTGAGCATTTCCCTCATTTCCTCTATTCCTCCCATCTCTCCAGTTTAATCCTATCGGTATTCTGTCTACCACCAATAGCTTATTCAGTTCTTCCACCGACCCCTACACGATCTGATTTTCCCGATAATTTTGTTCTTCTTAAAATTGCCCATGTCCGTCTTTGTTGTTTTTTAATTTGTATAAACATTAATTATTTTAATAAGGTATACTAGGAAGTATTGTCATTAGTATCCTTCCCAATTTTAGTTTGTATTTCTATACTGATTTGCTAGGTTCTTTGGACTTGTTTTTACATTTAACAGTTTAAATTGTATAAAAGTATATAATATACGACTTTCCTAGAACTTGTTCTCTGTTGTCCTTTCTCTTGCACTTTCTTGACACTTATAAAATCCACACCAATTAATGTATTTAATTTTTAAAACGTTGGTTGTTTCTGAAATTGGATTTAATTGCGGACCGAATCTCAAATACATTTATTAACTTTTTATTCGGGACAGGAATTTATAAATAATAATAACTAAAAAAAGCGAGGGTTTCTCATCTAATTTAAAAATATTTGGCTTATTCTTATAATTCCATTACATATTTCATAAAAGTAATTGATAATGCAATGATTCCTTTTTAAAAACTAATTTTCCCAGCTATGAAGCCAATCACACCAGGTTTTGTTTATCTACATTTATTTTATTGAATATATTAATACAGATCCTCTATCTAAATTTTAAAGAAAACATTGAAATAAGGAAAAATGTGCATATTTGGATGTAATACTTGTGATACACACTGTATAATCAATAATTTGAAAGATTCAATATACGAATAAAATTTGACATTTCAATTTCGGATGACATTAATGCAGAATATACTTAATGATAGATAGATTTTATAACGATTTGAAAACAAAAATACAGATGTCTCTGCTAGCAAAATTGCAATTATAATAAAATAATGAAAATCTCTCTTTGTTATAGGAAAACATAAATTTGTATTTTTTAGAAAAAAAAAGAATTTTTGGTAACCAAAGGAGAAGAGATTTATTTATGTATAAAGTTTAGGCAGTTGAATTTGATATCCCCACGAGACAACATCGAAATAAGAGTTGTCTCAAATTTATTTAAGAATATAATAGTAATTTATATGAATATTATCAGATCATCAAATCTTGCATTGTAAAGCCAGTGCGTGTATAATTCACAAAAGAATTACATCATTAAAGTGCAAGTGGTTTCCGGTTTCTAAATTATAAATTTAGAAAGTGTTGCTGAATTCTAAATACGTTTTAGAATACGAACGAGTTAACCAGTACCTAGTTGGTGAGTCCTGTCCAGTTTATTTACATTATTTCTCGAAAATTAATAGGCCTTTCTTAAATATATTTCAAAAATAGATGCATCTTATGATAGTAAATTTGATCGAAATCACAGTAACGTTACACATATAAAATTCGACGTCAAGTGAAGAAAATTTTGGAATAGACAATTTGCACGAAAATTTGCGTATTTGACATTGATATACATCAAGTATAAAATCAGACATTTTGAACTTTTGATAAAAATATTTAGCTAGTAGATTTCTAATATAGGTTGTTTTAGTATTAAGGTTGATAGAAAATTCTATCTTTGTTTTTCGTTTATAATATTTTTGAAAAGTTATATTTTTTTTTGTAATTTGTTATGTGATCATATATTATATAAATTTGAATTCCAACTCACTTTGGTACTCATTTCATATCTATTCTCATTGTGTTTGATAATTTTCATGCTATAGAAAATTTGATATAATAAGTGACGTTTGGTTAATTTCCAGTGACAGTAAAATCATATATGTCATAAGATAATTTAAGTGTCTTGTAGTATATTGAACAAACAGTTACTCTAGATTTGGAATAGCGTAATACTTAATTTGGAGAATTCATTGAAATTTATAAATTTGAATTATTATTTAAAACTTTGATCCCTCCCTGAGATAAGAGTGAGTAAGTCGATTGTGTATAGATTTATCTTTCAAAGTACAAAATTTAATATTCATCTGAGCCGGGCATATTAATTTGACAACTGCTGTCAAAATTCAAATAGGTTATATTCAATGGTAAAGGTGTATTCACAATAGTGTAGCTACAATCACAAATTGTGAAAACGTCAACAAATAATATTCATATCGTTAAATTCATATATAAACTATTAAATTACAATTAAAGGATTCAATATATTATAATTTGTCACCCAAACGTGGGGCAACTATATAACTATAAAAGAATACAATATACTATAATTATTAAATATACAATTTAGTATATATAACTATAATACAATATAGTAAATATATATTATATATATGTATATATATATATATATATATATATATATATATTTATATATTTCATCAGGAATTAGGAAGAAAGATGTATGTTTCTACAAGAAATCTATAAACTATTATTCTATCTATTGACTTACTTAGATACAACAGGTTCCACAAAACTGCCTCTACATATAAGACATTTAAACGGTAAATCCTCTTCGTCAGAATGAATTTCGTATCTGGTGTCATCGTCGCTATCTTTTGAGTAATTTCCTTCATTCCATTCTCTCTCCAATTGCCATCCGTGTTTATAGTCACTTCTATCGTGAAGAAATTTACAACTGTCTCCAAAACCACAAAATCCCGTTTCTTTATAATCTTTGCATATATCTGGTTGATAATCCCATCGTACTGTAGCTCGCAAGTTAGCTGGTGCTCTAATAGGCCCTTTTCTTACCAATCCTAATAAAACCATATTACTATTTTCAAAGCATTTGAAAAGAAAAACATTGCTATGGGAAGCAGTCAAGATTATTAAGAAACAGTTCGAAAAATTAGATGTAAACATTAATTTTATTGCCAAATATATATTACAATAAGCAAATGTCTCATAAATACCTGAACTAGCATTGCCTGCTGCAGTATCTTTGGGTTTATAATATTGAGTATAATTATTTAATCCTCTGTATACTTTATCATCTTCTTTTCCTTCTAAATCTTTATTAATTTCCAATCTTTTTTCAAAAATAGCTTGAGCGTCTCTATCTCGTTCTGTATCAATTTCCTAGTAGTATAAGTAATTAGTTTCATCTGAATATATCCCTTCAAATACTTATTACCGTTACAAAAGAAACTAGCTGTTTCTAAATAATTCCACTATATAATGAGAAAATCAAAAAAAAATTGACAATTTTCTTGATATCATTGTAAGAATGACAGAAGTTCCATTTGATGTGATGCCTACCTGAGATTTAATAATTATTTTTGGGCAAATCTAGAAGTGACCTATCATGTGATTGACTTAATATATATGAATAGAAAAAAGAAGATATGATATTACAAATATTAAAGCTTATATATTGTTGAGAATCTATTTTAGATATTATATTGTTACACAGTGTATATTTGTAAATTGAAACATTGTTTGTATCTAGGTATTTGATATGCCATATAAAAGGAAGAATAATAGGTGTTGATTGCCAAATATGTCAAATATGACACAAAAAATCCAAACTTCGAACCTGATATTTATAAAGATATTTTAGGTAAGACACAACACATGGTACTTAGAACTGGATATTTAGAAAAGGTAAGACACAACACATGGTCCTTCAAGCCGGATATTTATAAAAGGTGACACAATTTATGGGCCTTATCGTCATTTGAATTACACTATGGAAAAAGGAAAAGTACAAACAGAAAAGAACAATTTAAGACGCATCCAATGACTTACTCAAAAGAAAACAGCAATGGTTCATTCTGAAGGTGCAGCTCAATCCGCTAGAAGTTTAAGACGACACGAGGACAAAGTGTCAAACCACAATGAAAAGGTAGAAACATTGCCGAAAGAAAAAATATCACCTACTAGCAGGGTAAGTTCTACTTCAAAAAAGGACATAACTGAAATAGAAATAGTTATAAAGAAAACGAAACTTGAACTGGAACAAGGAAGGTTGAAGAAAAAGCTAGAAATGTTAGATTTGGAGCTAGCATTAAAATTGGCCAAAGCTGAAGAAGATGAACTAGGCGAATCTGAAGTTATAGAGTCGGAGATAGAGGAGCATGAGTCTGAGGTATCAAATGAAATTGATATGGAGAAATGGATGGAAGGTATCTGCTCTTGGGAACATGACAAACAAAAAGAAGCTTCCAGAAGTAAGAAAACTGTTCACAAAGGAGCTAGTCAGGAAGAAGGTAATGTTTTTCCATTTTATAAATTTTTATCGAGACAATCTAGACCAAAAGAACTACCTATATATGATGGCAATCCCACTGTTTGGTCAAATTTCATTCATCAGTATAAAAACTCCAGTAAACTTTGTGGCTATTCAAGTGAGGAAAATCAAATAGGTTCTAAAAAAGTTTAAAAGGTGATGCAAAGAAAATAACCCAATCGTTATCGATAGTATCTGAAAATGTAAATAAAGTTACCTATTCACTTGAACGACGTTTCAGTCGACCAGAACTAATTGTAACGCATATTTTGAACAATATAAGGAAATTTGGTTTCATTAAAGAATACAAGCTAGAGCTTTTTGTAGAATTTGTTGATGAAGTAAAAATATCATTGCTACAATTGAATCTTTAAATGAAACTGATTTACAGTCAGTTATTAATTCAGGAATTACTACAAAAATTACCAACTTCTTATAAACTAGGCTGGGAAGAACATATTTTCTGACTGGAGAAACCAGAATATAAGCTAGTAGAGTAGTAGTAGGTGATAAATGGCTAGAAGGCAAAGCAAATATCGTTTCTCAAATACAAGTTACAAAATCATATTATAATGATAATGACACTGACAAAAAGACTACTTAGCAATGAAACAGAAACAATTTCAAATGTTGCTACTAATACAAATCCTGCTGAAACTGTCATATTTTAAGTAATGGGAATGTTTTGTTCAAAATATTGCCTGTAGTTATAAGTTCTACAAAAAAAAAATTGAATCACATGCCACACTAGATGATGTATCAAATGTTAGTCTAATTGAACAGAATTTAGCAGATTCTCTGTCATCGTTGGGACCTTCTAAAGCACTCTGTGTGCAAATTTAAAATCCTACCTGAGTAATTTAAACAATTATACATACATCAATACCACACCTACTAATTATGCAACCTCTTATTCACTCCTCTTGGCAACTCTGTAACATCTTAAAACAATCTGTCAACACTAACATAAAATTCGTTCTAGAACTTACAGCAAGTACCTAGCCCCCTTCATCTTCCATACTATTCATTCATAAATACGTTGCAAACCTCACACTCATCCCATTCCATCAAAAACCATAGTGCGATCACGTACTCTCCAACAACACACCGAGCACACCCAAATTAGCACATAATATGCAAAACGCCGCTAATCTCTACATAAAAATATATAAAATAATACTCAAATAAATGATCTTATATTAACCTGCAATGGCTACCATGCGGTATCACATACCACTAAGATACTTTATTCAATAATATGTTTTAAAATCTTCGAAGCCGGACATGACTACCTGAGTACCTTTCAAGTGCTTCGAGTATGTGCCCGAGCTCTCACTAGGGATGAACGTGTTTATAACAGCCGAGTTTTGAGGTCTTGCGGTATGTGATACCGCTTTGTAGTCTACGTGTACTAAAATTTAGTGGTTAGAGGTATTTTGATACTCTAAAATTTGTTACGTTCTTGGCGTTTTTTTTTAATTACTGCTTGTAAAATGTCAACACTACCTGGCCCATCCAAAATGCACCCGATAATCCGGAATTAGAAGAATGATGTTTAAATATTTTGGAAGAAAGTAACAACAGTGATGAAGATCCTGACTATAGGATAGAAAGTGATCACAATACCGAATCCGAGATATCTGGAGATCAAGATTATTTTGAACCTTTGGTAGAACCTGTTCAGCAGCAAGAAAATCAAGCAAGTCTAAGCCAAGAAGAAAACAAGAGAGACTGCTATTATGTTCAAAACAATTGCCCCCACTAAACGTAAGAACTCAGAAGCATAATTTAATAGTAAATCTTCCTGGCGTTCGAAGGACTGCAAAAAGACTAGTGGATAATCCCAGTCAACAAGAAGTATGAGCCTTACTATTTACAGAGAACATTCTAAATGAAATAATTCAATGCACCAATATCAGACTGATACAATGCAGGGAAAAATATAAGAAAGGCAGCCACTACAGTTCACGAAATCTTGATCTGGACGAACTTAAAGCATTTCTTGGCTTACTGATATACACCGAAGTTTTAAAATAAGGCAATGAAAACCTTGACACCCTTTTCGCAACGGATGGATCCGGAAGGGATGTATTCCGATGTACTATGTCTAAAAGAAGATTTGAAACATTATTGTATACACTAAGGTCTGACAATTCTTTTGATAGGGAAGATAGAAAACAGACATACCCTGCTTGTGCGATATGTAACATTTTCAATATATTTATCTCAAATTCTCAGTTTAGACCGTCTATAAATATAAAAACATGGAGCAAAATAAATTGAAGTGTACCACAAAACCGAATAGTAACGTTTGGAAATATTTTAATACAAAAAATGTCCATAGGAAGACAGTATATAATTGAAAATTCTCCAACTTAAGAATATTCTTGGGAATATTCTCGAGATTATTCTCCAAAAGATTATTACCGAGAATTTTACATCTCTATACATGCCTAAGAATCCAGCTAAGCATAGCATCAAAATTATGTGTCTTCCTGATGCTGGTAATAGTTATCTTTTCAATGCCTATATATATATATATATATATATATATATATATATATATATATATATATATATTACGGAAAAGAATCTGATGGGTTAACGTTATCTGCAGAAAGCGCCTAAAAATACCTACACAAGCAATTGTAAGGCTGGCGAAATCTTAAGAAAAAAGCAACAGAAATCCGACAGCGGATAACTGGTTTAGATCCATGGAAGTAGTCCTTGAATTGCAAAAGCATGGACTGACTTACTTGGGTACATTAAGACGTAATAAACCATTTATTCCAGCTTGCTTTTTACCAAATAAAAATCGAGAGATAAACAGTTCTTTATATGGGTTTAAGGAGGATGGTACTTAGCTGTTGTATGTTACACAAAAAAATAAAGCCGTCATTCTCATATCATCAATGCATTCCCAAAAAGATGATCCACAAACTAAGAAACCCAAAATTATTTCAGATTATAACCTGACAAAAGGAGGGGTGGATAGTTTGGATTGAAAAGGTGCAAACTATTCTCCTAGTAGAAGAACTAGAAGATGGCCTATGGTAATTGTCTTCTCAATGGTAAACAGGTGCAGCATCAATTGCTATATATTACACCAAAGCTTTAAAAACTTAAAAAGATAGAACGCATGAATTTTTTAAAAAAAGCTAAGGCTCTAACTGAACAATATATGCAAATACGGCTTTCCAATAATAGGCTACCAAAAGAACTTCGATCCCGTATTTGTGATATACTAAATAAAATTGAAGATACTAGATACTGTTTAAAGTGAACAAGGCAGCACTGGCGACAAACGAATGAATACTAAAAAGACATGTTATGTTACCTTTGTCCTTCCAAATTAAAAAGAAAAAACATTTTATCAATGCCGAGAATGCGAAAAACCAATTTGCTTTGAACATGTTAAAAAAATTTAAATTTGTAAGCCATGCCTTGAAAAATCTAGGAATTCGTTTTTTTCTTTGTTTTAAAATTTCTTTTGAGGAGTTTATATTGTTTAATTTTCATTATGATACCTTAAAATATGTTTAGTTTAATAAATAGTTTCAAGTATAGTCTGGTATTTTTTTTATTTCAGAAAACACGAAAAATACCCAGCGGTATCTCATACCTCTGGGTAGTCTTAGTGTAATAATTTTTAACGGTAGCCGTTGTGGGTTAAAAAAGAGTTCTTAATTGACGTGTAGTGAAAAAGTACTAAATATTATAATTAATTGAGTGATAAGTGAATAAATATTTAATTGCATTACCCACACTTGAAAAGTGCAACTTAAAAACTCTCAAATGGAACTAAGTGTTAGAAGAACCAGCAAATGTTTCTTACAAAACCAATTATCTAATTAAATAAAACACTAGTTCCCCATCACTATGTTTGCAATGGACCACTGAAAATATAGTACAGGAAGAAGAAAACTCGAGAATTGTTAATTTCATCATCCTAAGCAGACATTTATGGCTGATAGGGTAAAACTTTATCGCCACATTAATTTTAAAATAGATTCGATAGTAGACCCTCGCAACAAATAATTATTGGACAAGATAATTAGCATTCATTAGTAAATCATAAATTAATATCCGGAGCCTGGAATGGGCCTGTGTTTAGCAAAACTAAGCTAAGTTGGAAGTTACATGGCAATATTACAGAAAATGGCATAACTAATGATTTCTTTTTACATTTAGAAGCAACAGACAATGCTAGAGGACAGGATGATCTGGATATGTTGAATAAGATAATCAGAGAACACTGAAAAATAGATGAAATCATACCAGCTCAAAACAATCAATGTCCGTTGAAGATAAGAGGGCACAAACAATGCTATATTCATTCAACTATGGGAAGAATAGGAGATAGGTACGAAACAGGAGTTTCATGAAAAAATGAAAACACTGTTCTCCCAGAAAGTAAGGATAAAAAAATATTAAAATCAGCGATATTGGATAGTTTTTTATGTCTATTGTACATAAAAAATCAGCAGGTCAGTTGTGACCCTGCTATACCTAACACGTTTTTGTTTTTCGTCATACCACTTAAGGTTTAAACATCAGGTAGGCATCACATGAAATGTAACTTCCGTCATTCTGGGGATGCAATTGTCAATGTTTTAGAAATTTTGTGATTTTCTTATTATATAGTGGAATTATTTCGAAACAGTTAGTTTCATTTATAACGGCAACATGAGTAAATTCCACAAAGTAAGGGTTGAAACAGTAAATTTAGATGTAACATTTACAAAAAAAGTGAGTAAATTTAATTCAAGAACATGAATAAATTCAATCCTCACCACAGTAGCAGTTGCTCCTTGATCTGAAGGTCCTGCTGACATCGCTGATCTGTTAGATTTATAGTTGACTCTAAAATCTTCATCACTACCAGATGATTTGTCAGCATCTACATTTGTTTGTTGCTTTTGCAAATTATTAGAAGTATGGATATTTGGATTTGATTTTAATTTAAGTTTATGTTGTTTAATTGTACATTTTTGTTGATCTTCGTTTTCGCTTTGTTCTGCAAAGAATATTCAAAAATTATTTAGACTAGACAACTTTACTATGCGAACCTTCGTCAGAGCTCGATGCTTGTCGTTTTCTTGTACCTCTATTTTTAATGGTACGTTTTTTGAATAGAAATTTGCAATTAACGCCAGGATCGAATTCCATTTTTATAATTTAAGACATCAAAAAATATAACTAAATGTTTATAAACCTTTATTATATTAACCTCTAAACAGCCCTAACCATAGAGTAATAAACATATCTTGTCTATGGTCCAAACAACGGGATCATCGAATCATAAAAATCGACGAATTCCTTTCCAAGTAGTTCAGGAACCGATTTAGTCGCAGCGTGCTACTGAAATTAAAAATAACCGATTCTCCCTCTGGTGTCCTTTTTTGAAATTAGAAATATGTACATTATTGATTACCGTATTTTGTAAAACATTGAAGGTTATGGTATTTTGGCCATTGTTTCCATAAAAATCATACTTATTGTAATTCTGAAGTGCTTGGTGAATATTCTCTTGACTAACACATATACCGTGAAAAATTAGTAGTTCAAATCGTTATTGTTTTGTAACGCAACGTGATTATTGTGCAAAACGATCTCGTTTAATGACATTAATTTTCATTGATTTCGACGAGAACATGAACGAAAAGTTCTGGTTATGAATAATCTAGGATTGAGAGTTGAGAGAGTCTATAGACAGACGATGGACTTGGATAAATGCTCTTACCATTGGAACGCCTGCGTCTAAATATATGTAAGTATGTTCCCTCCATTTCACCAAGGAAGACTATATATTTCCATTTTAGTAAGTTTGAACAAATTAAAATTTTTGTAGGTCACTATTCAGTCTATCATGGTTTTTAGATATTTAGTTGAAAATATTTAGTGATAAAACTCGAAATACCCACAACTACTAGAGTAAACAAATACCAATGTATATATGTCAAGTTTGAACTTTCGCCACTCTGGCATCTAATCTTATTCTGAATTCCCAATATATTTCCATTTGCAGACTATTTATAATTTAAAAACAGAGTATAATGATCAGAATTGTGACCAATCTTTAGGTATTTTAAACATTGATATTTAATACAACTTTCTCTATCTTTGTGACTATTGATGTATATACCACAGAACTGCTAGCGGCTTGACACTATAGGAAACCTCGCCTAGATCAAGTTCTGAAAAAGTCGTTCAAAGTTTAATCAAAGGATCGACTGACTTTTCTTCATTTATTATAAATATTTCAAATTTCAGCTATATTCTGTTAATCCCAGAGATACCAAAAAAATCCAGAGAAAAAAATCAACCTATCGACTGTTCAATTAATTACATTTATGAATCAAAAGTAATCTACTTCCAAACGTCGTGCCACAGGTCGTGCCGTCTATTTATTAAAGTTGTAATCAAAATTCTGCCTAGTACAGCCTCTCAACATAGACGTTCGGATCCGTCGTTAAACTGTATGTCCCTTCTATCTGTGTATATAATCTTTGGTAACTAGAGAGCACAACCAGAGATAAGTAATACCTAGATATTCCACGCAGGTTACCCAAGGTCTTGTTTGTGGTGTTTCGTATTTTTTTGGTTGAAAAATATTTTCAATGAATATACTTGAAATGAATATACAAAATAAGATACCTATATTTTACAGTTATTTATTTATTTATTTATTAGACGGGAAAACCCCACTACAAAATAGAAACAACAGCATACAATGCGGTTATGTTAAACTACAATTAACAAACTTAACTAAGTAAATCTAAAAAAAACAGCATTACTAGATGTATTTAAAAAATCACAAGACAAATTAACAATAACATGACAATATTATGACAAATATAAGATAACAGTACATATTACTTCAAAGAAACCTTATTAGAGTACTCTTAAAGACCTGGAAAGAGCTATTAAAAACATCCAACTCATCCTTCTTATTTAAAAATTCTAGAGATCTGCCCATAAAAGAATGTTTACCATAATTAGTTCTATGAAAACTTATGGAAAATAGGTTACAATGCCGTAGCGTTCTTTGTGGAACTGCAAAATATATTTCAGACAACAAGGATGGACATGATACAACACCATTAAGTATATTATAAATGAGGGTAATGTCATACATAATCCTTCTTTTATCCAACGAGAGCAAGTTTAGTTTATGTAAAATTAGAGAATAATCATGATCAGCAATGAGATTCAAATTGAACCTATAATTACAATATCTCAAGAATTTGTTTTGCAATCTCTCGAGTAATGACTTATAAACATTATACTGTGGTGTCCAAATACATGTACCATATTCCAGTTGTGATCTGACCAACCCAACATATATAGACCTCACAGCTTCCAGAGAGAGATCATTACAATTCCTCAAAGTAAATCCCAACATCCTTTGAGCCCTAACCACTAATTGACTGATATGCTCACCAAAACTTAAATGAGAGTCAAAAAGAATTCCCAAATCCTTAGCCAATTCTTTATTTACTAGCAACTGACCATCTATTGAATAAGAGGACGGGATTCTAGTTTTCTTTTTACTAAAAGAGATCTTAAAGCATTTATCAACATTCAAATCTAACAAGTTTAATTTGCACCATTCAGACAGATTATCTAGTTCCCTTTGAAGCAAATCAATATCGATGTCATTCCGAATCACTAAAAATAATTTGAGATCATCGGCAAACATTAAAAATTCACAATCCCTTATAATATCTTTGATGTCATTGACAAACAGGCTAAACAGCAAAGGAGAACAATGTCCCCCCTGAGGGACACCAGAGCTCACATCAATCACTCTTGACAAGAAATTACCAATTTTTACCTTCAACCTTCTCTCACTAAGAAAGCTAAGCATCCAGGTCGCTAATCCGTCTGAAAAACCTAAATTTTTTAACTTCCTAACCAACAACAAGTGATTAACTCTGTCAAAGGCCTTGGAGAAGTCAGTATATATGGCATCAACCTGATAACCTCTCTCCAAGGCATTCGACAACCTATTATTGTATATGAGCAGATTGGTCACCGTAGATCGACCCCCCCTAAAGCCATGCTGCTCATCAATTAAAATCTCTTTACACTGCCAATTCAAACAGTCAAACATTAAACTATCAAGAACTTTTGGGATTGAAGACTGTATAGATACACTACGATAATTTTTAATATCATTTCTCGAACCTGACTTAAATATTGGAGAGACAAAACTTTCTTTCCACATATCTGGAAACACACCAGTAGACAAAGACAAATTAAATAGCTTACACAAAGGCTGTGATAAAGAATATCTGCATTGCTTTAAGACCGAATTTGGAATACCATCAGGACCAATCATCAACTTATAAGGCAGTGATCCCAGCTTGTCAAATACCTCTGCAACACTTATACATGGACAATCAATATTAATTTGTGGTAAAGCCTCCTCAGGAGGTATTGCATTAGATTTTGAGAAAACCGTAGCAAAGTGATCGGCAAAGAGATCAACAATTTCTTGACCGTTGGTACCTGTTACATTATTGAGACTCATATTTTTCGGAATTTCATTAGAACTTTTTTTTTTATTTATAAATTTCCAAAAATTTCTTGGGTTCATACTCAGGTCACTATTTATAGTATTCAAATAATTCTTATAACACTCTTTCGATAATTTTTTACACTTCGCTCTAACCTTACTAAACTCTAAATAATCTGTAGCATTCTTAGACCTCTGATACTTTATGTGAATGTTTTTTTTAAGAGAAATCAACTTTCTTAATTCTGCAGAAAAGTAAGAAGGAAAGTTGGATGTTCTAAATTTTTTCTGTGGAACAAACAACTGAATACCATAGTTAAGAACCTTGTAAAATTCCGACACCATAACATTTATATCCCTAATATTGAGAATGTGACACCAATTTATTGAGAATAAATAATCGTTTAAACCCTGATAGTTACCATTTCTAAAATCAAAGTAAAAATCTTCCACCATAAGTGGATCTAATCTAGCATTCCTTAACTTAAAGCTACAAGTGTATGAAGTATGATTAATAGTGTCGCTAAAAATAGGGTCCAGAGATTTAATACATTCAGTGAAGCAGTCATTGGTAAACAGTAAATCCAAAAATATGTTTCGGCTGTTCGGAACATCCACCATCTGCTACATACTATAGAATCCGTACATTTGTGCCAGTTCTAATGCAGATGAATTGGCAGGACATCTCACACTTACTCCATTATCAGCATTCGACCACTGCGCCTCAGGTAAATTAAAGTCTCCTACTATGTATAGCTTAACATTAGGATACTCAGCACATATCTGTTCAACTGTCAGACAGTGGTCCCGGTACAGATCTTCAGACGACCTAGGCGGTATATAAATACCCCCCACAATAAATTTAACACCCAAACATTTACATAATACAAACAACTGCTCAAATGTAGTCTCAGATTTGTTAATAATCGAAGCCTGAATATGATTCTTCACCATGACCAATACACCACCCCCTCTATTCTTCCCTGTAATTTGTACATTCCGGTCAGCTCTGAATATGTTGTAATTACTGCAACTTAGTTCTTCCGAATAGATATCATCATACAACCAGCTTTCTGCGATAATAACAATGTCATAGTTAGAAGAATTTACTGCTAAACCAAAGTCAGAAATTTTGGTTCGCATACCACTAGCATTCTGGTAGTACATTAGTAGTGGGGTATTATCTAGTTTTTTCTCACTGCCTGTCGGTCATTTTTTATGACCTTAGGAGACCCATTGATATACCGAATTACAAAACTCTTATCATTCCCCTCATTCTTCAACTGTAATTCAGCTAATGCTTTCTTATATTGCTCCCTCTGTATTCTAGTCTGATCAGAGTTAATCTTATAATCGGAATGCACTAACTTTTTCTTAGCTTTCAAAACTTCCTTAACCCATGACGGATCAGCACAGATGACTTTTATTGGTCTACAAGAGCCAACCGACTTTCTGCCAATACGAAGAACCTTTTCAACTTTGTTCCTATCACCACTACTCGAAGTGATATTCAGTGTTTCAAAGACCTCCAGCACCACTTTCTTATCATCTTCTATCCTCTCCGATAAGACATCACTACCTGATTCTTTCACATTATAAATTATGAAGTTCCTAGATCTGTTTGCCCTTTCCTGTATTTCATTGACAATTTCTTCTGTGCTGATTTCAGAATCACCGTGGTTGCATTTGTGTTTTTTAACAGTTTCAAGCTCCTTTTTTAAAAGTTCTAACTCATTCTTCAACTCTCCAATTTGGTGCAACAGGGCTAGTACATTTTTGAAAGCCTCCCTACATGTTTTACAAAAATACAACATAGTACGTTTTTGAATGACAACAGCTCTGAGTTCTGATGCATTTAAACCCGTGCAGGCTTCTAGCGGGTGCATAACTATATGGCAACTATCGCAACACACTGCTTTAGATGCTTCAGGAATCGTATTTTTACAAGAATTACAATTATTCATGTTATGTTATATCAGGTCTAACCTCACTTTTGACTAAAACGTAATATTCCCTCAGAATCTCCAAATCTCAATCTTTACAGTCTACAGGGCTATCACTCATAAAATCCACACTTCACCGAAAATTTATTGAGTCGATTTACAATATAAACTTAAGGATAACTTTTCGTAAACACGTGAATCTATCATAACCTCAACCTCCTATTTCAATTTATTTGACCACATTTACACTGTCCCTCTCATTATTAGTTTTATCAATATCACTGGCCCTTTTTTGCTCTGATGACACATCACTTGTGTTAAATTGTTAAGCTTAGCCATATAATGTTACCATGAATAACTAGTAATACTTCATGTTTTTTTCAGGCAGTAAGCATGGTGTTTTACTTTCCCCATTTAAAAGTATTCAAGGAGTGGGGATTAGTAGAAATATGATGTCACCTAAAACGAAAAAAATGTACTCTGTAATGAAGCATATGTACAAAAAGTACAATCAAGTGAAAGCCAGTCACAAAACCGTAAAAAGAAGATTGTTTGAAGCAGAGGCATTTAAAAAAACACACAATTTGGAAAAAAAAATTGATCAGTTAAATCATATGGCAGCTACACTGATTAACTGTCAATTGAGGGAGACAGGAAAGTACAAAAATTTACGAAGATTCACTTTAGAGGAAAAACTTTTGTCACTGTCCCTGTTTAAACAGAGTCCCAAATCATACTCTTTTCTTGCAACATTCTTTGTATTGCCAAGCAAGACAACACTAACTAGACTGCTTGAAAAAATTGTTGGTGGTCCAGGTATCCATAAAATGATTTTTGACTCACTGCGGGAAGTAACTAATAACATGGATGACAGTGAAAAATATGTTGCTATATTGTTCGATGAGATGGCAGTTATGCCTGGTTTACATTATAATGAACACCTTGGACTTATAGAAGGATTCGAAGATATGGGAGATGGCATAAGGGAGAGTCATCTTACAGACCATGCTTTGGTGTTTATGGCAAGAGGAATTAAAAAGCCATGGAAAGCTCCCATATCTTTTCATTTAGCAGGTAGAGGTGGTGCAAAAACATCACAAATCAAACAGTTGTTACAGCAGGTGGTTACTGAAATTCTGGGAATAAATTTGAAGCCTGTAACTGTTATTTGTGATCAGAATAACGCAGCTGTCATAAATGGGTTGATGACAGAGACCAGGCAAAAATACCTCAGGAATAGTATACCAAACTATAGAGAAGGATCATTTGAAATAAATGATTGGAGAGTATATCCCATTTTTGATCCCCCTCATTTAATAAAAGGGATAAGAAATAATCTCATAAACAAGGATCTAACATATGTTAGAAGAAATGTTATGAAGACTGCTAAATGGGAGCATATTCAAAAATTATATGAATACGATAGTCTTGCCTCTGATGGCTAGAGAGTTTTGCCCCACATCAATGAGGAACATGTATATAAAAACAAAATTAAGAAAATGAAGGTTAGGAATGCCGTTCAAATATTCAGTCAACGAGTTGCTGCTACTCTTCAATTAGTAAGCAGAATTGGTAAGATTTTTTTTATTGATTGCCCTAAGCTATTTCAATCCTTAGACCTATAATAATTCAAAATAATATAAATAATAAACTGTTTAGATATATTAGTAAAGATAGTACAACAGTTTGATCAATTTTAAAAAGCTACCATGTAACCACCTAACCAAGTTAACTCCATGTAATATACTGTAGAGAAGAAATAACTGCACTTTATTTTAATTTGATATTTTTATTGTCCGTATTCACATATTGTTCACGGATGCATTTTTATATGTATGTAATCTATTTACAGATTCACAAAAGGTCATTGGCGATAGAATAGAGGACAGCAGAATTACTAGCATTCTTTGACCGTTTGTTTGACTCTTTTAATGGGTCAAACAAACATCATGACCAGGGCAAGATTCTACGGTGTGGTTTAAGCGAGACATCAGATCACCGTCGCTTCTGGAATGAAGAAGCCTTGCCGCTGCTGAGTACCATGAAATTTGTTAAAAGATCAGCCAAGGACATACAAGTTCCCCCAAGTCTAAAAAATTGGGCATTCAACATCAATAATATTAAGGCAATCTGGGGTGTATTAAAACAAAATGGCTTTGATTATCTATTGCCCAGGCGTTTAAAACAAGATCCCCTTGAGAATTCATTTGGCCAACTCAGAAGTTTTGGTGCACTAAATACACACCCTTCAAGTGTACAGTTTGTAGGAATTTTTAAAACATTGTTCTTTCAAACAACAGTATCAGTTTTCAAACGTACTTTCAACTGTGAAAATGACCAGTGCAAAACTATGTTTGTCTCATTAACAAATTTGTTTAGACCGAAGGCAGTGTTAGAAAATGTGGATAATATTGTAAGTGTTGACCTCCCACAGGAACCAACAGAACAAACATTGTCCACAATATTACAGGAGTTGACGGCCGATTATGTGGCAGGTTTTATTTTAAAAAAAATTAAACAAAAAATTATGCAAAATGCCAGTCAACTCTATTTAGTACAGTTGCTCCAGCCCAGCACCATGCATTAATCTCTGCCAGAGAATATGGTGGTAGTTGTGCAAAAAGGTTGAATTACCCAACTGTGCCATTTGCAGTTACATTTAATCAAATTGTAAAAATAATTTATTTATTTTTAAATAAAGAGCCACACAGTAGTTGTCTAACACTGTCAATGGTCAAATTTATAAAAGACACTGTTCGATTCGATTTTTTGATATGCGAGTCAGAACATTGCCAACAGGTTATAGATTTAACAATACGGTTCTCAATAAAAACTATTGTTCACAATTGGTGTAGAAGTGTGAATAATATACTATGTGGGAAATCGCAATATACAGGAAGCAATTTTGTGAAATTACAGGCGTCACGAATTTATAAAAATCGATTGAAAAGGCAAAATGTGAAAAAACCTTCACATGTTGCTGCACCCAATATTTAAATATTACTTACTACCTATATAATAATAATTTATTCAAAATAGTGTTCAATAGAATACAATACAAAATACAATGGGATAGAATAACAATACATATATAGATGTAGTATTCATGCAATATTAACAATCTAACACTCCATAAAGGAAAGGGCTGTCCATGGGGTCAGTGAATGGATAAATTATAATTATGTTTAATGTATACTATTACAGTACTTCCATAATTCTTGCAATCTTCCAATTAAAAATAAGAAATTTAGAAGTAAATTCTTATAAAAATGGAGATGAGCAAAATTTAACAAATTATGTAAAAAAAATTAAAAATTTACATAAAAAAATTAAAACTCATGACTCAATCAGATTGCTTATTTTTTTTCTTGTTATGGATAGTAAAAATATTTTAACACATTTTTTAAATTTGTACATTTGTTTTATTTCCCGTATTTCTATTGGCAAAAAATTGCATAATCTATTAAAGATATAATCATACCCATATTCAATTATCTTCTCAGAACTAACAATATCATTTATTGAAACAAAGTTCTGACCAATCATAATTTTTTAGTTCGTTTTTTTATTGTGTGTAATTATCAATTTTCTTGGGATTTACTTTGTTTGGGGTGTTGGTATCTGTTTTGTTTATTTCCATAGCGATGTGTCATGTATTGATCCATGATTCTTATTTCTATTACGGCTGCTATCATATCTTTTCTTGAGTAAAATATGATCCAAACATATACCACTATCAGATTTCGTAAACATATACGAGTGGAAACCGTTCTCATACATCTCATTTAAGTAATCAGCTCCTTCGTCACTTCTTCTTCAAGTGCCACCTTTGTAAGTTTTAAAAGATGGTCATGACTAACTTTATTGAAGGCTTTAGTGTAGTCAATGAAGCAAAAATACATGTCCTGGTTCATGTCTAGGCATCTCTGGAACATAACATTAAGTGTGTATAACGCTTCACGAGTGCCCAGACCATTTCGAAATCCAAATTACGTATCCCTGATATCTTCTAGTTTTCTGTATATTCTGGCATATATCGCCTTCAAGAATGTCTTCAGCGCGTGTCCCATCAGACTTATAGTGCAGTAATGTTGACACTCATTCATTCATTCGTTTGGGTTTTGCTCAACAGCCCAGGCACTTGATCTAAGTCATTGTACTGTTCCCAATATTATCTACTTCCGCTCCAAAAGTTTCGTGTCTTCGATATTGGCCGCTAGCTTATTTGGGGTGATTTTTAGTAGTTTGATGGTTGTATTGTTTCCTTTCCCAAATGCTTCCGCCTGAGTCCTTGTAAGTTCTTACATAAGCAGAGTATATGAATAGGTGTTTCATCCCTTAGTTCGCATTTCCTACAGATAGGTTTACTGACTTTCCCATTTTGTATAAATGTTTCCTTAGGGTACAGTGTCCAGTAACCAAATCGGCAACTGTCTTTAAATGTCTCTTGCGCTCATTGTCAGTAAACTGATTGAGAGTTTTTTGTTTACATTTTCCAGTAAGCTTTTTGTGAGAAGGTGACCTTCTGTCAACCTCCATTTGATTTGGTGTTCCATGTCTAGCCAGTTCCGGATTTCCCCTCTTATGTTTGTGATTCCACAGAACGGTTCCGGACCTATGAAGTCACCTTTAGAGCCTTGTTTAGATAGATGGTCCGCCGTTCATTACCTGCAGTTATTCTGCTATATTTGTTATTATTTTGCCGTCTGTGTCATATAATGTATTGAGTCGATTTCCCCTTTGTAGCCCTGCTAGTTCTTTGACCTTTCTATGTACATTAAAGCTGTCATGTTTTTGTTATAATTTTCAATTTCTTCACATTTAGTTTTATAAAAGTTCTTTTGCGACTTTCACTACCTTAATGTTAATATTAAAATCACAATTTACATTGAAGAGCTGTTCCAAATATTGTTGAAAATATTTAATAAATGTTTTGACCTCCATATCATGAGATCTATATAAAGCAGAAATAATTATTTTACGGTATAAGATTGGAACAGGTAATTTTAGAACCTATTTTTACGATTTCATAGTTATATTCTAAACAATTTTTAATGTACACTAGCACCATCACAAATATCAACTCCACCATTATACTATACATCATAGCTTGAAAGACATTTATATTTTCAATTTTTCTGGTTTGTGTTAAAATGACACATTCTATTTCCTTGCTACATTCAGATAAATATGTTTTTAACCCATCTACATTTTTCTATTAATAAATTAATTTAACAGCAATGTTGAACTTTTATTTATCCCATGTACTCGAAATCAAAGAACATCCATGAAATAAAATTGATATTGAAGTAGTAATTGCCACGCCAATATTGTGGTTTCTTCTGATTTTCGACTAATATTTTAATTATTCAAGTGATAGAGTCATTTAAATAAGATTTTCAAATTTTAGGAAAATTTGAGTTGCACTCAAAAAGTACCTATTTTCAATAAGCAATTCAATAAATTTGCAAAATCCCTACTACATTTTCCAGAATAAATTTTGTAATTTCTCCCAAGTTTAACGAATTCTAAATATATTTACAATGTGTTACGGACTACTATTCTGATTCAAGAAAACAATCTAAGAATAATATTGTTAACATGGCAACTTCAAGTTTTGTGAACGACAATATGTTGAAAAGTTAGCAGAAAATACGATTTTGACATTATCTTTTGTAAAAAGTAGTAGGGTTTTTACGTAATTTTTTGAATTGGAAATAGATACTTTTGGTGTAATTCAAATTTTCTTTTTTCGCATGCAAGTCCAGTGAAAGTATGGAATTTAAATTTCCCGCCGAAGTCAAAGTAGGCAACCGATGACAAAAAAGAAGAAGAGCACAGCTAGCGACGCCTAGAGGTCTGTCCTCCGAATTAAGTTTTTGGTTTGATCTTGGGTAACGTACGTGGGATATCTAGGGGTTACTTATCTCTTAGCACAACACAGGTAGAAGTGAGAGGTCGCCTACGTCCGATCACGGATATGGCACTGTAACAAGAAGAATCAAAATTTCTGAGTAGATCGAGATGAGTATATTTTTAGTCTTCTTGACGAAATGTGTGTAAACTTTACACACATTTCGTCAAGAAGACTGTAAAGTTTCAGATTAATATGGAAATCATAAGGCTGGCAACTAGCAATTCATATTATAGTGTTCTTTGTTGCCTACCTCCCCTCCCAATAAATTTTATGACATTATCGAGGTCTTCGATATTATTTGACATCGATGTTTTTACTTTGAATATCGATGATCATCGAACATACCTATAGGCTTCTCGGATCAAGATGGCAGCGCTATGGTGGTATACATTGCCATTGTTTATGTTACGGTGTTTTGATTTTTAATAATTGTACCCTCATATCTTTTTGAAATTAAATGCATATTTGAAGGTAACATTTTATTAAATTATGATTTAATTGTTTTTCTTAAATAAATGAATGTCTCCATAAAACTACTAATTTTTTAACTAAAAATACTGTTAACTTGAATCAATTGTTCGTTTATCTTTTATATATTCTTTACAAAACTCAACAATCGCATTAACACTATTAACAGTTGTAAAGTTACAGTGGCGTAACTAGGATGAAGCTATGGAGGGGGGTATAGAGGGGCTTGATGAATGAACTACCGGGTGATCTGGGTATCGGATTTTTTCAAATTTTGAGCCCCTAAAATTTTAGCATTTCAGCTTTGTTTTTCTTATAAAATTGTAGCCTATACTACCTAGCTTTTATAGTACATTTCAATAAAGTATAGGTTTGCTGTGATTATGTACTACATTTTTTTTCACTTTTAGGGTTCTATGGGAGGGTTCTATCAATCTCATCCCCCCGCCGTAGTTACGCCACTGTAAAGTTATTCATTCCAGTGAAGTTTCTCAGTTTTTTATCGCTAGTTATCAGTTCACATAATGTTAAAACTGTTGGTGTGTTTACTTGCACATTAAATATTTATGACTTTATGTATCAACTGCTTCACATCTCCGAGGATTCATTAAAGACAAGAATGCCTCAGCAGCTTCTCTGTCTTCAAGATCTTCAAAATCGAGTCTATTTTCACAAGGTGTTGACACTTCTTGAGTTGTTTCTTTTAAATCGGGAGTATCCTCCGATTTGACTCATTTTCTAGAAGCTGTAGACCTGAAGGATGAACTGTTAACACCAGTTACTGGTACAAAATTTCATATAATTAGACACCCTTTTTCCAATTCCATTCTATTCCAATCCATTATTTCCTTCTGTCAACAAGTTCTTTGCCCCCAATTTCGGTTTCCATAAAACTTTCAAATTCCCTGTTAATGGAAAACTGTGGAAGCTCAATTCAGCATTTTTGCCCAGAAAAACCACTGAGGAATACAACGGTAATATTCATATTCAAAATGAATAAAACAGGAGAATAATTATATTCACAACCTCAATTAAGTTACCCAAAATACAACAATGTATATTAACTTAGTTACACAAACACTCGTCAGGGTGAGTATCCTTGAAACCATTGACATGTTATTCTTGTATAATATGTCATTGATCGTTGTGAACCAACTGATAACTCTTCAAAAAGTTCTGTCTAAAACTTAATATTCACTTAGGCGAAATTCGCGTTTTTTTGACATAATGTGTCAAATCCAGACGGTTGTAGCACATTCGCGTATTTCATCCATACTCACAAATGCGAAATTCGCCTACGCGAAAGTGCGGATAAATCGCAAAAAAGTTGAAATGATTTTAACTATTTTGCGATTTTCTGTCATTACTGTCATTTATATTGTAATTTTTTGATGGTTTGTACAGATCATAAATTTGTTCTTGAAAGATATTAGGTTTGTGCACATACTACACTATAATATCTTCGTAAATAATTGTTGTAATGACAAACATCCATGACTGTTTTCTTTTTATAAAAATTGGTCAAACACAAACAAATAATAATAAAAATTCTAGGTTATGTTATTTCTCTCGATTTATGACAAACGATACTTAAAATTTCCCGCCGCGAATATTTGTAAATCTGGATTTGACACATTATGTCAAAAAAACGCGAATTTCGCCTAAGTGAGCTTTAGGCTGCATCCGCATGGGTACGTGATCACGGATATCCGTATCCGTTAAACGTATACGTGAATTTTACGCGCCATCCAAATAGAGCATCCGTTGATACGTCCATGACTGTCAATATTGTGAATTGTCATTTCCTTTTATTGTTGTTTGGTTTTGTGGACTTTTTTTTATGTTTTGAACTGTTGATTTTCCGTATTTTATCTATTTTTATGAAAATTGTTTCTGTCAGAATCTAGTTATTTTTTTGATGAATGACTAGTAATAATTATCTTTTACTCCTTGGAGCTATGTCCAAGGGGTTGAAAAAGAAAACTGTATGGCAACGATCAAGTCAAAGCCACAATATCCACATGTGAACTGCGTTTATTCAGCCGACATCGTAAAACGCAAACTAAAACCGTACCAAACCACAAAAACAAAACCGCCAAAATAAATTTAAAAAATGTAAACATAACGGACAGAAAACACGTACTTCTCTCCGTGATGACCTTCACGGACGTACGTAAAACCATCCAGCACTCTGGTTGGTTGGCAGTAGTCACGTGGTTACAACGGATCCGTGATCACGTACATCCGTATCCGTTAAACGTATACGTGAATTTTACGCCATCGAAATAGAGCATCCGGTATTACGTATCCATGACTGTCATCACCAATATTTGTCTTTTCCTTTTATTGTTGTTTGGTTTTGTGGACTATTTTTTTAATGTTTTGAACATCTGATTTTCCGTATTTCTCTCCGTGAAGACCTTCACGGACGTACGTAAAACCATCCAGCACACTGATTGGTTGGTAGTCGTCACGTGGTTACAACGGATCCGTGATCACGTACTCATGTGGATGCACACTCAATCATTAATATTTTTTGTTTTTCTAGTACTCTACTGCACTGGACATACATCGATTCAATAGGTATCGATACGACGGATACGATTATCGAGTTGGTAAAAGAAACGCCGTGACTAGCAGTACATCGCATGTACACATTTATTTTATATATCGACCTTGCGATTGGTCGAAGCGCGCGTTTTCAATTAATATAACCTATTATAAAAGGTTTGTATTTTCTGGTTTATTTACATTATTTTAGATCATAGATATACTTTAATATAAATTGTGTTTATTTTGTAATATTTATAAGTATCTAGGTTTTGTGAGTTAGGTACTTTAAAATACTTTGCATTAATAAATCGAAAATATCTCCTGATTGCTCAAATATCAAACTGGCAATATTTCGTAGCACCAACATATATTTTTTATACTTTTCAAATTTATTTAATTTCTTTCCTGTGCCTTTTTCAGGATAATCAATATCGGTTATAAAAGTTAATTTCATATGTTGCGTTTCAAGTGGTTATAAATTACAGTTTTGAAATAAACGTTGTTTCCTCACATGCGATAGAGTCCGTCGAGTATTACATAATGATGATTCAAATAAAGACACTGTTTCCTTTTCTCGATTTTTTCAATACAACCATTATTAAAAAAATGAATAATTTTATTTATTACTAATTGGAAATATTTCAACTAGAACCCTAAGCTCAAAATATGATTATTTAACCCAAATCACCTAGATAAAATGTGTCTCATATCTCAAATACAGGGTGGGTGTTTAATTTAAAAATTATTTTTGCCCGTACTCAGTAGAATATTATCATTGTATAAGGAAAGGCATTTCCTTATACAATGATATTATATAGCACGGGACTAAAGTGCATATTTTTCGAAACAATCACCTAAGGGATTAAAAGACACTTTTGAACTCAGGATTAAAATATTTCCAATTAATAATGAAACGCCCTGTATATGTAAATAAGTATGATTATAATGTAACCTATCACAGTAGGTAGATTAATTTATAAATAGAATAGTAGAAAAACTGTAAGGGTGATGTACAAAATAAATTCTTACATCCGATGGACTGTTAGTCACGGCGTTAAAGAAAATACTCCAATGTTCGATCTCTCGAGTAAAATACGTTTCTCATTATTAAATTATTAAAAACATTCTTTATAATCAATGTTACATATCCCATTTACAATAATAAGAAAAACAAACAGTCACTCAGTGACCGCCGATGGTCTGGCCGTTTCTCTTCTTATTGTTCGCGTCCTGTGAGATCTTCATGACTCCTTGCTATATGCATTAAGGCCGATTTATAAACTTGCAGTTGCCGTTTCCGTTGAAAGTTAAAAAGCTACTTTCACATTTGCGCATTTATATTATCGGTTGCTGTTACAGTTCGCCTTTGAGCGTGACGTTCCCTGACGTTCAGACATAACCAAGTTTTGCAGTTCGCTATTCGTGCCGTTTGCATATTAACCAATCAAAAGCCTGGTCGTTTGGCAAGAATCGAGATTAGTGGGTTTAACAGAATCTTAAATATGTTATTAAAACCTGGGTAGCTGATTTACGTTGATTAAGATTTATTTTTATCGATTTCATGATTTGTTCTTTGTGAAGAATGAATTTCGATATAGATGACAATAATTTTCTTCATGACATTGACTCAAGAAATCATTGTAGAAATAGAAAGAGGTAATAAAGATAAAGATTATCTACCCTGAACACAACGGCAGCGAACATCACACGTCAGGTTTATAAATTGACACTAACAACGGCAACCGCAACGTCAAACAGCAACGGGAGCGGGAACGGTAACGGCGACGGCAACTGCAAGTTTATAAATAGACCTTTATCCATAAATTTTGTCTGTTTGTTTACAACAACCTTGTACCTTAGAAAGTTTTTGACTCCTAGAATATTTCAGCTAAGTTTTCCCTGAAAAGTAGTTAAAAAACAGGTGGTGCGTTCTTTTTGACTGAGATCTCAGATCACTTCAGTTAAGGTGATCTGAGATAAAGTGATGTAAGCACCAAAAAGAACGACATCTCAATTGAAGCGCGCGACCTGTCGATAGATTTAAACTATATGACAGATTCGTATCAGCATCTAATACTGTTAATTAATGTATCCATAATTTGCATCAAAAGAAAAATAGATTATGTGTGTTTATTGTTTATATGTCAATGGTTAAAACCTTAGATAACCTTGGTTAAAACTACAAATAAACCAAGCAAATCAAATATTTCTTCATCCCCTCCACTTTATTTCCGACTCAATTCCAGCGGATACCCCCTTACAACACATTCAGCATCGGTGAAGGGGGAGGAAAAATCTCAGCTCACTTAAAGTGAGTAAAACAAAAAGAACGCTCACATTGCTGATGTCAGCTGATATTAACTGAGATCTCAGTCAAAAAGAACGCACCTAATGTTTCAAAAATGATAAGGGGGGCAGTTTTTGAATTGGCAACATGTCAGATGTCGTTTCTTATTTAAATGTTCTCTAAAACCTGCGCTGGCTAAATACCTAATGGGTGGTGGCCAAATAAACTGAAAGAAAAAGAAGAAGAGATGTTCCTTTCTTGTTTAATCCATACGCCTTGTATATTCTTGTCTCGCATTTGATCACAGACCATTCCGACCAATCTGTGCATTTGATTTATCTGTTTTGGTGTAAAACCACAGGTTTGTGTATAAAACTAGTTTGGTTTTGGGTCAAATAAATTTTTGTTCGTATACTAATTCCTATCGTGGGTTTAAGTAGCCCCACTTTGTAAGAATAACTGTATATGTGTACTGTGTACCTTGTAGTATCCTCAATCCTCTTTAATAACGTGTGGTGTGTTGTTGCACCGGCAAAGCTTTTAAGGTTAGAAACTCCTTTTTTAATTTGGTGATAAAAGGTTTTATTTTAATGTTTTTCTGGTATTTTTGAAAGTTTAATAGGCGCTTTTACTAGAAACTGCATGTATGGCACGTAAATAGAAACTTAGACGTGTGGTTTTAGAATTTAAAATTTAATTTCAACATGTACAAAGCTTGTAAAT
Source organism: Galeruca laticollis (assembly GCA_963921935.1). Lineage (NCBI taxonomy): Eukaryota > Metazoa > Arthropoda > Insecta > Coleoptera > Chrysomelidae > Galeruca > Galeruca laticollis. The sequence continues at coordinate 235,611,015 of OY998176.1, read as the reverse complement.
TGTTATGTACCTATTAAATTGTACTTAAATTACAAATGAAAGGTTAAAATAATTATAGTTAAAACATTCAACTTTCACTTTGTATCTATTCTGTATGCTGCACGTAATACTGAAATGTTTTCTATTTTGATTGGACCCTATTATATTCCAAATATTTTTAATATTTATCAGTAATTATCTACATAATTTTTTTAATTATCATTTATTTTGTTATATTATTCAGTTAGTTTAATATATTCATTGAATTTAATAATACCCCATTTTGCAGTAATTTAGTAAATAGATTACTATGTAATTGATTTTTGTGTTAAAACTATTTCTACTACCATTTCCAGAAAATGATTTTTTCTCATGTTTCAGATGAAAGACGTTATTGATGTAATGGAACTCCAGAGAGAAAAGTCACGTAAAAATGTTGCAGTTGATTACAAATCACTGGAGTTTAACAGAGGTTACACCCCTGCCAGATTCATATTTGAATGTGGTATTAAATTGAACGCTCAACCCCTTACTATAGCCACTGCTACTGTAATTATGCACAGATTTTTCAGAGAAGTAGAGCCTCCAAACTATGACTGCTTTGTAAGTACATATTTATTGTTTTATAGTACTACTTAAGATATTTTTTATTTACTTCATTTGCAAATTGCAATCTACTTTAGTCCTAATTGAATAATAAGTAAATGTTTATTTAGTTCTTGGGGCTTTATTTTACTTATCTTTGGTTCATATAAGAAAACGAGTTAGGGCCGCAATAAAAAAAACATGAAATATTAAATTAGGAAATATTTTTTTTCTAAAGCCACGCACTCACTAAGTCGACATTGTCAATAGATTCCTTGCAGTGTCAGTAAACATCAAAAATAATTCCAGTCGAATTTAGAGTGTGGATATGGTAGCGTTTGATACTCGACATAAACACAAAGATTTTCAGTGCAGGTGTGTGTCTCCTGGTCTCATTGTTTTATAGATAGGTTAACCTATACTGACTAGCAATGGGAGAAAGAAAAGTTGGTAGTGTTTATTGAATTGTACAAAGTAAAAACAAATGTATGAGACATTAAAAGTTAATATTATCAAGACACATGATGCCCTGATGGAAATTGAAAGTCAAGTTGATATGGAAAAGCTAGAAGTACAGCAAAAAAATTAAAAATATTCAAAGTCAGTTAGGAAGTAATATGGTGTCCTCCTCTTCAAACATTTTGGTTTCGACTCGTCAAAATGTTTGCCTAGTTGGTGTGGATAGTCAACATTTCCTTGATTTGTTGGCTGATAGGGTCGAGAGTCAATCGACGATATCAACTCGGTGAGTACATGGCTTAACATACTAATCAAAGAAATAAAAATATAATTTGCGTGTGGTAGACAGGCAGACAATCGAAAGTCTGGACGTCTATACTGCTGTGGCATCTCTTTTATTATTATCAAAAACAAAAAACAATAAATTATGTTATTGGATGCATCTATATAAAAATATAAATTTTAAACATAGTACTTATTTGGCTGCAAGGGAATTAAACAATCATCCTGCCATTTTCCAGGCTTCTTCTTGTGATTGTCTATTCTAGTACTTCTCCATGTTATAATTATACACTCCTTTGCATTGCTATTATAAGTCATTTTAGTCCAAATTTGCCTACCCAGTCGTTAACAATTGAAGGTTAGCTGGCATCAAATATCTGGATCTTACCCTTCTGTAAATATTGTTCCACACATGTTCAACAGGGTGCAGGCCAGTATAAAAACTTGAATATTTACCTCTTGAAGGTAGTCTTGAACTACTCTAGAGAAATCATTGCCGACAAAAGGGGCACAAGAAACCACATGTAGTTCTAAAATCTCCGTAATGTACCTATGAACAGTTAGCAATCTGTATCCACGTTACCACCTGTATATGATCTTACATCATGAACTATCCTATCCCACTTTTTGGTAATCATTATGTGGTCTAACTTACTGTTTCGACCCTTACTCCATGGAATATATTCATATTACTTGTTTAAATGAAACTAACTGCTTCTATATAATCCTTAGTTTAATTTGACGATGATAGTAATATCCAATCAATTGTCAATCTTTTAGAATTCTTACCATTTCATCAATATATTGTGGAATTATTTAGAAACGATTAGTTTCATTTAAAAAAGCATTATGTGATCTATTTGATTCTCTGTCGTTCTTCCTGGGATCATCCATGTTACTTTATATTCCTCAAATTTGGTACTGACTATCAACATGTTTAATGCCGCTGTCAGATTACCTGCCGTTATTCCATTATTATTGGCATTTTCGTGGATTATATGCTTTCCTGTAACACAGTTTATGTTGTTTTCATTCCCTATTTATGCATTAAAATCACCCCCCAAAGCAGAACAATGAGTGACAGTGCGACATTGTAGCAGCACGAGGAAGAGGCCTGCAGTAATATCTTTCAAAAAGTAAAAATAAACTGCAGCTAAGAGGGACGGAATTTCGCGTTTTAAAAATAAAATTAAGACTGTAAATGATCAACAACAGTAAAATGTTATTATTTACTGCACAAAAACGAATAATAAGTAGACTGAGGTAGTGAGACAATCGCCGAGTCGAGCAGTGTATTGTTATTGCAGATGTAATGACGTGCTGTGCCAGGCGAGCTAGCAGGTAGCTGGCGGAGTCTTTATTTTTGAAGAATAATCTAGCAGGTATGGCGTTTAATGGTCAGTACATTAAATTAGGTGTTGAAAAACACTTGGAACCCCAACTGGAATTGGAACATTTGTCTGTGTCTTGGGATCCCATGGATAGGTTAGAACTAGCTGAAAAACATGCAATGGTTCCAGATGTAGTTCTAAAAGGGCATTCATTGATTGATGATGCTATGAAAGAATTTTCCACAGGGAAAAAATATGAACTTTTAGAATCATCAAAGGAATTTGAAGAGTATTTTTACAGGCCAAAAATATTTAAAACTATGAAGTTTGCCAGCTATTCTAAATCAGTTTTTCAAACATTTCTGGCAGACCATAGGGCTTTAGTTTGGGCTGCAGAAAAGAGTCCAGAGTCCTTTAAACTTAGAGATAAGCTCTTGTTAAAGTGTAATATTTGCTGATACTTATTCAATTTTATCAGTTTTCAAAAGAACTCCAATTTAGCTACCATTTTCCATGGCAGTACATACAGTTCATGGATAATATCCAAATTGTGTTAGCTATTGTAATAGAACGTTTAAATGAAATGTCTACAACTTCCTATACCACCAAAGAAGATTTGGGTAAATTTTGTTTGACAAAATACCTGAAACCATTCTTAAACACATGAAACAGGCAAAAGAAATAGTAGAAGTAGGAACATTTAGAGGAGTGATGTACCAGTGAGCAGCAAAATTATGAGGTCATTTACAGTTGACAATGAAGTTAGTATAATTATTAAATGTTGTAGTAAGGACGTTGTAAAATATTTAAACTCTCCTAAAGAACAGTGTCAAAATTACTTAGATACTGACAAGGACACCAACCATCCAGTAAATGTAATCAAACTAGCAGATCACTTGATCAACTGGGATTACTTAATTTTTCCAAGAAACAATATAGGAAGTGAAAAGTCAGAAAAACACATGTTCAATAGACTCCAGCTGGCTATAAAAGCAACAAAAGATTTTTAAAGTTAGCTTTAAGCCAAAAGTATGGATTAAATTACCAGCTGATGTCAGAAGTGGTTACCTCTAAAGTAATTAACAGAATCCAAATTAAGGCAAATGACAAAATATTAACATGTTTTTTGTAGTTTATATGTAATAGTTAAATTGAAACTACAAATATTAATAAGCACACTTTTTTGATAAGAATTGAAAATATAAAAAACTTTAAACCTCGCGGAAAACCGTAAATTATCTGCGAACAAGTTTAATTTCCTGCAGTAAAATTTTGAGATTTTGCTGGTCCGTCACAGTAAGATGGAAAACATTCTGCTTTGGGGAAATCACCGACAATAATTAAAATGTCATTTGTTGGCAGGTTTTCACAGTTTTTTTCTAATTTTTCATAGAATTCTATTTTTCCTCCTTCTCTGCCTCTTCAGTCAAGGCATATATGTTTATTATGACCAGGTTAGCTGGGTTATTCCCTATTCTGATGTAGGCTATCCAAATGCTAATGGAGTGAAATTCTATGACATTTTGTTTATATTTTTCACTAATCATGAATCCTATGCCATTACATCTTTGCTTTTGTTCTCCTGGGTGAAACAGTGTGGACTCCTCTTTGTCTATTATTTCCTCTCCACTCCATCGCAATTCTTGTAATTCTAACACCTCTATTTTGTACTCCTTCATTTCTTTGGTAACGTTCTTATGTTCCAATATTTATTCATTTTTTCTTTTAATTTCTTTCAATTCCCATTTCTTTGCGTTATCGCCATCCTTTTTCTTCCTTATCTACCCTGTCTGCTAGTTTTTTTGATCTTTTTTCTAATTTGCTGTTTAATGCAGTTGTCCTTTATAGGACTTTCGCTTGGGGCATGTTTCTTGTCCTCAGGAGTCAACTCGTTTGCACAATTTATTCATGAATCTCTATAATTAATTTGCTTCTTTTGAGGAATGCCTTGTTGCCTTGCTCGTTTCATATGTAGGATTAAATCCTCTTCTCTTTTCTTGTACTTTTTTTGTTTAGTTATTGCTAATACATATTTTAGACCCTTTTAACTTTTTTGTTTCTTTGCATATTTCCATTTTTTTAATCCATGTTCTTACTTTTATTAGTAACGGTCTTGTTTTGCCTATCAAAAAGCCTCCCAGTCTTCTTGCTTCTAGTACATCCGTTTTAGTGTGAGCGTTTACCCCTATCTTATTAAAATCTACATGAATTTTTTGTTGCATTTTTTCTGTTTCTTCCTCTTGTTCATTCTGTATCCCTTGAATTACTGTGTTATTTTTTATAATTTCATTTTTCAATATTTCCATCTTTTCTTTTGGGGGCAATGGAGATGACGACTGGAAGGTGTTTGTTTTCTTTTTGGTTGTTATTGGATTGCGTTGATTTTGATATTTTAGAGTAAAATTTCAAGATCGCATTTTTGTTTTGGGTTTGTTGTCTTTAGCTAGATATATAGATATTTATATACTTATTGTTGTACATTACAATAAACATTTGCTTTGGAAATAATTTTTTTATTCCTGTTTGAATTGAATATTTATAGGTAAGACAGGAGAACTTCTGTCGGGTCAGCTATTTATGTTAATAAATACTAAATTAAGTTTAGTTAAAGGTAACATGGCATTCATTGACATTGACTGTTAGGTGGTACAAAGTTCACCGAACCAGCTAGTTGATTCTAAAGAATTTTCCCAAAAATTCTTGAAATTAATATTAAAATAGATACATTATAATATGGTTACTTTGTCTATTTTGGATATTTACTGAATAATATAGCATTTTATATATTTAAATTGTGATTTATTATTATTAATGTCTTTATTGGACTGACCATTCAGTCCAATAGGCTATCGACCAAGTTCCTTCTGCCTAAAGAGGTATTCAGATTTGCTTCTATGAAAATAAATAAATTTTATCTTTGAAAGTAGGTTAAACAACATTTTTAAATTCTTCTCATCTAAAATTACTCTCGTATATTCGTTACAAAATAAAATTAACTAATTTAATCTAAAGAATTTTTCCAAAAATTCTTGAAATTGATATTAAAATAGAAACGTTATAATTTGCATATTTTAGATATTTAGTGAATAATATACTTAGTATATTTTTAAATTGTGATTATTTATTATTATTAATGTCTATTGGACTGAAAATTCAGTCCAATAGGCTATCGACTAAGTTTCTCCTGTCTAAAGAATTATTTAGATTTGCTTCTATGAAGATAAATTAATTATTTATCATCGAAAGTAGGTCAATACCAACTGGTATATCATTTTTAAATTTTTCTGATTTAAAATTACTCTCGTATATTCGTTATAAAATAAAATTATCTTGTTGATGAAAATAAATATGTTTGTGTCACATCTGATCAAGAGTTTGTTGACTTACCAAATTAATATTTGTTCTAGACAATAAATTTTGACCTCTGTTATAAATAAAATAAAATAGTGTTTAAATTAATGTTTATTTTGATGTTTGTCTCATATTAAGATAATAAAATGATACTGATAGTCCATGGATTCACGTTTTGGAACAAGTTCCTTGTGAACCAGGAATCTGAGAAGGTTATCAATATTGTTTTGATTCTTGACTTCCGAAAACACAATTTTTTTAAGATTGGTTCCTATTTTGTCTTCTAATTTGTAGATTGTTCCTTTTAAACAGGATTATATGAAAGCACCATATTTATCACTAGCTATTATTGAATTAGAAAAAGCTGTATCATCTTCAGCTGTTGTAATATCTTTGTAATATTCTAGTCTAGTTCAAAAGTTGAATACAGTGAAAAATAGAGATAAAGCTCTACCTTAGTTTATTGATCTGGAATTGTGGAATGTCAAGAAAAATGTATTTAAACCGTTTTTCAGCATTTAAAAAATTGCAAAAGTTATAAACAAATAAATTTGAAATAGAAAAGATATTTAGTTTTTGCGAATACTTTAAAAACTATAAACAATTAAGAAATTAAAAGAAAATATTTTTAAAGAAGAGGAAATTTCGAATATAGGTCCAGCTTCTCAAAACTCTTCATTATTTACAATTTTAATTTAACACTGAAAATAGGACATTGCAGGTAAATTTTGGGATGTGGAAGAGCGAGTACACCACATAAAATATATTTCTTACAGTATTAAATATCAATTTAAACATAAAAAAGTTATGGTCTATTCTAAATACTTCAAAAAATTTATTCTCGTTAGAAATAAACCTTGAAGTGAATATTTTAATAAGCTTGGTGATTGTTACTAAACAAAATTTTACCAGACCTGTGTCCACATTGAAGACACCAACAAATGTTTAAAATTGGCCAAAAAGTTTTTGCTTCGTGGAGTCTTTTTTATATGCCTACTTAATAAGTATTAAAAAAATTATATTTTGTTTATTATAATTTTAAGGGAACAAAAAATTATATTTTGTTTATTATAATTTTAAGTGAACAAAAAATCGAAGCACCATAAACAAATTTTTTTAAATATTTACCGTTTTTGTATTAAAGAACGACATTTATTAAGTAAAATTTCCGCTATTTATTTATAAATTGTTTATAAACACATTGACTACCTTAATTTTTTTTAGAAATTTGTTGTCTTGAAATTATTATGATTTTTCAAAAATTTCTTCTTCCTCTATAAACGAAAAGACATATTTTTCTAGACATCATTCCGGATCGAATGAGCTGTCGCATGTATTTTTACGAGCTTTATCTCTATTTTTCACCAGACCAAGGGTTCTCAATCTTGTTCATACAGCGGCACATTTACAAGTTTAGTAATTTTGTCACGACTCCCTACGTCCCTACCCTAGCTATTTGATATAGATTTATAGATACATTCGAAAAAAATAAGTACCTACAATAAACCGGTATGATGTTAGCAGCCAGTTTTCTGCAGCCAAAATTGCTGCACTCTTTTGATTACTATCTTAAATTTTTTTTTTTTCGACAGTCAAGGAAAAGTTGTTCCATCATCATATTTGGGGAAAGTATATATGAATCGATATAGAGTAGTTATATGGTAGTCACATTCCCTTCAGAATTTTCTAAGTGGGAGAAATACAAATATGCTAAAAACTGAAAGTATACTTTGAACCCTTAAAACATAATTGGGAAGTGGAAATGCGTGAACTCAAAGAGTCTGTCAATAGTTTGAGAAATGGCCTCAATCAACCAGACAAACTGTGTGAAGAAACAAATAACCATCTTAGCACTCTCAGTGATGAAAATTAGGAACTCTGAAGTCATGTTGAGAAATTTGAGAGTGAAATGGACACCGAGACGATAATACAGGAAATGTTGGAATGGCAGAATAGGGGGCATCAAATGTTATATTATTCACTGTAAATGAAGTGAATGAAATTAACAGCAGAACAAGAATTGAAATGGAAAGAAACAACATAAGGGATATAATAAACAATGTGGAAAGTTTTGGAGCTGAAGATTTCAAATTTCAGAGGTTAGAAAAATATTATCAACAAAAAACACGTCCAATTAAAGTTTGTTTCTAAAGTAAAGAAGTTACCATAAAACTTATGAAAAGAAGAAAGAAAATTATAGAAAAAATACCAAGCATTCGCATATACGCTGACCAAACGAGTAAGCAAAGAGAGTACTTTCTAAACATCAAAGGCAAATTGGATGAACTGAAACGGATAGGAGATACAGATAAAACAATCTGATATATAAATAACATGCCAACAATCTTTGACAAAACTCGAAATTTTCAGTAGGAAATCCTAATATTCAATGCTCTACGGATATAATATACATTAATGCTCAAAGTTTCATAGCACACAAAACAAAGATCAAATAATCGAGGAGCTGACCTGCTGCAACCCCAAAATATTACTTATAAGTGAAACTCGGGCCACAGAGGATTTTGAGGAAGTTGAGCTAAATATAAAAAATGATGGAATAATCAAATGTGACTCGAAAAACAGACATACAGGAGGAGTACTCATGTTCATCAGACAGGACATTAGTGCAACAAACACGAAAAAATAATTGAGGGGAATAATTATTGGTGCATCTTTACAAAAGTGCCGTTCGGTGACATCAAAACAAACTTAGGCCTTGTGTATCATTCTCCAAGAGGTAACCATGGAAAATTCATAAATGTTTTTGAAGAACTATCTGACAAGTTTATCACAAAATCTGAACGTCTAGTAATTATTGGGGATTTAATTTGGATTATCTGAGTAATAGTTTTTATAGTGAACAATTTAAAGAAACAATCATGAAATATGGTCTAGAACAAATGGTAAGAGAACCAACAAGATGCACACTAATTAGCGAAACACTGATTGATTATGTAATTACCAATGATCCTAATGTTCTGGCTACAGTTCACAAAGTTCCAAAAATAACTGATCATGATACAATAGAAATTAATACTAGGAGTAATATCAGAACAAGAAATGAAGTTTCAAAAATGTACAGAGAATATAATACAGATAATTTTCATCTATTAAATGTAAAACTCGTGGAATGCAGTTGGCCATGAAATTGTGTTGATGTTAACACTATTCTTGATGAAATGTTGAATAATTTCAAGAAAGTTATTTAAACTCGAATTAAATTGCAGTGTCCATTCCAGTCTGTTTGTTTACTTCGATGATTTTTATGATTCGATGATGCCTTTGTTTGGACCTTAGACAAAATATGTTTATTACTGTATGGTTAGGACTGTTTAGAGGTTAATATAATAAAGGTTTATAAACATTTAGTTATATTTTTTGATGTCTTAAATTATAAAAATAGAATTTGATCCTGGCGTTAATTGCAAATTTCTATTCAAAAAACATACCATTAAAAATAGAGGTACAAGAAAACGACAAGCATCAAGCTCTGATGAAGGTTCGCATAGTAAAGTTGTCTAGTCTAAATAATTTTTGAATATTCTTTACAGAACAAAGCGAAAATAAAGATCAACAAAAATGAACAATTAAACAACATAAACTTAAATTAAAATCAAATCCAAATATCCATACTTCTAATAATTTGCAAAAGCAACAAACAAATGTAGATGCTGACAAATCATCTGGTAGTGATGAGGATTTTAGAGTCAACTATAAATCTAACAGATCAGCAATGTCAGCAGGACCTTCAGATCAAGGAGCAACTGCTACTGTGGTGAGGATTGAATTTATTCATGTTCTTGAATTAAATTTACTCACTTTTTTTATAAATGTTACATCTAAATTTACTGTTTCAACCCTTACTTTGTGGAATTTACTCATGTTGCCGTTATAAATGAAGCTAACTGTTTCGAAATAATTCCACTATATAATGAGAAAATCATAAAATTTCTAAAAAAATTACAATTACATCCAGAATGACGAAAGTTACATTTCATGTGATGCCTACCTGATGTTTAAACCTTAGGTGGTATGGCAAAAAACAAAAACGTGTTAGGTATAGAACTGACCTGCTGATTTTTTATGTACAATATACATAAAAAACTATCCAATGTTATAGAAAGAATATACCATTATCGCCGATTTTAATATTTTTTTATCCTTACTTTCTGGGAGAACTGTATTTTCATTTTTTCATAAAACTCCTGTTTCGTAGCTATCTCCTAGTTGAATTGTTTGTGCCCTCTTATCTTCAACGGACATTGATTGTTTTTTGAGCTGGTATGATTTCATCTATTTTCCAGTGTTCTCTGATTATCTTCTTCAACATATCCAGATCATCCTGTCCTCTAGCGTTGTCTGTTGTTTCTAAATGTAAAAAGAAATCATTAGTTATGCCATTTTCTGTTATATTGGCATGTAATTTCCATCTTAGCTTAGTTTTGCTAAACACAGGCCCATTCCAGACACCGGATATTAATTTATGATTTACTAACGAATGCCAATTATCTTGTCCAATAATTATTTGTTGCTGAGCGTCTACTATCAAATCTATTTTAAAATTAATGTGGCAATACATTTTTACCCTATCAGCCATAAATATCTGCTTAGGATGACGAAATTAACAATTTTCGAGTTTTCTTCTTCCTGTACTATATTTTCAGTGGTCCATTGCAAACAGAGTGATGGGGAACTAGTGGGGAATTAGATAATTGGTTTTGTAAGAAACATTTGCTGGTTCTTCTAAAACGTAGTTCCATTTGAGAGTTTTTAAGTTGCACTTTTCAAGTGTGGGTAATGCAATTAAACATTTATTCACTTATCACTCAATTTATTATAATATTTAGTACTTTTTCACTACATGCCAATTAAGAACTCTTTTTTAACCCACAATGGCTACCGTTAAAAATTATTACACTAAGACTACCCAGAGGTATGAGATACCGCTGGGTATTTTTCGTGTTTTCTGAAATAAAAAAAATGCCAGACTATACTTGAAACTATTTAAACTAAACATATTTTAAGGTATCATAATGAAAATTAAACAATATTAACTCCAGAAAATAAATTTTAAAACAAACAAAAAAGAACAAAACTAATTCCTAGATTTTTCAAGGCATAGCTTACAAATTTTTTTAACATGTTCAAAGCAAATGGGTTTTTCGCATTCTCGGCATTGATAAAATGTTTTTCTTTTTAATTTGGAAGGACAAAGGTAACATAACATGTCTTTTTAGTATTCATTCGTTTGTCACTGGTGCTGACTTGTTCACTTTGAACAGTATCTAGTATTTTCAATTTTATTTAGTATACCACAAATATGGGATCGACGTTCTTTTGGTAGCCTATTATTGGAAAGCCTTATTTGCATATATTGTTCAGTTAGAGCCTTAGGTAGCTTTTTTTAAAAAATCCATGCGTTCTATCTTTTTAAGTGTTTAAAGCTTTGGTGTAATATATAGGAATTGATGCTGCACATGTTTACCATTGAGAAAACAATTGCCATAGGCCATCTTCTAGTTCTTCTACTAGGAGAATAGTTTGCACCTTTTCAATCCAAGTGTGCCCAGTGAAAATTTTCGAGAACAAGAGGAATAGCTTACCTTGGTATAACAAGGAAATTCATATTAAATAAAAAAATCGAGATAAGGCATATAAAAATTATCGACAATGTAATAATTTGGAAGAAAAACAGAATCTTTGGAATGTTTATAATATGTATAGAAATGAAGTCATTAACGGTCTTAAATTGAAAAGAAAACTTTATTTTGTAAATGTGATTGATTCCAACTGTACAAATTCAAAACAAATGTGGAAGATGCTAAAACAGTGGATTAGAAATGATTTATTAAATTTAAATTTCAATTACTTCAATGAATTTTTCATATCAAGTGTAGAGGATATAATGAACTCTATAGATAGCAGTGATGAATGGTATCTCTTTCATGCACCAAGAATCGAAACTACCCTATAATATTTCCGACCAGTCAGCCGAAATGAAATGAAGAATATTATTTCTAATCTAGATAATAAGGGTAAGATACATGATGTTATGAGTGGTCTAATTCTAAAAAATGTCATTGATACTTGTGGTTACCATTTATTAAATCTTATTAATACATCTTTTCAAACTGGCATATTTCCCAATGAGCTGATAACTTCTATTATAACACCTATACCAAAAGTTAAAAATTCAAACGATGCAATAAATTTCAGACCAAATACATTACCTGATATTGAAAAGGAGATTGAACATGTAGCATATAATCAAATTGTTGAGCATGTAAATGCAAACAATATATTTGTAGGTAATCAATCGGATTTTCGTAGCAAACACTCCTGTGAAACAGCTTACCATTACTAGTTGGAAACAATTGATGGATAAGGGAAAATATATTGTTGCAGTATTCATTGATTTGAAGTGGGCATTCGAAACAATTGATCGATGTATACTAATGCAAAAATTGGAATGTTATGGTATTAAATTCAATGCACTCAAATGGTTACAGCTACCTTAGTGACCGAAAAAAGGTTGTGAAAATAAACAATCATTTTTCTAGTGTGAGAGAGGAAAATATAGGGGTGCCACAAGGAAGCGTCATAGGGCCACTGCTTTTTATACTGTATATGAATGACATCAATTGCTCTCTCGATTGTGAATTTATCAACTTATATGCATTGTTGGTGATTAGTGATGATTCCTTGGAGTTGGCAACTCAGAAAATGAATGATGAATGGGCTTGTTCAAGAAAAAAATTTTAATTTAATAATCGAAATAAAAACCCATTTTAAACGGATTCCCAAAATTTTAGATTTTTCCGCGAACGTTTAAGCCCTCAAATTAATTAAAGAAATTGGACTGAACGAAAACGGGGCGAGGTTACGTGTGACGTCACACTGCATATCCTATACCCAACGTTTGAAACGCCGTGAGTCGAGAGCTGTGTCAGTGTACTGTGTATATTGTAAGTACGTATCGTGTTGTTTAAGAAACAAAACGCTAACTGTTGACTGTACTGTTTTGTTATTTTATTGTATAATGAGTGAGAAAAAAGTGGTAAATAAATACTGTTTGGTTCCCGGCTGCCCCAACACATCCAAGAAGGCGCCGGAAAAATGGTTTATTAATGTGCCCTCTGACATTAAAATAAGAAAAATTTGGCATACTGCAATGCGTCGTGAAATTTTCGTATCTAACAAATCGCATGTGTATTGCTGTGAAGATCATTTTAAAGTAAGTTATGGTATCTTTATACAGTAACATCATTATAAAAATATTGAAAATATTTCCCGAAACATAATCTCAATAGACTTACTCTCGCGTAAATAGGTATGTAAAATAAAAATATTCTACCAAAATCCTTATTTTACGAAAGCTCGTGATTAGCTAAAAGAATAATAATAATTTCATAAATAATAACCTGAAAATGATTTTAAAAAAATATTCGTTGGAGCTGAAATAAATTAAATTAATAAAAAAGTTCAACTTTCTGCTATTTCTTTATTTCATCTAACAGTTTAAATATATTTAATAACAAAATTTGTATATTTTTGAAATTAGTGATGACTTATAAGCTCTAGCGTTTAACACAAATCATTTGTTTTAGGTAGAGGAATATATAGAAAATTATATGTACATTAAAACAATGAACAGTGGAAAAGTTAAACTAAAACCTGGAGTAGTACCGAGATATTTTGACTGTCAAAAAAATAGAGTCTCAATGCATAGTTCAAAGCCACGGTCACAGTTTTTACAAACCAAAGCACAACAATTTGTCATTACGACATTGTTAAGCTCGGAAAATAGAACCTCTGAAGAGAATCAAGTAGACGAAGAAAATCAAATGGATATCGGACGAATGGAACCTATATCTCGGGAAATAGGGGTTCAGGCTTGCATTAAGGCTTATGTACGTTCCAAGGCGATTCAATGCGGTGGCGAGGGGTTTTCTTCACCAAAAATGACTAAAAGGAGAAAATGGCACTAGCAATGAGATTGTCCCAAAGAAATCGCGAATGGAAAAAGACGGAAAACCCATTAACGAAGAGTTTTCAGTATCCACTAGCAGTTCTTCTTTTACATTTACTTAGTCAGAATTAAGTTTGTCAGATCCAAATTACTCACTTCATCTAGACAATAATAGTTCAGAAAAAATACAGCAGAGAACATTTTACTTGATAGAAAAAAATCCAAAGCTTTATTTGGGAGTTCCGAGTAATTCTTTATTTGTTGTGGACTTGTTAATTAAAAAATGTGAGCTGGACAAGCTTGATATCTTTTTAACATTAAAAAAGATCAGACTGAATTTACCTTATAGGATATAAGCAGACGATTTTGGGGTGCCACTTTCCAGAGTATGTAGTAGCATTATACAAAAAACTATACCATTATTAGCCGGTAACCTTTACCCATTTGTGCAATGGATGCCCCTATCTGAAGTTAAGAAAAAACTTCCTATTCCCTTCAGACGCGGATATAAAAATGTGCAATGTATTATAGACTGTTTTGAAATTTCGATTCAAAAACCAAAATTTTACAGAGTCTTACTTGGTCAGAATATAAAGCTTGCAATACAATGAAATATGTATTTGCATGTTCACCAGATGGCTTAATATCTTATATTTCTTTTGGTTTTGGAGGTAGAAGTACAGACAAGATGATTGTTGAAGAATCGACATTTTTAAATATATTAGAACCAGGCGCTGAGGTAATGGCAGATAGAGGCTTTAAGCATCTTGAAGATATACTTGCAACTAATAAAAATAAACTAGTTAGGCCGCCATTAGTTTTATGTGGACAAAAAAGTTCTAAGGAAGAAGTTAAGGAGGCAAAACGAATTGCTACCTTGAGAATTCACGTAGAACGAGTAATATCTAGAGTAAGGGAGTTTGCCATTCTTCAACCGCATGCTACGATTAACTTAAATGTAGTGAAAGACTTGGACCTAATAGTGCAAATACTTTGCGGAATAATCAACATACAAGCCTACCTAATCAAATAAAATATATTTTACATTATTTTATTAAATATGTTTTCGTACCAAAACTTTTGTAGTTTTTGCATTATAAATTCAACCAGTTCTTCATCATACTTGCAATACTTTATTGTAATTTCTTTTGAAGTTTCTAAATACGGATGTGACATAACAAAAATTCCACGTTTTCTTTTACTGAGGTACATTTGAAGTTGATATACACATTTTTCCTTTACGTTACCATCTAAATCTATATAATTTAAACATGATTTTTCGGTTGGTGGGCTCTTAATCTCTACGACAAATTCCTCGTTAATGGCGTCAGGGGAAGCACCAACTAGTAGATTTTGTTGTGACAGAAAGATTCCTGTTAAAATTTTGTCCAGTTTTCATTTCAAGTGATTTTAGGATCTCAGTTTCTAGCTTTAATCCTCGTATCATTGCTTTTGTCTGAAACAATTTTGCTCCTAAGATGCCTTCTACTAAGCAACCTTCTAAAACTTTACATTTTGTAACATCAAAAGCTTTTGATACGCCCATATCTCATTTCCTCCAAATGTTACTATCACTTTGTCGTCGAATATCGGGTTCCACTTCTAAAATTAAATTGGCGCTCATTTTGGTTTTACAAAATGCAACAAAATTATTTGCATTCTTCACCTGTCCGGAATTTTTGAAATTAATAGCAAAGCTGTGAATAGATAGATCACTATATTTTTCTGTATTGTAGTAACGCATTAAACTGTTTTCTATTTTTTGCCTTTTAGCTTCGCGTACATATTCATGTAAGAGTGAGTCATCATAACAAGCTTGAATTTTTTTTCCCAAAATCAGAGGTTGAAATAAATTTTTTGGTACTCGGTGCTGATGATAATTTTGATTTCTTCCAATAACAAGTTGTTTCTGTGGGGGAAGGCTCCTCGCTACGTCTATGTAACCACATTAAAAATGCCACTTCGTGATTACATCCTCCCTAAGCTGGACAATCATGACATTTTGCTTCCACCACTATCTTATCTTTGGTATTAATTGAGCAGGATACACTGTAATTCCTAGATTTTATTTTATGCTCTGGCGTGATTTTCGCTTTCAGTTGGCATTATCACCATAACTCTGTCTACCGGATCTGAAACAAAATAATTGATAACATTAAGAAAAAAGAATTTAATGCCTTGGCTATTTACTTAAAGAAATACAGTTTTTACACCTATTTCGCAACGTTTTTCCAACAAATTTTTGACTATGATTATATTACTTTTCCGCCCAAACTATCTAATATGCGAGAAAAGTATTGGTTTACCCACAAAAAAGTTGGAATTTTGAAAAAAAAATTGAGTTATTTTACGTCTTCCATCAACAACAACACGGAAAAACGGTTTTTAGAAAAAAAATCCTGTGTGTATGTCGTCGTCGTTGTCGTCGGCCACTTTCCGTTACATGTCTTGTTAGCACAATACAGCCTCCGGAGTGCAACAAGTCACCAATTTTATGATTGAATATTGTTCAGGACATCTCACAGATGAACCCTATTGATTTTCAGCTCACAATAACCAGTACAACGGGTGCTATGGTACTTGAAGTACGACATTTATGTCACTTTTTGAAAATTTTCAGTTTGTTAGCACGATACAGCCTCCGGAGTGCCAAAAATTCACCAATTTTATGATTGAAAATTATTCAGAGCATATCACTGATGAAACCTATTGATTTTCAGCTCCCCACAGCCAGTACAACAGGTGCTATAGTACTTTAAGTAAGACATTTTTGTCATTTTTGGAGAATTTTCAGTTTGTTAGTACGGTACAGCCTCCAACGTGTATATAAGTGACCCATTTTATGATTGAATATTGTTCAGAGCGTTTTATAGATGAACCTCATTGATTTTTAGCTCACCAGAGCTAGTACATCGGGTGCTATGGTATCTGAAGTGCCACAATGTTTGTTCTTTTTGGAGAAATTTTGGGTTGTTAGTATGATACAGCCTCCGGAGTGTATACAAGCGGCCAATTTTATAATTGGATATTTTTCAAGGTCTCTCATTCAATGTGTCCCACAGATGTACCCTATTGATTTTCAGCTGACTATAGCGAGTACAGCGGGTCCTATAAATCCAGGTATACTGCATTTTTGGTCACTTTTGGAGAAATTTCGGTTTGTTAGCACGATACGTCCCCCGAAGTGTACAAGTGACAATTTTATGATAGAATATTATTCAGGGCATTTCACAGATGCGGAAAAGTTAGTTTTAGTCTTTAAAACCGGTTATCTTTTGTTAGAAAATGCTTTTTTAATATTATAATGCATTGTCACAGACATTATAAACACCTGCCAAACTAGAAATCGGTAAAAATTCACTCGCAAGATTTGAACAGAACTAACGAACGAACTAGTAAGAGGAACTAAATAACTTCTTATGAAAATACGGAATTTTAAGTAAAGCATCATTGTTTAACTTTAACGCCATGTATAGCGAAAAATACTCGACTTTTTGAGTACAAATAATTTTGTTTTCAGGTGGTTGAATAGAACAACACAAGCACCAAAATATTAGTTAATTTAAGAGACTCGTTTCCATAAGATTATTTATTGCCATGTTTTTCAGTGTATTTTAATAAAAAAGTGATAAGATGTTTCATTCGACTCTGCATGACCGTAAAAACCATAAGTTAAAATATTGAATTCATTTCACTTACCTCTGCAATTTTACTCCTCGTCTTTGTTTTTATTAAAGTAGTCCATCACCATGAAGATATCAACTTCAGGTAAATTTGCAGAATCTGCTTTAATAAATCCATTATCTACTGAATACATTTTTAACAGCAAAAATCACTAACACTTTCAAAATTTAAGGATATTGCAGCTGGAACCAACTTTCTTATGTGAAACGCAGATTATCGCAATATCACTGAATATCAGACCACAATATGCAATGTGACGTCACAGTTGGTTCTGCCGCTTTTTAACGGAGCGCCATTTTCAACCTTTAATATCTAAGTAGTGGGGAAAGTTCAAAAGCTGAAAATTTCACCAGTTATTTTAATGATTCAGTTTTATAAAATAACGTAAGAAAAACCGAGAAAATATGTCAATGATAACAAGCCCATTGGATAAACTACAGAACTATTTAGAAATATATAAACTAAAATTGTATGTTCCAAAAACAAAGGCTATGATTATTTCCAATCAGAATAAAACTAAAAATATATATAAAAATGATATAACATTAATTATGGAAAACGAAAAAATTGATATTGTGGAGAATTTCAAGTACCTAGGTGTCGTGTTGGATGAAAATTTAAAGAACACTTTAAAACAATTATTTATTGTAAATTGTAAAAAAATTGTATTGTGAATATTAGGATTTCCTATTTATCAATAAACTTTCTTACTTACTTATATTGATTCTAATATATTTTCCTCAAATATGAAATGAAAACGAGTGCTTGGGGTTTATTTCACCCTCTTAGAAAATCCCCAAGGAAATGTGACTACCATATAATTATTCCATATCGATTCTTATATACTTTCCCCAAATACGATAATGGAATAAATTTTTCTTGACTGTTGAAAAAATAAAATTTAAGATAGTAATGAAAATGAGTAGCAATTTTGGCTGCTAACTTCAAACCGGTCTACAATAATAGTAGTTAGGTAGATAGGCACAAATATCAAAACATCCACAATATGAAACGTAGTTTTTTATTATATTTATAAGAGTTTAGAATTGAAACGGAAAATAACAAAAGAGATTTAGAAAAACAAAAATAAATTACAATAGCTGGGCGAAATCTACACAGTTTTTCAAAGTGGGAAATATGGCCTGACGCTGCTACTCTCATTTCTTGCTCCTCATTGATCCTTGAGCAATATTTGTTCTTGATTACAGCTACAGCTGAAAATGCAGCTTCACACAAATATGATGTTGTAAATGAAAATTCTTTCAAATGTTTTTGTAGTTATTTTAGGATTTTCATTTTGAACTGATAACCAAAACTCCACGCAAAGTTTTCGACATCATCATCTGCAAAGTATTTCGAAGAGCTTCGAAAGGTGTTGGGTGAAAAGGGCCATCAGGTTTTGTGAGACAACCAGTTCATTAGGTATGCGTATTTATACAGTTGCGGAAAGCAATCTTGACCGCCACCTTCATTCAATTTTTTTTATTCACAGCTGCAGTTTCGTTCTAAACGCCACAATCTTCTCCAATAGTTTCAGAATGTGTGTGTTGTTGCCTTGCAAAGAGAGATTCAGTTTATTTAGTTTATCTAATATATCCCACGAATATACTAGTTTTAGCAAAAAATTTGGTTCAGCAAAGTATCTGGCTTTTTCATGATGTTCTTGTTGTAAAAAAGTGCGAATTTCTTTGTGTAATTCAAATACACGTGAATGCCATCGTGAATTGCAGTAATAAGCAGGGCCAAATGTTCAGCTCACATATCTTGTTACGGGTTTAAATAGTTTACACTGATTTCATAGGTATAAACAATGTAGCCTTTTCAAAGGATAAACTCCAAATAATTTCAAAATTTACCTTTAAACAAAATAAATTAATAAAATAAATAAATACATAGATTATTCTAAATAAATTCCTTTAATACTCTTCAAGTGTTGTTTATTAGTATAGGTTATAGTAATTGACATTAAAATTTCCATGGAACTCATAATTATATGTTAATTAATTCTGGTTCTATGTCATATATAAATCTGCATTTCTATGACTGGACAGGTTCAAGGTTAAGCAGGTGATGTATTTAAAATTTCTTAGCATGAAACTTTAACTTCAATCATGTCAACTCTTTTTTGTTGGTGATCTTTTTGATACCTGTTTTTTTTTTGGTCTTCGATTTTTAAGCATGAGCTTAGTTTTCTAGAATCTCTAGGATTTTTACAAAAAAAAAAGAAAAGAAACACTATTAGTTGCTTTCAAATTTGTATTTAGTTTTTGAAAACCATCTCTAAGAAGAGGATTTACAAATTTGAGCAATTAATATAACCCATCTAGGCCACACAAAATCATCGGTGAGTGCACAGATTGTAATTGATTAACTGATTCACAGTATGTGACATAGAATTTTATTGTTTCAGGCCTTCTTTTTCCCTTTTTCTTTTTCTTATACTTCTTTACATCACTATTTACCTATCAACTTTCTCATTATCTCTACAATATTATAGTTAAATATAAATTGGTAAGACCTCAACTGTATGGTGATCCAGGCATCGCATTCACTGTTACCTCCTGGATGGTGGTTGTAGTTCACCACTACTACAGTAAGATTGTCCGATACAAATACGGGCAGCGTGGAATATAACTTTGATTGGAGGGATACATCAAATCAGCCAAGTAAGCTCTTTCCAATTAAATAGAAACTCTGGGGTGATCTCACAAACTTTCCGCTGAAAGAACAATATCGATATATATATAATACAATATTAATTTAAGACAGTTCACTTATAATTCTTTTTGGAAACCAACTGGTGGTACCATTTGGGTTATTAATTTTGTTTAATCACAACTTCCAGTGTAAACAGTAATATTAAATTAGATTTATATTATAAAGTAAAATCCCTTTTATATTTACCCACCCCTACTCTACCGAATTAAAAGAATATCTCAATGAGCTAGCCTACGCGGGGTAATAATCTGTGCATAGTTTTTTTTTAAAGTCTGGCCTTTAGTGGCCTAGTTTTTATGTATGTTACTGCACCAATGACACATTCTAGTACTTGGTTCAATTCAAAGCTCATTAACTTTGATGCAAGAGCTTCCCTGAATTGTAGTAATTCAGCAGATCTGAATGCTCAGCTCCCATATCTATGCATAGTTTTTTTAAAAGTCTGGCCTTTAGCGGCCTATTTTTATGTAGTTTACTGCACTAATTACACATTCTAGTCCTTGGTTCAATGCGGAGCTAATTGAGTTCAATGCAGAGCTAATTGAGTTCAATGCAAGAGCTTCCATATGGACGATGCAATGAATCCACATAGCATTCGGTGCATTTTTACGAATAAGCACTTGTATTCCTCCATACCTTCCAGATATAGATTGAGCTCCATCGGTACATACACCGATAAACTTTTCCCAATCCAAACCATTTTCTGCGATAAACTTGTCAAAAATTTCAAACAAGTTTTGGGCCTTCGCACTTTTGATAATGCTTTTGCAGAATAAAAGTTTTTCGACAATAATATTATTAGCCAGAAAGCGTACATAATAAGATGTGTATAACTATTACTGTCAGTACCCTCATCAAGCTGCCACTCAAAATCATTCATTTTTTTTATTAACTGGTAATTGAGATCCTCAGCTATGTTATGTATTCTTCAACTGATAGTATTGTTAGATAAGGATACCTTAGATATTAATTCTCCCACTATATTATTCACCATGTCTAGAGCAGCCGGTAGAATAAGCTCTTCTGCAATAGTCTGATGTTTTTGCTACCCTGTATACGACTTTGAATAATGCTAACAGTGCATTGTTAGGTACTGGGGCTTGCTGAGTGAACATGTTTTTTTGTTTTTATTAAATTTTGTAATTTCCGTGAAAAGATCACGCGATTTTTCAGCCATATTTGAATCAATTGTCTCGAGACGTCGCTTTAGCTTACTCGGAAGCATACTTTCGGATGATAGTATTTTCAAACAAAGCACACACTGCGGTTTTTCTTCATTATTTACTTCTACGGAAGTCCAATTGTATTTACGATATTTTCGCTTCTTTGCTTCCCCACATGCTTTATCAGTATCATTAGAACTATCGACTTGTTTATTTAATTTTGTGACTCGATTGTAAAGAAGGGTGTCTGCATATGGGCCACATATTGCAGTTGAGGCAACCACCAAATTGTGGTCACGTCAACTGCACTCGGGGTTGACCCAGCAACATATTTGTGATCGACTTGTGGTCATATGAACCACATGCCTAGTTGAAGCGACTACCCAACCTGACCCCATCATAGGGGAACGTCGTCTTTTATTTTGTGTCCATATGGATTTCGAAGAAGACGTAGGAAGGCATAACTACAAAAACCGTGTTATTAAAATTTGGATTGTTTTGACTTGACCTTTCCAACACAGTGGCGCTATATATTCTATTATTTAAATTGTATTCTCGGTAATTTTTATGTCAACCGTGTATGACCTATTTGATAAGAAAATGTTGTTGAAAATTGCTGTAATGTGACAAATAATTTTGACCCAACATAAAAGTACTTCTGCAGCTTACGCGATCCAATCAGATTATTATTCACTGTTTTTACTTAAAATTTGACACTATTGACAATAAAAACTTATCACTAATTCCAAAAGTATCAACTATTAGGCACATTTAATTCTACCAGTGGCGTAACATCAAGGGACTAAGCTGCTAGCTACCAAAGAGAGCAGATGTGATTTAGTGATTTAGAGAACTTTAACAATAGTCCAGGAGACAAAACATTACTACGATCAGTTCAAGTGATGGAGAATACTCAGAGATGGAAATAGAGGACAATGGAACATGGAGAAAAGTGCGTCACAAAAGGAAAAGGCGAAGAAACTCATCTACATCGAATAACCCAAAACAATTTATTCCTGATGCTGAAGATATCCATAGAGTGATATTTGGCCTCCCTACTAACAGTAATCAAGCAAAACAAGCTGAACACCTAATACACACAAAAAATTATCAGCCAAGCAGAAGCAATATCAATAATAATATACATGAAGAAAGCTCAATGGAAAATACAATGCAAGACAAAAACAAGGCAACAAATCCCACAAATTCACTATACAGACCAAATTTTTCTGCAAAAATGAGGGAGATCACAAACAAACCATTTAAATACTTATTTTACATACAGGCCCCTGAAGACAAAAAATTCTCAGACGTATGGGACACAGTTCATCCAAACACGGAGGATGTAATACTTTCAATAAAGCAGGGTTTGCTGCTCAAGTCCAATCTAAACAAAACAATTATAACAGACACTCTTCACCAACTAATTTCCGATAAAATATCAAATTATAAGGAAACCCAAGCATCACAAACACCCACTAAGAACTGACCTGACTCTGGTGCTTCATATAGTATCTTGATAGGTTCGATCGAACACGAATTTTTCGAAAACGAAATTAGTAAACATTTAACAAAATGCAAAATAGAACATCATTATTGTAAACGAATTATATCAAGAGCAACAAACAAACAAACATTAATGCTTAGAGTAATCACACCCTGTTTAGAGGCATCAGAAAAGTTGCTGGTGGAGGGGATGTTCTATAAACACAGATACTACCCGGTTTATCCAAGAAACCTAATAGTAAGATCAAGACACTCGACAAGTAATCCCACGAAATCGACCAGAAAATAACCAAAAACTCCAAAATACATTCAGAAGTCACAATTCAAATTAAATAAAATGAATAGCACCAACAGAGATGAAATAACTGCATAGCTGATGAAAAAATTTGTTGCTCAATACTCCATAGACACAGTTGCGCTTTTCTCGGGAAATAGACTCTATATTTTGATGTTCGACTTAGAGCAACTTTCGACGACTTCACCCACTCAACATATCCAAGTGAATAATAATATTCAAGTTCACGTCGACACTTGAAATCATGTATTACTATTACGAAAACTGGGTGAAAAGATACCCAGATATCTCATCAAAATATACGAGTACTGTTTGAAGCATCACTACTTTCCTAGTGAGTGGAAGCAGGTAACCATTATCACCATTCCTAAACTTAATACGAACCATCATAAAGCAAAAAATTACCGTCCTATCACTCTTCTTTAAATTTTGAGAAAGCAACTCAAAAACATTATGAAATATCTGTTACAAAATGAAATCGGACACAAAGTTCCTGACTACCAATTCGGCTTTAAACATCAAACTTCTACCATTCACCCAGTAACCATTTTAACATCAAACATTCAAGCTAACCAACTAATGAATGACACTAGAATGCCCTAGATATTTGATCCTGCTTCTGAAAGACTATCTTGAGAACTGAACTCTGCAAGTCAAGATCAACGACCAATACTCGGCAACATTCCACAACGAACAAGGATCGCGATTGTCTGCTTTTCTATATAATGTTTACTGTCACGACATATACAGCTACAGTCATCAACAAGACTACTTCAATAACAATCGTTAAATTTTGCAGTATGCTGATGACACGGCCTTGACTAGTCACAACAGAACCCTCTCGAAAACCGTTGAAAATCTACAAGTATTGTTAGACAGGACCCTGATCTGGTTCAACAAATGGAGGTTGAAAGTTAATCCAGACAAGTCACAATATATAATATTTAGCCACACTAATTCACCAAACTCACCTAAAATAAATATAGACAGCAAAGACATTCACTTCGTAAACTATGCGAGGTATCTGGGGGTAGACATAGACCACAAATTGAACTTTAAACAACATGCTAATAACATAAAGAGGAAATGTAACAGTAGGAGTAAACTCTTTCGGAGTTTAACATTCCATAATTCAGGGATAAGTAAGAAAACAGCTGCACATGTATATAGTTCAATATGCCAACCTATCCTAGAATACTGTCACCCAATATACCTTACTGCGAAGACTCCTACCATGAAGATACTTCAAACTGCAGAAACCACTTCCTTGAGAACCATAACGAAGATAAGACACCCCAGAAATCCTCTGCACAACCCACCCAATAACCTACTGTGCGAAACAACAGGAATTGTCCCCATAAATCAACGCATACACAACCTCTCTGAAAAGTTTGTACATAAAGAACACAACCTAGAGATACTAATCCGGTTCTGTACGAACAGGAATCAAGAAAGAAGGCCACACAGAAAATACCCACTCAATACCATATGGGAGCACATTCAAAATTTCAATATTTAAGGAATAAGAAGACCACATACCAATTTTTTTTCCTCTTTACATATATTTTTAATTCAATACTATTATCTAATAATTATACAAACCACCATGTAATATATTGTAACAGGCTAAAGGAACTCGGTCGATGGCCTATTGGGTGACCCAATAAAGTACATTAATTATTATTATTATTAAAAACTTATTTAGTCAATACATATACTTTCTATTTTTAGTTAATAGCATCTTCAGCATTGTATTTAGCTGGTAAAGTTAAGGATGATCCATTAAAGATTAGAGACATAATCAACGTAGCACATAATACACTCCATAGAGGTAGCAGTCCCCTTGAAATCGGAGATGAATACTGGAATATGAGAGATGCTATCATTCAAGCAGAATTGTTGATCATGAGGATTTTAAAATTTGAAGTTGGCACTACACATCCTCATAAATTTATGTTGCATTATCTCAGATCTATGGAAGGGTAAGTAGGGAGAAAAATATAACATTTACATAATATGAATTTAAATAAGTATAAATATAAAGGCTTTAAACTCCTTAAAAGGAGTATTAGCCACTCTTGGTGATTATGATCCTTTTTTGTTTCATAGTGGATTAACCATCATTTGCTTCCTTCTTCTTCTATTTCCCTTCAATTCATTACTCCTGGTATTTTCAGGTCTTCGTTTACCTACCTGGTTTTCAGTCTATCTACTTTCTATTGGTCTCCACTTTATTAGTTTTTAACAGGAATGAGGGATTTTTTTGTATATGTTCGTACCATCTTAGTATCTATGCTCTTATGTACTTTACAATGTCTTCTTCCTTCATATGGATCCTTATTTCGTGGTTCAAGAATGCTTAGTTTTCGTTTTCTTGTAGTTTTTTTGGTTCCAGTATTCTTCTCAATATCTTTCATTCTGTTATTCTATATTTTTCTTCGTCTTTCTGTGTTGAGCTGATTGCTTCAGCTGCATAAGTCATTACTGGTCTTATCATTGTTTTGTAAATTTTTATTTTGGTATTCTTGATAAGTGTTCTATCTTTTAGTAATGTTTGGTACTTCCAGTGTAGTTAATTGCCTGATTTAATTATTTCGTTTATCTCTGTACTCTATTTTTACTGTCCACATTGAAATAAGTATTTATGCATATATGAAATTTTAGTTTATGATAAGTCATAAAACAATCAAAATTGATTTATTTGTTATGATGTGCATGGTATATAGTATTAAATGATTATTTTTTTGTATTTAGATGGTTAGGCAAAGACCAATGGGAAACAATTCCTGTAGCTAGAGCCTCTGCATCGTTCCTTCAAGATTTCCATCACGATCCCAGTATTCTTGATTACAACCCTCGTCATGTAGCCATTGCATGCATATCACTTGCCCTCCAATGTTACGGAGTTCAACTTCCTCTTATAGAAGACTCCGATGACGAAGCTTGGTACAATGTTTTTGTTAAGGACCTTCCCAAAGAGAAACATTGGGAAATAATGGAAAAAATCATGGAAGTATATAATCAGGAAACTAATTGAATGTATGAAATGTTTATTTGGTATCAACTTTTGGTGATGTAGTAACAGTTCAGTATTTACGCAATTTATAACGTAAATTATTTGATTGGTGGAGATTTTTCTGGATAAATTTTGTTATTACTGTTTAATATAACTTTTTATTTTATTTGTATTTACTATGAATTACATTTAGGTATCAATTTTGCTATATCACAATAACTTAATATACCTATATATAAACTAAGTAAAAGTTTTTTATTAACAGAAGTATAAAAATAAATTTTTTTTTATTCAACATATTTATTTATATATAGAGTTCAATCCTCTCACATAGGTAAGACTTATATAGATAATAAACCTCTCAGGATGGATTTAAAAGCTGTGTTGAACTAATCGGCCAGGGATTTGTGCGATAGATCTGATAATAAGCTGTGACAAATAAAAATAGCGATTTCTCTATGGAAGAAACTCGTAGTACTTACTGATAAATGTCTATGCAATTATTTGTAGTTTCCATTTACAATAAATCTAAAAATATACAATAAATCCAGGATTTTAAGCCTCAAAAATAGTTTCACTCTTCATAAAATCCTGATCATTGATTTTTCGATTGGATGTCCGAGGGTGCCCCTTAAGTATAAAACCAATTTTGTGCCTGCCGAAACCGCGAGCGTTGGCCGCCATTTTGAAAAAAGCCTTTTTGCAAATGTCTAGGAAATGGTGAGTTTTACATTAAAAATATTATAAACCTTTTTTGTAGAATAGATGATTTCCCATCTTTTTAATCTAAAACTATTTTCTCTATTGTTAATATTTTCCGATATATAATCAAATTTAGTCTGGAAAATGTTTTTATATAAATATTTATAAATCAGGTTTCATTAATAATTGGAAATCTTTTGGGTACTACGTTTATGGCTTTTCTGATTGCCAATTAGCCCTGTTTTTGTTAATAATAATAATACATTTATAAGAGTACATTAAGTATATAACAGAAGGACAATACAGTGCAAGATGAACATTACAGAATTGATACAATTTTTTTAATGTTTCCAACCAATGTGGATAAATGGCTAGATTGGTTCAGGATCAGACGAGTAGTCCTCTCCTGCTCTTCCACCAATGCCAGTAATAATAATATAAAATACTCAATATACATAAAACGCATACTAATTAAACAATAAATATATCTTTTACAGTTTGTTTTTACTTTTTCTCTTTTTTTCTGTTTTCTTTTTTCTTTTTTCCATCTTGATAATAAGATTGGTCACAATATTTTATTAGTATAGCTACAAATTTATTTTACACTTTTTGATATGTAAATAGAGTATGTACTGATAATTTATAATTATTTTTATATTAAATACCATTTTGTAGTTTTATTTCTATATTACTCGAGATATTTTATTGTATGTTCATCATCTTTTTGATCGTTCATCTATATTTTATGAAAAAGGTTTTTACTTGACAGGGCAAGATTTTTTTTTAGAAATGTCTGTGGATATGGTGTACACACTAGATGTAAATTGAGTGAATGAAAACGACGAATACTCAGTGTGTATTAGTTTATTACTTTCCAGCTAAGCGCTTTCGGCTATTAAGCCATTATCAAAGCTGTCCTATGAAAAATTACAAAGCTTGTGAAATTTTGAAAAAACAATTTAAAAAAGGTTGAATTTACGTCATTTAAAAAAGTAGGTGTCAAAGCCATCAAGTTGATTAAAAACAATGCTCAAGATAGAATCATTGTTATGATTAAGTCATTGGAATAAAAACATTAAAATACCCTATTGGAAGGGTGTAAAATTATAATTCACATCATGTAAATGAATGAATGAAAACAGATGACAAGTTTGACGTTAAAATTACGGTGGCTAATAAGCCAGCGCGCCGTAAAAACAAGTGATGACAATACAACATATTTACACGACGAACACTGAATCAAAAGCATGATTGAAAAGATGAAAAAATTCATATAGTGAACTGAAAATTGTAGGGAACCCCGAATATTACATTTATTTTTAAATTTGAAAATGAAGTTAAAGATGTGAATAAAGCAAAAAAATTGAAAAACTATTCAAATTCAATTCCCAACATTCATCCAATTTAGATGAATAGCAAAATCCCCCTCATCCCTCAGCTGCATACTGAAACTGAATTAAGAGGTTGGATCCATTCCCCAGCCAGTCAGGAACAAGCGTAGTAACCTAAACGTGTGAAATGCTAGATAACATAAATCAAATATTTAGTTGTAAATGCATCCATGGAGGAGCTTATATAATCTATTGACTAAGGGGGAAGAAATACGCTGGCAAGGTGAACCCAACAACCGACGGTCTCACATATGAATTAGATGTAATGGCATAGTGATTGTGACTTAATGACCCAAACTATGTCCCATACATAGCCCGACGTCAAGAACACAATGTGATTATGAATTTAAGTCAGTTGTTACAAACCTAGACCCATACTAGGCATGTACAAGAAAAGAAGAAATCATAGGAGTATGTTAAGAGTGAAAGGGGTAGGACAGAATGTGATAAGAGCTGCAAGATAAAGA
Source organism: Galeruca laticollis (assembly GCA_963921935.1). Taxonomy (NCBI): domain Eukaryota; kingdom Metazoa; phylum Arthropoda; class Insecta; order Coleoptera; family Chrysomelidae; genus Galeruca; species Galeruca laticollis. The sequence goes on along the minus strand of OY998176.1, from coordinate 235,582,117 downwards.
AGTTGATGAACCCAACTATGACCCATACATAGCTAGGTTACACGGGAACAATGTGGTTAAGAACTTTTGGTAAGTATGACAAACCTAGATCCATACTAGGCATGTACAGGAAGAAACGGGGTGGGGTGTAAGGAGAAGACAGAGAAGGCGTGTAGTTATAACAAACCTAGATCCATACTAGGCATGTATAGAAGAGAAGAAACAAAGTTTAAAAAGAGAAGAAAGGATGGCAGCCATGCCATATACTCGTTGAACCGTCAGAATCGAAAATATTGAAGTCCGATTCATTTTCAAGGGTAATTAACACTAATAACTCAGTAGATGATGTAATTTCAAAAGAATCCGTCGAAATTAGAATGAAATTTATAATAATTTAAAAGAAACACGACACATTTTATACACTTAGTAAATATGTTTTATGCAAGGGATTTCAGGAATTTTTAATAAATAGTAAATAAGTTATGTTAATATTTATATGTATAAAAATCCTCATCTATATACATTTCTAATACTAAAATGTTATTTCATGCCTCATATATGGCTTTAAAATTTAATGGTTTATTGTAATATAAACAGCCAGTCATCGACAAAGATACAATGTTTATATAATTCATAATGTATAGATAGATAAGTTTCCGTAGCAACCGAATGCTGTTAATTGATGGATTGAAAATTGAAAACGTCAGTGATTTTGAAAACGTCAAAAGGGAATATAATATGATAATTTGACTCGTCTATGTGGAAAAATATAAGGAAGAACTTATAAAAGCAAAGTATGAACAGTGAAACAGATCTTTTGAAAGCTTTTGGTGGAAAATAAATGATTCATATTTGAATTCTGGAGATAATAAGTTATGTTTAAAAGTATATGTACCGAAAGACGTTCCTAATGAAAAACCTTCGTTAAAAGTAGTATCTACAATAGTGCATCATTTGATGACGAGCGATGGTGATATTGCTTCAGCAATAAGTTTGCTTATTTGGATGGTACGACAGCAAAGAAATTGAGAGTGAAGATTAGTTACAAGTGAATACAAACTTAGTGAATGAAAGGTACTTTTTTTTAAAATATTATATTAGAGATCTCTAAATTAAAATAGGCCTTTATTTAAAAGAAAAGGAATGCATTCATGATTAGTAATCAATTTAGCATTTTTATTGTTTCAAAGTAATTATAGTTTATTATTTTTGTAGTGTATACACATTTACCGTTTATATACTCCTATGTTTTTCTAAAAATAATTTCTGAAATCATAAGTTTTGTTCATTTTAATTTCACAATTCAATAATTATATTAAATATGAATGGCGCAATTGAACCCTACCCTTTGATAGAGTTATACATGTTCAACGATTATTCAATAACAGTTTCAAATAATAAATAATATAGAAACCTATACAAATTTGGCACCAGCAAAGTTGGGCAAATAAAATTTCAATTATTATATTCATATATTGATAAATATTTATATTCAGTACAATATATATATATATATATATATATATATATATATATATATATATATATATATATATATATTATTTGCGAACACAACCTAAACTATGACGTAATACAAAATCATTATTCCAACATACCTCCTTGATTTTGTAACTAAAAAAAAATGAAACAAATGAAATAAGTAGATTCATTAATCACTACTAACTTAAGAAATATATAAACAGAAAGCAATTTGCAATTAGGAACACGATTTCTTCTTACTGTACCCAATGCTAATGTTCCTTTGGATGCCAAAAATGACATAAGGAGGTGAGAGTTATCAAAGTAAACAACATAATTTAGGTTATTTGGATGGTTTAATAATAAATGCTTTTATTTGCCAAACATACAGTGCATACAAGTAAAGATATACAAAAAAGGTTCATTATGTTATACAGCAGTTTGCCAAATGGCAGGGTTCAAATTTCTTGAATAAATCAAGAATTTGCTCTTCCACTCAACCAGTTAAATACTTATACCTATACACTATAACTATGAATACCATTCAATAAATAAAGACATCCATTATCATCTAATATTAACATTTTGTGTAGAAACCTTTTGTGCAGAAACCAGAAATTACAAAGAATATAATAATACTATTTCATATAAAACCAAAATATCCAGGCAACCCGAACAATATATATATATATATATGTATATATATATATATATATATATATATATATATATATATATATATATATATAGATATATATATATATATTGAAAAATCCAAAACTGACAACTATTTCGATATTAAAAATAACGAAACAACCACCAACCCCGAACTCCCAAACACCCCCCATCAAAGTGGAGCCACACGGAAATTCTCAGCCCCACTCAAAATAATTATATTAGTAGACTCCACAAAGTAAGGGTCCAGATAGTAAATTCAAAGAAATAAAATTAATATTGATACTATAGGTATCCATTTTCCATTACAGTTTTAAGCTACCATTAAGCAAGTTACTTTTAATTTCACGATTAAATCTATTCAATGTTAGTACTTTTAAATAATCGGGTATCCAGTTCCAAATCCTATCTACATTAAATGAAAAGCAGCCCTCAAATAAGGCGGTTGAATGTTTAGGCATCGTTAAGCGACCAACTTGTCTCAGGTTTAGATTGTGTACGTCGGATCTAAATTGTACAAATACGGAGGTTTTTGTGTATGTAGAATTTTATAGTATAATACACATTCACGTACCTTGCGACGTTCTTCCAAAGTAAGTCACTGCAATTCTTTATCATAGGATGAAGTAGGTGTTTTTCTTCTTAAGCCACATATAAACCTGATGCAACAGTTCTGGATACGCTGTAATCTTAGTATGTCTCTTTTTAATAATCTAGGCCCAAAATCCGCATCGCCGTAATTTAACTGTGATAATACAAGTGAAGTGAAGCATTGGCCGGCTGCTGTATATTAATTTGAGATTAGCAAAGGCGCGACGAACGATTAAAGTTACATGGGACGAATAGCGTAAATCAGTCAATGATCAATCCTTAATCTTTTGCACTATCATCTATATTAATTATATTATCATCAATTTTTAAGTTCATTAATGTTAAGCACCTCTTCCTGGCCATTGGCTTTCCAAATAAAAGTGCAACTGATTTAGCACTATTTAGTGATAGACAAAAATTATTGGATATAGCTATCAGTGACTTTAAATCTTCATTTACATGCTGAAACGACACAACCGCATCTTCTTCCTTAAAAGAATAATACAACTGTGCATCATCCGCATAAAAATTTCTTATAAAATACATGTGTATAAATTATAAAGAGAACTGACCCAAGTATAGAGCCTTGAGGCAATCCACAATTAATTTTTAAAGATGCAGAAGACCTATTGCAGTAGATAACTGCTTGCTGACGATTACTGAGGTAGCTGCGAAACAAATTTATAGCACTTGTATCTAAACCAATAAAATTTAACAGGGAAAACAGTAATTCATGATTTAAACGATCGAAGGCTTTGGAATAATCATTATAGCTAATCAGTATAACTTGGCATTTTAAAAGAATAAATTTATATGCGTATACCCGATGGGTTTCAAGCTAAAGAAAATTAAATTAAATAAATAATTATACGGTTTGAAGCAGGCCGCCCGAACGTGGTTTATGCGTTTTGACGATATATTACAAAAACGAGGCTTTAAAAATCCGTCGGTAGACCGTTGTTTATATTTCTTGGATAAAGGTCACATTAGTAAAAATATCTATGTAGTATTATAAGTCGATGATCTATTAATCGCCACAGCTGACATATATACTTTGATAAGTTTTAAAAATTATTTAAAGAATCACTTTAGAATTGATGATATGCAAGAATTCAGACTTTCTAGGTATTAAAAGTTGGGAAATAAAGATACAATTACCCCTACAGTCAAGAAGAACATTTTTAAGTCTTTTATACGCTGCTGCAGTATCTTCAAACCCCACTATTCCTGCAAGACTCAACATATTCTCTGATCGCTTCAAAACCAAAAACAGATCCTCCTTTCTATGAGAGAATCAACCGATACCTTGCAGAATTCCAGCTAATATTTCCCCAAACATTTTCCAACAATATCCCCACCCCACCTCCTTGGATAATCAACCTTCCAGAAATAAATACATACCTATTACAGTACAATAAAATAATAGAAGAGCCTCATGTACTATTTTTGGGTACGCATAACAATTTTATAGCGACCAATAAGGCTGTCCAATTGGTCCACACCTCCCATGTGCCTATTGTTTTCAAAAACAAGGTTTGGATATTGAACCTCAACTGCCTTCTTTTGTTTTTTGTCGAAACGATTTACTGTTCCTTTCGGGCGCTCTCTAGTAAAGGTAGACAACAAGGAAACGTTTTTATTGTCTTTTCAAGCGACTCACATAATTAAAATTGCATACATACTCCCAAGACCTTTCTCGGTCACTTTTTTCATTTCATCCTCGGAAAGCAATTTGCAATTAGGCACACGATTTCTTCTTACTGTACCCAATTTATTTAATCGTGTCTGAACTACAACTTAATATCTATATATAATATTAACAATACATATAACTGTTCATATATTACTCCAGTGTCTGGCTCATATCACAGCATTTTCATTGCGTATCCATAGGTCCCGGAGGGTACATAGAACTTGTTGGGATTGGCATGTCAGAAGGTGATCCATTGTCTGAGCTTCCCCGCATTCACATGCTTCCTCTTCCGCATATCCCCACTTAAGGAGGCTTTACATGAATCTCCCCATTTGGCACCGGAGTTGGTTGAGAGTTTTCCAGGTACCCCAGTTTAGGTCCGATCCTGCAGGAAATTTTTCTTTTGGATTCCAGATTGGGTTGTCATTGTCTGCTAAGCGCTGTTTCCATTTTGCCTCCTTGGTCGCTGTTTTAGAGGCTGTGAGGGGTTGTGTAGATTGCATAAAGTTTCGCTTTGATTTTAGTCTGGCTGCTACCGGTATATGTTGGTACAAAGGATGTTTGATGTTGTCGCATTGCCTACTTCGTTCGGCCATGGTTAAGATTTCCTTCCGTATTTGCGGTGGTGCAATTCCGGCAAGTATGTAGAGTCGGTTAAGGTTGGTGGGTTTTAAACATCCCGTTATTAATCTGCACATGTCATTCAGGAAGGGGTAGCCTATGGGCGTGTGTTGATCTCTTCCATACGGTGGATGCATATTCGGCTGCGGAGTAGCATAGCGCAAGTGCCGAGGAGCGTAGCACGTTAGGGTTTGCCATCGAGCATTAGCCAGTTTCCGGAGGATGCCGTCTCTGGTGTTGACTTTGGCCTTGGTTTTATCGATATGCTTTTTGTAGGCCAGAGAGCGGTCTAATGTAACCCCTAGGTAAACTGGGTTTGGGCAATGTTGCAATCTGACTGAGTTCCACTCTATTAGCAGTCCTCTTCTCGCCTGTCGGTTATTGAGGTGGAATAGGCATGTCTGCGTCTTCGCTGGGTTCGGGACGAGCTGTATAATACTCGCGCAGCTTTGATAGGGATTCTGTTATGTGCTCCTCTATCTCTGCGATGTTTTTTGACTGGTAGGTGATAGCTACATCGTCGGCATAGATAAAGCTGTTGGGCCGGTTGGTTGGTCGTTGGTATATACATTGAAGAGCATGGGTGCTAGCACGCTACCTTGGTGAAGGACATTCTTCTGGTTCCTCCAGCGGCTTCTTGTTCCTTGATTGAAACTCTACGTAGAATCTTCTGTTAGATAGCATTGTTTTTATTACTTTCGTCAACTGGTAATCTCCTGTCATTTTGAAAAGTTGTTCCAGTACTATTTTATGATTTATAGTGCCATATGGCGCCGTTAAATCTATAAAGACGGCCCCCGTTTTTACCTTTCTTTCAAAGCCGTCCTCAATGTGTTGAGTGAGACTTAGTACCTGACCAGTATAGGATCTTCTAGGTCTAAATCCGGCTTGCTGGGCGATTAGATGGTTTTCTATTTGGGACCCATACTTCTCAAGTATGAGGCGTTCATAGAGTTTGAACGAGGAGCACAACAGTGACACTGGGTGGTACCTTTTGGCATCTTCCCGTGGTTTTCCCGGTTTATGGACGGCTACAACCTTAGCTTTTAACCACAATTTTGGTATTGTATTGTTGGTCTAGCAAGAGTTATACATTTGAAGGAGCCAGTTCAGGGCTAATGGGCCTAAGTTTATGAGGAACTCGTTCAGGATGTTATCTGGGCCTGGGGCCTTCCTGGTCTTCAGAGACTTGATTGCAGTTTTCAGTTCTGTAATGGTAAAGTAAGCCATATTAGATTGACTAGGCTGTTGTGCCGTCCTGACAGTGGGGGTCACTTTCACATTTTGATCAGGCTTGCCATTTAGGAGTAGCTGATGTGCGATTTCGTTGGCGGTAACGTTTACTTGGTCTTTGGAAGATGTTGGTTCGCCTGATATTTTTTTGATGATGTTCCAGGCTTTTCTGCAGCTGTATCGCATATCCAGGCTTTCTATCGTGTCTTTCCATGCCTCTTGTCTTTTCCTACTTATGGAGTCGATCAGCTGGTCTCCTAACTGGTTGGTTTCCGGAGAGAAGGGATTTACTCTCTGACAAGTGTTCAATACATTGCTCTAATTCGGTTTGAGTTAGGCTTTTCATTGACTAAGCCATTTTCTGAAACCAAAATCCAAAAATTATAGAGTAAAAAATAATATATTTTGAGCAAATCTGATACATCCAAATTAAAACCTATATGTTAGTAAAAACCGCTATGGTCTCAAATTTAGTACATCAAAATATAAAGCTATTTATATAAAAAAAATAAAAGAAGTAAACAACGGCATGCTATTTTATTGCAAAAATCTTTCCTTTACTAAAAAGATCCTGATAAACCACTAATATTTGCAAGGAAACACGAATAAGTTCACAATTATATGTGCTCCTAACCTAACCCAAACAGGCGGTAAACGATACCGAATATTTTCGAACATGTAAACCGAAACTAAAATGACGCATTGGATATTGTGCCATAAATACGGTAAACATAAAGACGTCCTACATTTATTCATTTATAACAATCTTGCAAGTGGTTAAATAAAGAAAATAATGGGTTGTCTCAAATTTAACACATTGGGCATTGTAGGGTTAAGGATTAAGAAAAGGGTCGGTCATTGTAATATTTCCATAATTCCGGTCGGCACAGGTAAAATTATTAAATCACAACATTTATAACACAGAGCAGAACCATAGATTTTGTTTGGGCCACCTATTTCCCATCAAATTATGATTTATTACTCAGTCTAGATTGCTAGCATAGCCGAAAATTCTTGGTATTTATTTACTCATACCTATTTTTATGAGGGACAAAGTTTATTTTACACCACCAAAAGGATGAACAATGACGTGAGGCACGAGCCATGACTTTTCTGAACTAACAAAGGAAGTCAGTACAATGGCCTATCCTATTCTTCTGTTGTGTAGTGTATGAACTATATACATAAATTGATTGTAATATGGAGAGATTTGTACCTTATCTACTATCAAATGACGATAATGGAAGAAATTATTTATTTTTCCAATTTTAATTTTGAAGTATATAAACTTGCTTCGCATTTTCTTATGCTTTGTACTATGTAATGTTAGTTGCATAACATGTTAAAATAAAAAAGTAAATTTAATAATAAATGGATTATTCGCCGATCGCTTATAGTTAAAGTTATTATTAGAATTTATAAATGAGACCGCAGATTCATCACAATTCGTGGTCTGCTTCATGCGAAAATTGTGAATTATAAAATACATCCACATCTAAAGTGATCACAGAACAAAAAGTTTGAATATGTTATGTCCGTTCTGTGATGAATGTAAAAATTTAACTGTCAAAAATTATCTGTTGTATTTGGTAGTGGTGGTAATGAACGAATACTGGAACATCAAGAATTTCGACATTTCTAAGCCAGTCGTTGACCAAGAAGTTTTGTATTTTTAATTATGTTATTTAGTGCCCTTCAGGCTTTTAGTTTTGATCAAAGCTCTGAAATATATAGTGAAGAAGATATGCCAGCTATAATGAGTAGTACAACGTAAGTCAAAATACTTTTTGCTGATTTTTCTAAAATTAAAAAGTTTTTATAAATATGTTCTTGGTCACGTTTTTAACGATTACAAATTCTCATTTTTTAGCGTTTGTACACATCGTGCAAAATTTTGAAAGTACAATTAATCAAAGGAACATATATTTACTACTTTAAAGAACTAAATCCATTGATTAATAGACATTTTCTTATAATGATAAATATATTGGTCGATTGGTTTTGAGTTTTGACAGATATAACCATTATTATTTGGGAACTTTCCACTGCTTATGTGTTGAATGCATTATCTCAAGTTTAATTTATGTTATATTTATCTTTGTATAAATAGCGTTACTTATATTTTAACGTTGGTTTTAAAGGCACACTAAATGTTATTCTTACATTCTAATTAAGGCATTGTAAGTTTATATATTTATATTATAAACTATGGTTTAAAATAATTATTCTCAAACATATTGAATTTGTTTTGTATGTGGTTTATATTGTCATTCAAATCAAAGGTCATTGCTTTCTAAACTCATTGAAAATTAGATAAAACATGTTTAAAGGGTGTTTATTTTACAGTTAATCCATCCTTATTTATAGGTTATTAATTAGATAAATGTTTTTTTTAGATTTGATAAAAAAATATGATGACTAGGCAACTTAATATTATTTGTGATTATAATATCAGGATTCTGCTATGTATAAGTTTATTTACTTCGTTGGCAAGGTAAAAATTAGATCAAAAAACGATAGTCAATTAGGAGAAGTTTTCTTCTATATTTAAAAACAAAAATAAAAACTTGTATAATAAAACAAGTAGGTATGTTATATTATAGAAAATAGACAAAACAATCAAATGTAGCACTAATTTTAGAATAGACATTAAATTGAGTTCTGCTATCCTAACCAGAAATGGTATAAATAACTACTTTAACCGCCCAGATTATGTTTTTTTCGGTTTTTTGGCTAATTTTAGCATTTTTTGAAATCATTGTTGATTTTATAAAAAAAACAAATTTTTGCAACTAGATTTTTAGATCCTTCAGGATAAGGCATTACCTATTCAAAAATAAAGGGTTTTATTGAAAATCATACAAACAAGAAAGAACAAGATATTAAATATTATGTTTAAAGAACAGGGGCGCTCGTAGGATTTTTCCCAGGGGGCAAAGTTAGTTGTTTCATAATTTTATACTGTAAATATAGGGATGGAAAAAATAATACAAACCATTTTCAAAGAAATCTAACTTTTATTAATATTCTTCACATGATCACACATTTTTCATTCTAACAGGAACTGAAGGCATCTTTAGTAAGGACAAATGCATCAACAACTTTTTGAATGAAATTGTCCTTGTCATCTTTAATTTGACCTTTGTCGGTAGATAAGACACAGTCATCCTGATATCTGTTTCTTATCCATGTCTTTACTTGTCTCAGAGGCAGTGAATCAAACATTTTAAGATTAGTTATTGTTCAACAGATAATGGGTTAATAACAGAGTAAAAATTTGAATTTAAACTACATTCATAATGTAGGCCTATTTGCTTTTAATAGTTACTACCGAAAGTAAAAGTGCATATAAAAATGTTAAAATTGTAACTATATTTTATTATTTATTTCTTCAAATATTTTTTAAGGGTACAAGCTGAACAGTTTGAAATATTAGATTGTTTTTAGAATATTTAAAATTGTATTATAACCACAATAGTCCTGACACAACATTACTTGAACACTTACTGATGCCTATTTTATACCTAAAGTTTTATTTTAATTAATTGTGTTTGAAATAGCTCCATTTTAATCTACCTCTATGTTTAAGTAGAGTCAGTCATACATATATGTATTAAATATTATTGTGTTGACTTACCAGAAAGACCTTTCAACTGTGCAGGTTGTTGGTGGTAAGCATAATGCAGTCTATAAAATGCATATTTTTTGTCTACATCATTGGTCTGAGAATTTTTCCAGTGTGTACAATACAGTGACCTCTTTCTGGAAATTGTCCAATAGCTTGGAAAACTTTTTATCAACTTCTCTCATGGGTTTTTCATAGTCTTCCTTTGATATTCTTTTTATTTCTCTTGGTTACAACTTGAACATTTTAAACGCCTGATAACTGATTGAGAATCTTTTTCAATGATTGCATTAAGTAATGCAAGAAGGGAAGATATATTTTGTATTATCATATTGTATTTATTAGCAATCAAAACTAAAGTTCTATAGGCTAATTTTTGGGCTCTGGAGCATGTAGATTCTTCTATTGATGTGGCGAGGTCTTCTCCAGTGATTCGACCTCTTTAATCATTTTTAGATGTGCCGGCCAGTTTGCTTTTAGACGTCTATCGGCTTGGTGTTCTAGTAGGTGATGAAGTAAAGGGCTGCTATGTCTTGTGCTTTGTTCCATGGTTACGTCCTGTACGAATGGGATTTTTAGATCTTCATGGAGTGAGATTTGAGAAATACTAGGGTGCATCAGCCATCATGTATATTATTGGCTGCTTTCTATAATGGTTGTGTTTGATTTGCATGCACATCCCCAGAGTTGGATGCCATACATCCAAATAGGCCTTATGACAGCTTTGTAGATTAGTATTTTGTTTTCCAGAGACAGTTTCGACCTTCTACCAATCAACCAGTGAAGATGAAGATCCCTTATTCTTAGATCAATTTGTTTCTTTTTTCTAAGTATATGCTCCCTCCCGTTGAGCCTTGGATCAAGGTGCATTCCTAGGTATTTGTTGCTACTGGATTGTGGAAATTGTACGTTATTAAGTGAAACTGGAGGACACTGGCCATTTCTCAAGGTGAAAGTCACTTGAATGGATTTTGATTAGTTCATTTTGATTCTCCACTTGTGTAACCATGCCTGGATATCATTTGACGTGTCTGGAGGGTAGTAGAAGCTGTAGCTGGATCTTCTTGGGCAGCTAAGATGACAGTATCATCGTGTGTCACATTTCAGATGAAGACACTCCCATATTTTCACTGTTTGAAGAATTGCAGATTCGGATTTTTGTAGAGTCATACAGGTTGATGGGCCACATTTCTTGAAATTGTCAACTGAAATCTGAACTTTAAACTCAACCTACTACGATTTCAGAAACAGGACCGCTTCTCGATATTTTGGTTCGCGTTAGAGATATCGAAAAATATTATTAAAAAAAGTTCTTCAGAATATTGTGTTAACCCCACATACCAAATTTCATCACAAAATTCGCATTTTTAATTTTTTCATTTTTTGGTCTAAGTATACAAAATTATTATTTATTTTGATAATTAGTGTGCGTGGAAATTAAAATCTTGACAGTGTCATGTATTCAAATATTTTAGTAAAGTAAACAGCAATTTCAAAGAAATAATTATTATTATTATTATGGGAAAACTATTTTGATATTTGATTAAATCTAAGAAAAAGTATCAAACAATAATTTTCATAATACAAATATACTCTCTCAACTAGTCCTCTGTCTAATCGAATACATTTTTTGATTCTTTTGTGATTTTGTTTAGCTACTCGTCTTAGTTCCGGGATGCTGATTTCTTGACAGGCTTACCTTATTCTAGCACAAAGTTCATCTCGATTTCTGGGCCTTGTTCTATAGACTTTATTTTTTACCATTCCCCAGAAATAAAAATCAAGTGGTGTAATATCGGGATACCTCGGAGGCCACAGTTCAAAAGGACTGTTTGTTCCTATTCAGCGCATAGGATAATTTTGGTTCAACCATTAACGAACAAGTCTTGAATTGTGGATGGATGCACCGTCTAGCTGCAAATATATATCCTGACGCACATTAAGAGGAAGATTTTCAATTGCTTGCCAAAATTCCCCATCAATGAAGTTAACAAAGCCATCGACATTCAATGATGGTAAATGTAGCGTCATCGGTAAATATAATCTTCAGAAACTGTCTGTCATTTAAAAAATTACCTTGGGCCCAATAACAATAGTCTAATCTTTTATTATCATCACCTTCTTTAAATGTATGTAAGAACTTCGATTTATAGGGCTTGATCTCGTGACATACAAAACATCTTCTAATTTTATCTTTACTAATATTAGATTAGATTTTAATGGGGTTACAGTGCACTGAAACCAAAGGTTTATTGTGCCCCCCTATCAGAGCTTTTCTCGCTACTACTACAGCTCGCCTTCCAGTTCCAAGGTTCTAATGAACTCTAGTATTTGGGACGGCTTCAACGAAGTTAGGTCCTCACTCTTACAAGTTTCTTGTCCGAAGCATTTCTTGCGTTGGCTTGCAATGGCGAGGCATTCCAGAACTAGGTGATCCGGAGTTTCATCCTCCTCCCAACAGAATCTACACTCGTCAATCTCCGCTAGACCTATTATCATTAAGTGCTTCCTAAGGTGGCAGTGTCCTGTAAGAAAGCCCGTGAGGAGATGTAGCTTATCTTTACTGAGATCCAAATATTTTTTGGATCTAGCAGTGTCAAAGTTCCCCAGGAACTTTTTAGAATGTTCCAACCCGGGAAGGCACCACCAGAGTGCTTCTCTTTCGGTTTCCTCTTTCTTCCGAAACTCTTTCTTGTAGGAGAATTTTGCTACACCACAGAGAGGCTCCGGGCCAATAAAGGGCATTTGTGCTCCTTTCCTGGCAAGTGTATTGGCCTCTTCATTTCCAGTGATTCCCGAGTGGCCAGGAACCCAGACTAAAGAGACCCTGTTATTCTTGCCTAATTCATCAAGTTTTCTTCGGCACTCCCATGCCAACTTTGATCAATGACATGGGAGCTCAATGCTTTGATAGCTGCTTGACTATCAGAATGGATCGATATGTCACATTTCTGGTAGTTTCTTTCTAGGTTCATTTCCACGCATCTTTCGATCGCAAGTATTTCTGCCTGAAAGACGCTCGGGAAGGAGCCTAACGATAATGAGTATCTGGTGCCAGGCCCAAATACTCCAGCGCCTGCTCCAATGGTAGTTTTTGAACCATCCATCTAATGGTGTTTTCTTTGAGAGTTTGGGTGGTGTATTCCCTTTCCCAGTCTCACCTCGTATTTAGCGTCGTGGTGAAATTCTTTTCCATGCTTACTTTCCTGATCATTTCGTGACTGGGAAGATTCGCTAATGAGATGTATCTTGTCAGAGAGGACCAGGCTCCCTAATTTTTAATACTCTCATTGGCTGGTAGTGTAGGTTTGCTGTGATTGTTTTAGATTTTTTTAGGGTTCTGGAGGGGTCTATCCCCCTCTCCCCGTAGCTACGCCACTGGGCTTGATTGTTGGTATGTTTGCTGGAATGTTATTTACCTCTCTTTCTATTTCAATATCTGGAGCGTCATTGGGAGTAAATACTTTGGGTTAGGTGCTCGGGTTTTTCCTCATCGGTTCTTGTCCTTTGTAGAGTTGCTCCCCATTCATTTCTAATTAAAGGTTCCTGGGTTTTAGGTTTTTTGGAGCTTTTTATTGGTTTCAATATTGAGTTGTCATACTGATTTAAATTCATTATATAGTATGTAAACGATCTTTCTTGTGCTTCTTTGAGATTAGATTTTAGTTAATTGCTTAGCCTGTTTAGTGTGGTTTCATCTGCTGGGGCATGGGTTCTGTGCTATTTTGCTCTCACTTTCCTTTTATGAGCTACTAACTTTTTAATTTCAGCTGTGAGGTTGAAGTTTGTTACCTGTATCAGTTGCAGGCATGGCATGTATCAAGGAGTCCAAGTAGGGAAGATATATTGATAATATGTACTCCTCATTGATTATTTCGGCAGGCTGATTTGCACAATGTATTTGCGTTTGTACTACTTGAGGTTTTGAAAGGCTAATGTCTAGAACATCAGCATTTTTTTCAACTATCTTCTTTATTTTGTCAAACTCTTGGAAACTTTTTTTCCGCAAATTCCGAAGATGGACATTAACTGTTGAATATGGTTTCATATTTTCCACAAATCAACTCTCTGATTTCTCTTGGGTGCAACTTAAAAATTTCAAATGTAGCCTGATGACGAATGGAGAATCTGTCTTTCAATGATTGTATCAAGGAGTCCAAGTAGTGAAATATTGATAATCGTACTACTCATTGCCTATTTCGGCAGGCTGATTTGCACAGTGTTTGCTTCTGTACTATTCGGGATTTTGAAAGAGTAATGCCTAGAACTTCAGCATTTTTTTCAACTACCTACCTTCATTATTATGTCTATCTCACTCAGACTTTGAAGCAATTGACTCACAACCTCAAGTATGCTAGAATACTGTGCTATGTGTTTGCTTTTGTACTACTTGAGGTTTTGAAAGACTAATGCCTAGAACGTCAGCATTTTTTTCAACTACCTATCTTCAAACTGTTGAATATGATTTGGTACTCTCTACAAATCAACACCCGGACTATGAACTAATTGATTCACAACCTAAAGTATGCTATAATACTGGGCTATGATCTGCAAGCACATTAGATATGTTGGTGCTGTAAATGCACAGTGAAGCTGGAACGACTTCTGCCTTGTATCTTTGTTTCCATCTGTGGACATGGTTTCAAGTGATTGCATAATCTCCACACACTTGTTATTGAACTTTCTAATTGAGTTATAATTTTCTGTCCGCCTGGTCTCATAGAGCGGGCGGAAAGAGACCGTGGATTGGATTGAGTCTCAGACTAGAGTAACTGGTAGCTGAGTTGACACGTCATCCAGCTACGATCGTCCAATTATTTTGCACAATAATTAAATTACCGTTGCAGTTGATAGGTTATGTCTAACTTTCTTCAAATTATATGTTAAATGTATTTTTCACTCAAAATTTCAGAGGGCGCAGCTGCCCATACTGCCCCCCCCCCCGCGTTCACCACTCCCTATTAAAGGGTGACCTAACCTAGCGTAAACATATGCCAATTTGACTTAGAATAAAGAAAATATATTAATTTTCAATTAAAGCGTTTCAAACTTGTAATGAAGAATTGTTGGTCAATTATTTCATCCATTGCATAGTTAATAGCACAGTAGCAATTTAAAACTTAATTTCACATTATGTTATTTAAAAGTGACAGGTGTCACATCCCTTCATTTTGGAGTAACTGTAACTAATGTTGGGGATAGTGCAACAAACAGTGTTTTTAGCCATTTTAAGTCATCTTAATAAGAGTTTGTCTAAGTCTGACAGAAAATACCATCAAAATCATAATAGTGAAACCGAATGAAACTTTGAGAATTTGGAAACAATTTATTTTAGGATAAAAATAGGCAAGTTTGCAAACATTTTATTGAAAATAGTTCCTTATTTCAATAAAACTAAATTTAACATTCAAAAACATTACTCCCTCATTAAAAGTGTATCAAAACATTTCGCTGTTGAAAGTTGATATGGCATCCAAACATATTCCTATAATCTGCGACATTTTAATGAATGATCTGCCATTTTAATTAACTGCAAAACTCTTCTTATCCATGTCGACTATTCTTAATCCTAACACTTCTATACCACCTTAGATGTCATCAAAGATTTCAATCACAGAGACATCTAAAAACTGTTGTTCCACCCATAAAAGTCACCAGTATAAACGAGCCTTGCTTTATATTTTCTTCATCAACAGTTTTGAAAGTTGCGATTTCATCTACTAATTCCTCTTCTGTTACATCATTTTCTCCTAAAGACATATTTTCTACCTTCTCATCACTATCTGCTTCATCCTTTTTTGACTTTTTGTTAGCCGTTTTTGGAAGACCCTTTTATTTGCCTTTAATTGCCCCAGTCTTTTTTGCCTAAAGGACTAATATATTCTTCTTTTGATATTAATTTTGCCATATTGATTCTCTGTTTTACGTTTTTTAAGCTAGTTTAATCTATTTTTTCCAGAAGCACAACACTTTCCCCAAGTTTTCTTCAAAAACGGGTAGATCCGTGATTTCACGTTCTTGATGATTTGATGGACTGATAAAGGATGGGTCAGAAATTTCAGGGTCAATCAATGGACTTTGAAGAGACGATGGGCCAGCAACAGCATCTTCTATTATTGTCTTGGTAATTGCATTGATCTCGACGTTGAACATTGTTTGAGCTATTGTTGGAAATTCTTTCACATTGCTTTTGATTGATTCTTCTTTAAACCTCTTCAGTTTATCAGGATGATAATTTTGTTCTTTAATAGCTGATCTATTGATTCGTGTTGGAAAATCTGGATAATAAATACCTGTTTTCTTGAAACCACTTATGAGCCTTGAGTTCGATGTCAGTCCCAAAACATTTGAAAATTCACTTTCAGATAATTTTTGCCCAATATGATGACATGTCCAATCCGTTAAAATTTGATCCCACTTAATTTTAAAACCTTTGAAGACGTCAATGTCTAATGGTTATAGGATGTGAGAAGTATGGAGAGGCCATTTTAAAATTGAAATATATTTCAGAGCTGTCTCCAATAGTATGTGATAG
Source organism: Galeruca laticollis (assembly GCA_963921935.1). Lineage (NCBI taxonomy): Eukaryota > Metazoa > Arthropoda > Insecta > Coleoptera > Chrysomelidae > Galeruca > Galeruca laticollis. Next base: position 235,565,686 of record OY998176.1, on the reverse strand, counting down.
AGGACTATCGTAAATTAAAATAACTGGTTGTTGTGTAACATTAACTAAACAACACTTCTTAAACCACATAAGAAAAACTACTTCCGTCATCCACCCTTTTTCAGTTGCATAATATAATGTCCCGGGAAATGATTCATGACCACCAAACATGTCCCAAATTCTCTTCTCCTTATGAATTATTGTCGGGGGCAATATTTGACCTTTAGCCTTTCCACATGCTAATTTCTCCTCCACTACCGCCTGTTAATCTTTTTACAGACTTACCTTTCTTGCACACAATTTTAGTTGAGCTCGGATCACTATTAAATGCGTCACACTTCCAAATAGCTTCGGGCTTGTCTTGTAGACCTATATCTTGGATAAATTCACCAACCAGATCAAAAAAATGATTAACAATAAAGGGGTCTTGAACGATAACCCTCTACACGCTCAGGTTTTTTAAGAGAAATTTTATGGCGATCTTTAAAATTACTCCAGCTTGCCCGTTTTTAAAAGGGACGGTAAGGTTGTTTTGCTGACCAAATTTTTGCATATATTTTACTTCTTTGTTAAGTCCATAACTCCATTCATTATGCTCAAATATTTAATCAGTTGTGCTTCATCAATTGTTGAAATTGCAGGACTTTTACCATCACTTGTGGAACTCTTGGTTTAACTTCTCGGTCTTCTTCCACCCCATCCTTTAGTTTTTAATATCAAGATAGATCATGGAATGTTATATTCTTTAGATGCTTTGTAAGCTGTCATTGGTCCATATGAAATCTGGTCTATATCTTCATTTAAGGTTTCTTGGGTCTATCTTACTACTTGCAAACCCTTATTCGATTTTCTCTTATAGACTCTAGGCATTTTTGTCCTGCAAGGATAAAATATTCTTTTGATTTGTCATTAGAGGTTTTAAACAGTACAATACGTAGTTAAGATTTTTATCATGAATTATTTTAATAGTAAGTAAAAAGCCCTAAATATAACCCCACTTTTTAAAAAATCCTAAAAAATTCAAGCAAAATGCATTATTTCTTTGTTAGCTGTTATGAGACAAATAAGGGTACTTTAATACAGATTTCTCATACCTTTTTTGTACTTAAATCACTAAAAACGCTCCATATAATATAAACGATAAAGATTCGAAATTACCGCAACATAACTTAGTAACACTAAAGTAGTAAAATGGGATGGTATGACATAATGTCAAACTATACCCGTAATACAGTGTCACAGAAACCCCAACCATGTAAACTTCTGTGGGGTTACTGTGAGACACTTGAAAAAATGATAGCTAAAGGTAATTAAACATGTAAACTGTTTAAAATTGGTGTGCATTGCCAAGCCAAAATAAATTATTTATTAATGCCTAGTTTTGAAAAAAAAAACAAATTTTGGACTAACATTTTAGAACTACTTATTAAAATACATACCTAACTATGTTTTTTACCTCAAAATTGGAAGTGATTGAAACAATTTTTTTTTACTAATCTGAGGACATGTAATAAAATCTCAGTATAACATTAAATTTGATGTAAAAGCACAATATAAAACAATATTTACCAATGTCACACTAACCCTAGGTGACCCAAAATTTTTTGTGTGGTGGGAAACAACACAATCAATGCACAGGCCTACATCACATTTTCTGCATTGGGTGCACATTGAATTCTTACAAGATCTTCCTGCACAATGTCTTCTTTTGCTGTTTCAATTTTTTTCAACAAGGTGGTCCATCCTGCTGTATCTAATTTCATCTATCACTCCTTGTACATAAGATAATGGTGATGAAGTTCTACCAGAGCTTTTGGGAGCTACCGCATATTTTTTAAAATAAACATACACAATGGCTGCTCTAAAATCTATTTGACTGATTGAGAATTGTTGGATTTTTGATATAAACACCACATATTGTTGATTGAAATATCAAGGAGCCATGTAAACAATACCAATTCGTATTTGGATCCTGTATTGTCAAGCGTTTTTATCCATTTGATCAGTACCACTCAATTTTTTGTTGTACTCTGCTAATAAAGCTGGAAGGCAAACTTTTATGGGGCTTTTATCCTTTTGAGAGTAACGTCTGACATTTGTCACCGGGTTAACGCCATATTGATTGGTTGCAATGCAAACTACAGAGTTAACCCACTTAGCTACCATCTGTCTTAGTAATAGTGTTTTCGAAATAACTTCTTTCCATTTTCCAAGTAGCTTTTTATCCTATAAGGGACAGCCTCTAGGTAAACGGTTTTCCCTAATGGTACCCATTCCCTCATATCCTTATAAACGTAATAGGACAATAAAGTAAAAGTTGTAAATAAATTGTCGAAGTAAAAGGAGAATGGCAAGGGTTAACCAATGGTGCTGCGGCCTTTCCGAAGTATCTTTCAATGTCAACGTCGGGAGTTACAGATTTTCTTTGATATATTTCGAAATCTATCAAGTAGCCCATTATGGGGTATTTATGCACCAGACTTGATATCCAAATTGTATGCGTTTGGTCCTTAGCTTACAGCTGTGTTTACAGTAATACTTGACCATACTATTGTCGAAAGCCAAGTATTTTTCAGGAAGAAAGTATTTTCTGTACATGTCTGTTTATGAATGGTCTTATTTTCCAGAGCTTATCGCCTTGATGCATGTTATCATTGGCAAGTAAGTGTAGAAACCTCAAAATTTGCTTGGTTCTGTCACATCTCATTGAATTATATCCAGTTAGTTACTAGTGTCAAGGCTTTGCTCCCAATACATCCGCTTACTGAATAGATCATTGTAACCGCTAAGAATCAATTTGGCAATACAACATTTCATTTTCCCTGGCGATACTCTTGGATAGGGTTGGTTTTTGAAGAGAACATACTTATTTGTTTCCTCTACCAGAAGTAAAATTATTTCATCATCTAGGACCATCTCAAAGAAGTCAACAATTAATTTGTTTTGAAACTGTGAATTATCTGCTACAGAAAATGTTTTTTCGTTATATCTGAAATCTCCTGATATCCAATCCCAGGATTCACTTTTGGATATAATATGTGAGCTGGTGACATATTTACATCATTGAAACACTATCTTCATCAGCTTCCCTCTATTGTGTCTCATGTATTGTTACGGTTTAAAGAAACTTATAGTGTTTTATAAATTATTTTCCATGATTTCAGTTTGAATTAAGAGGGTAAACACTAACCGTTGATATCAATCAAGTCACAAAAACTGTTTTCAATTATCTATTAACCTTTTACAATGTTTACATTGTCAAGATGTCAAGTACAACAAAGGTTGACCTTGAGAAAGAAACTTCTTCTGTTCCAAACTTTTCAAATTAATATAATTGTGCCTACGTTGGTTAAGGTTTAATTGATCACCACTAATTCCCTAGTTAAAAGAACTGACAATTTCTGTTTGCTGTTCCTTGGTTTTTTTTGGGCCATGTGGTCTCAGTGAATTTCGATTTGAAACGGATTTTTAAAGCCAAAACTGGAAAAGTAGATAAAGTATTTTATAAAATAACATAGGTTGATTCCCACATTAGTGGATTTATATACTTTACTACCTACCTGAAAGGCCAAACTACAAATACGGTAAGTCATCATCGTCAACTATCTATCCTTTTGCATAGTTATAACAAACCATGTGTTTTCAGGTCTTCTGTTATCTTTCATTCCTACCCAGCAAACTTTCCGGGATGCAAATCCTACAACCTCCTAGAGACGGTAACTAATGCATGATCTTCTAGAGGGGCTCAAGGCAGATACATGCTTTAGTTCATACCTGATTATTATTGTGGAGAAGAAGCACACCTACACATTGAAGCTGTATTCATAAAAAAAAAACAAGTAAAGTCTAATCTTTACTTTCCTGTCGTAGTGAATAGACTGTCCCCTTTGGTATCTTAACTGTAGCTCAAGCTACTTTATATGGGATTGTGTAACCCATTATCTTTTAATCACTGAATTTATATACAACCACCTCACTTAAGGTTTAATTGCTTTATCCTAAAATTTCCTAGCTTTATAGTAGGAGTACTACTTTTATTAATTTCAACCAGATTTTTCATTCAACTTAATCTAAAAAAAATTGTAAACCAAATAGTACTACTTGGGAAGTCTCTTGTATTGTTCAGTGTATATTTCTTCAACTGTGTACAGTAATATGAATGGACACTCTGATTAAATACATACCTGGCATTGAACTAGAGATTTTTGATAAACCCACACCACTCTCCGAAAAGCATTAAAGTAAGTAGCTAGCCAGCATTTGAAATCAAATGTAATAATAGCACAGAAAAGATTAACTCCATTCCCTCTCTGTTTCAAATTTGGGTAAAAAGGGAGGTATAAATGGATAGATATAACACTATAGAAGTCTTCTAGTGTAATTCCTATAGCAGTTTGTATTTCCGCATCAGCCAATAACTGAGCTCTTCTCAAATTATCAACATTCCCGCCTTCACCTCTGAATTTTTCATCCACAAGAGTAGCTGAATCTGGTGGCGCTATATAAACTGCTTCTATGCTGTCATTTATTTCATCATCTTGGCCAAAAGCTATGTCAATTGTTTCTTAAACAGTAAGCCCCCTCTCAAGGATGGCAGTAAGGCTTTTGAAATACACTAAAATGGTATTTTTTAAATATCTGATTTGCAATACCTTGTATAATAATACCTTGAGAAAACGGTGTCTTAAATACTCTACAATACAATAAAAATTAAAAAAATGCTAACATTACAGCCTAGCATTACATATAAATGTAACATTCACATTCTTAACTTGAATACTCTTCTATTTATTAGTATTTTAAAGTATAAGTGGATAAAGAGGTCTTTCAAACACGCGCGATTGTCGAGCACGACGGCGCAGCCAGAGTGCTCGAAATAGAGCAAGTGTTTGTAAGGCCAGTTATCCACGAATACTTTACGCTATTTTTTTTATTGGTGCACTTTGAAATCATAAAATATTATTATTATATTATTACTACAAAAAAATGGAAGTCCGTCCTCGATGCCCAACCAAGTTTCGTGAAAGTCAATCCTAAATACTACTTATTTTTATTTGACGTTACGAGGTACTGCTGTCGGATCAATAATCAAAAAGTTTCTTTATTTATATTTAAAAGGATACAATGTATATATGAATATATAAATAAATTTTGCAGAAAAAACCAAATAAAACATTGGTTCACAATGAAAATATACAATTTAAAAACTAATAAAAAAAGTTGTCATTGATACTTACGTTTCTCGACTTGTTGTTACCACAGGGACTTTAAAAAACGCGCGTGTTTGAAAGTTCGATTTAAACACGTATTAAATAGGTAATATGAGGCATCAATAAAAAAAATATAAAGCCCAGTTATAAACAAAAAGTATGTCTTCAAATATACTAATAATAATTAAATTAAACTAACATCAACTTCACTTCCCAAAATATAATAAAGTTACTTACTTTTTATCAATGAAGTCCATATATTTTTGGCGTTTTGTTCTTTTAACGTTATTTACAATACAAAATTTCAAAAATCACACTAAAATAATACCGGAAAACTGCACAAGTCTGTTCTCAAATGTTTTTCGACACAAACTAGCATCAATTTGTGATTCAGCCAACAAAACAGCTGATTAGATTTTGTCACTTATTGTTACATAAAAGTAATGCTGGGTACCAATGGGTTAAACTACAAAGTATTTGGGGTATGGAACTATAGAGAATACAAAATGTCCAAGTTTGCCTAACTGAAATAACAGCTACAAGAATATTAATTTTAGTTAACAATTAAGGATAGTTACAATTCCGATTAATAATCTTGTAGGTCAAAGTGAGATCTCTTTGCTTTCTCCTAGTTTTCAGAGACCTCTTTCTGTAAGCAACGATTCAAAGGAAATTATTCCAATCTTAATCTGTCTGATTGAGTCCTGGCTAGTATGCAATACACGAGCCTAACTGCTGCCAAATTAATAAAATTGTGGGACAATCTTTTAATGAAGCCCAAATTTGCAAAGGTTTTGGAATAATAGCTTTTATATGTGGTATGATGCTAAGTGGGGTATTCAGAATAACACAAAGATCTTTAATTTGATCAACAAGACATGGTGTCTATAAATAGATCAGATGTGATCATGCATGCAATAGTTACACAACATTGTTGATGTGCAATTCCACAATAGTTTGAGAACATTAGATGAACAAATTGCAGAGGTGAGTCAGTAACCCTATCTATATTTCCCACCATTTAGGCAATGTGAGAATATTAAAAGTCAAAACAATTTTTTTATTTCCCAATTTTATTTACAATCTGTAATAATATATTACGTAACGTGTGTTGTAAGAAGCATTTTACGCACGAAGTCGCGTAGCGGCGAATTCGTAATTCCGTGAGTGCGTAAAATGCGTTACAACACGAGTTACGTACTATACTTTACCTACGACCTACTTGTACTATATATATATTATAGTATTTATAACCTTATTAAGGGATTTAAAGTACAAATAAAAACGTAAATCCTCGATGCCCAGCCAAGTTTTATAAAAGTCGCTCCTCGATGCCCAGCCAAGCATCTTAGAAGTTCACTCTCGATGCCCAGCCAAGTTTCGTAAAAGTCCATCCTAAATAGTATTTATTTTTATTAAAAATGTATGTAGAATTACCGGAATTGCATAAAATAGCGTATACACCTCTCGACTAAAGTGACATTAATCCCTTAGGTGGATTAGTTCCCTCAGAAATCAAACACCACCCGCGGGATTAAATGGGCCACTTTAGTCGCTTGGTGTATAATATCTATTGTTTACTAATATGAGATACATTCAGACAGCTAAAAGATGCGGATTGAATGAAATGGAACCAATTATCATATAATTCCAAATTACTCTTAGTATTAAATGCAATCTCATATCTAATAAATGTTATCTACCATTTATATATAGAATAAAATTCAATGTCTAATATCTAAGTAATAAATTTTGAATAAAATGGCTACGTCTATTGACAGTTGCTATGGAAGCTGTGCGTTTTGTTTTACCGTGCGTAATAGACGTCTTACATTGATTGCCGACTGTGTGTTTTTGACTACTTACAGGGGTGGTTGTAGGTAAAACTTGTTACAATAAGTAAATTGTTTGTCTTTGCACCACACTTAGTACCTCTTCTTAACATGGAGGGAAGTTGCTCAGTAGCAGTTCCCTATTAACTATAGTCTATACAAATAAACTTTTACATAATTGCAGGGATATAGGCTTCGTTTGCTAGAATCTGTTTAGTAGCTGCTTTGGGGTAGTTTTTTTCAGTCTTCTTCTGATGGGTCTGTTCCATTAGGTTCTTCACCAGATTATTTGGATTTTGTTTTGAGATAGATGTGGTCCCCACAACTGTTTGCCATAGCTCCATATGGCGATTAGGACCTTGTTATCTAAGGTCGCTTTGGATTTTCAACCTATTATCCAGTATAGTTCACAAAGTCTAATGGCTAATTGTTTTCGCTTCATGAAAATGTGAGTTCTCCAAAGAAGTTTTCGGTCCAGTTGCATACCGAACTATTTGGCATCCTCTCTCTGGATTAACTGATGTCTATTTAATTTAATCACGGGCAAGCCCAATTCACATAAATACAATATGGAAATTTAAAAAAATGCTACAATAACAAAAAAAAATATGTAAAACTGGAACAAGATAGAACAATTGACACATGCATTAAACTTATGTATAAAACAAAAGGAAAAACAGGGTTCGAAAATATCATGATATTTATATAAATATCATATCACATGATATATATCCGATATATATCGGATATGTATCGGATATATATCCGATATACAATCATGTTTAAAATTTATTTACTTAATTAAAAAACGGCATTGTTTCTTGCACAAACTATATTTTAACACAAACTCATTAACAAAAACCTATATTCTATATATATCTATCTCTAATTAAGCAGAAAAACAAAAATCATTATTAAAAATATTAAAATAAACAGATTTTAGTATTATTTTATTAACATTAATATTTCAACACAATCACAAAATTAAAACTTATATTCTAAACAAAAAACTTTTTATTCTAACATTTGCTCATAACTCCAATTAGGTAAAAAGAAAAGAATTAAAAACAAACAGATTTTAACATTATTTTATTAACATTGATGTTGGTATACCATCCTCATCTGATGAATCACCATTATCATCAATATCAATAATGTTATTCTTAGTGACCATAACTTCAGAATCTTCCGATAATGCTGGTTCCCATGCCCAATCAAGGTTGGTTTTCTTTTTGTCTGTATTTTGGTTCATATACTTGAACATAAAAACCAGCTTACTGGCTTTTTGGTTTCCTAAGCGGTTTCGTAAATCTGATTGAACCAAACCGAAAGAAGAAAAGGTCCTTTCAATCCCAGCTGTAGAGGCCACTGCAGTGTGTAACTGTTCACATAATTTCAAAAAAGCGTCCTTGTCTGGCCAGTCAGAGTCCAATACAGGGATCGATTTCCACCACGTTACTGGTGGAGTAAGTCTAAAATGATCCCCAAAAAAGTACTTTGGAAATGGGCTAACTTGTGATATAAGAGACATCACAAATGGAACAAAAGAACTATTGATATTATTCAAATATTCAAAAGCTTCTCCTTTTTGAATAGCTGTTAAATGTCGTCCCAAAAATCGATGATCAATAATATTTGCTAGATAATGCATTGCCCCAAGTGCCATATTTTTTCTTTTAAAGAAACTTTTTTTTCACCAAAAGTGGCTGTTCTGAGAAATCCAATTCTAATTTATGCCAGACCTCTACACACACAGATATAGTTGTATAGCCTCTTTGAACTCTATCAAGAGCTATGGCTATTGGATCTAGACGAGCAATTAGGTCAGTGGAATTTAATGCAACCTGAGCATCGTTGACTATCTTTATAATGTCACTTTCGATGACATCTTTATGGTCCTGGCATAACTGAACTAATACTCCCCTATTGGCCAAAAATGATTTAAGTGTATTGTTCATTGTGCTCCACCTTATTTCCAGAGGCATAACCAATTTTTTGCCTCCAGCCTCTTTGTAGAGTCCAGATGGTACATGTTTGTTGCGAAAATATTTTATAACTTACAATATTTGCAGTAGCTGAAGGAATTTCTAAATCTTTTGCCAATAAATTCAAAATGTGAGCTGAACATCCATATTGTATTATGCCGATTTGATTTTCTAGTTCGGAACGCATTTTCTTTACATTTCCTGTATTATCTGTGACAAAACTCCTTACATGAACTTGAAATTGGTTTTCTGTTTTCCTTATTGCCTCAAGTGCCAAGATTTTAAGATACTCTGCAGTATGTGATTCTGCTCCCGTTTCAGTAGTTTCCACCAAGAACGACTCACCATGAGTAATAATACTACAGCATACCAGAGGCTCGTTACGAACATTGCTCCATCCATCCAGGGACATACAAACTGTTTCTCCCTGCAATGCATGCCTACACTCCTTCAAAATATCATCATACACTTCATTTAGAATAGGTTCTCCAATCTGATATGAAGAGGGACCATTAAAACCGGGCCGTAATGAATTCATCATTTTCTTAAATTCAGTATGATCAGCATGCAGAAAAGGAGTATTAGTTGCATAAAAATATCTGCCTATTTGGAGGTTGAGTTCTTTAGAGTAAGTGTCTGAGGTTGCAACAACATCAGCGTCTTTTGCCATAGTTAAAACATGCTGTTTCAGTTTCTTGGTTGGCTGAGGCATATAACTCTCAAAACTCTCTGAAAAAAAAACTGTTATTAGCAACATTTTTTAATTATTTTTACTTACAATATCCACAAAAAAATTGTACAGACAGATTTAGTAATAATATAACAATTACCTACGTACCTGATGTGTTGACACTTCTTTTTGTAGTAGTGGAAGTGGAAGGCAGAACATCTTCAGGAACAGAGTGATGCAGTTGTGTTGTTTCACGACTTGGCGTATCACTGGGCATATTTTTTTGGTGTGTTAAAATATGTTTTTCCATTCGCGATGGTATACCCTGCATCTCCTTTGAACACTCTCGACATTTTGCCCATTTTCCAGTACTGTTTTTGATTTTAATTATACAGTCAAAATATCGCCAAACAGAATGCTTTGGTTTTGGCATATTCAATAAAAATCACAACTAACTTACAGGTCAACACGGAGTGAAAACACAGAAATAAGATTATTTGGGAAAGCAAGAGCGAAACAAATCGTCGCGTCGCGTACCTGGGAATCCCGAAATCGGCGCGGTGATGCTTGCGCGGTAGCCGAATGAATCCCTACAGTAATTATAATTATGTACAGTGGCGTATTGAGACATTTTCGGATGTTTAGAATGGTGGAAAACATTTTTAATTTAATAAATGAAATTGTCGAATATATCGGATATATATCAAGTTATAAATATCATGATATATATCGTCATATATATCACTTGATATATATCCTCCGAACCCTGAGGAAAAACCTAAAGAATAGTATAAATCACAAGAAAAAAGCAAATAAAGTAAGAGGAGTGATAACACATGAAACCAGCAATAAAAGATGTACACTCTAAAGTGAAAGCTCCAGCAAATGTTTTTTGAACTTGAAAGTTGACACATCAAAAATTAAAATTCCATTGACTGAATTTGCTAATCTAAGTGTCCTAGGTAGAAAACTATTCATTGCATAGTTGTACCTATGAAATGCGACATGAAACGTTTGTACCTGCCTAGCAAGACGAGGAGGGACAACTAAATATATTTTAGAGAGAAGCTCTGAACTATCACAAATACCATTTATTATGTTGAACAGCTGTCGCCTTCTGCGAACCTCCAGAGTAGGAATGTTTAAAAAACGTTCTATGAAATCATAATGAAGGTAAACGCGCGTCTTAAAGGCAATGTATCTTAAAAAATTGTGCTGAACAGCTTCAAGTTTCGCTTTATATGTAATATAATGAGGAGACCATACTGGTGAACAATAATCAAGATGAATTCTGACCAGTGAGCAATATAGAGATCTAATATCTTCATAGATTTTTGAACAACAGCGGTAACATGAGACTTAAGTGTGGAGTCCAATATAACACCCAAGTCCTTAGTTGGAGAAGCACATTTTAGAGTTTCATTATTAATATTGTAATCAAACGCTATTGGGTGGTGTATTCTATGAAAACGCATTACATGACATTTGGATGCATTTAGATTCATACCATTAAGTGTACACCAATTTGATAGACTATCTAAATTAGATTGTAATATTAGAGCATCATCTGCATCACTGGTGGGCAGGTTTCACGAGGGTTGGTAAATGTCACATGGACTGATTTAGATTCGTTGACATGAATATGCCATATTGTTAGCCATCTATGGATTTTGTCAAGATTAGTTTGTAGTAATCTGGATGCCATATTGGGGGACGTGTCATCAGCATTTGTTGTTGTGACAATATTGTTTTGTGTGTGCCGTGTACAAAAGAAAAAACACTGCCAAGCACGCTGTCTTGTGGAACTCCGGCATTGGGTAGAACAAAGTTGATGCATCTTGATATTTAACAAGATAAGGAAATATGTAAATGGAATTATTTTATGAATTTTATATAGGGGGCCTCTGTACCAGACTGTCAGAAGCCTGCAATATATTAATAATGACGGCTGTGCAGTATTTTTTCTCCTCTAAGGATTTAGTCACAAATACGATGGATTTGCTCTGTTGTGGGCAAAATCCAAATTGATGGTTTGGTATCACTTGTTGTTGTACTAGTATCGGCTCTAGTCAATCTAACAACAGTTTCTCTAACATTTTGGATGCTATTGGGAGCAAGCTGATTTGCCTATCTGATTTCATCTCATCCGTTAGTTTGCCTTGTTTAGGTACTAGTATAATTTGTCCGACTTACCATAGTAATGGGAAATGCTCAGTTCTCAAAAATGAGTTAAACAGCTGAATAAGCAATACTACACCTATTCTTGGAAGCTCCTTAAATCTTTTACCAGTGATTAAGTCATAACTAGGACATTTTTTGTATTTAATTGTGTATTTATTATCCCTTGCACTTCTTTTTCTGTGAAGTTTTTAAAAGGAAGGTAAAGCTGTTAGGGGTGTTAAGGTATGTATTGACTTCATTTTCAACATTAAGTTTGACATCGACTGGAAACGCAATGGTTTTTTCTTTGGTTCTTCTTGTCCAAGTTACATCTACTGTGCATATGGGGGGATTATTTTTCTTACCTGTATTCAATTTTTTAACTGTTTTCCATACCGAGTATTCTGTAGCTTCAGTTGCAGTGAGGTTTTTGAGGTAATTTTTAATATTGAAATGTTTGTGATTGTTTAGAAGTGCTTTTAATTGTCTGTGGATTTGATTTAATTTGGATTTATTTTCTGGGAGTGTGTTATTTGCCCAGTCTACGTTTTTCTGCAACATTTTCTTTGAATAGGTTAGGTAGTTCTAGTACTTTCGTACATCTAGTAGAAACTGGGGTGGAATTCCAGATCAAGCTTTCAATTGTTCGATTAAAGTATTCAGTAGCTTTATCAATGTCTGTATTTGTTTTAAGTGGTACTGAAATGTTGAGGTTATCTTGTAAGATAATTCTGAAGTTATCCCAGTTTGTATGTTTGCTACCTAATCTTGGCACTAACGGGCTTAGTAGAATTTCTGTACACAGCTTTATTATACTGGAACTGATGAGGAGAGGTCAAAACAGGAAGTTGCTTCCGCATTTGCTGATGGAATACCCTTAGTTACTGCAAAGTCCATTAACTCTGGAACTTTGTTTCTGTCTGGAGGCCAATAGGTGGGCTCGCTAGTTAATATAGTACTTTTATTGTTTTTTAGTATGACCTTCTGGAGCTCTCTACCTTTAGGCATGATACGTCTAGATTCCCATGGATTATACTTAGCATTATAATCTCCTCAAAACAATTAGTAGAGTATATATGAAAAGAAAACAAGTAGATTAAGAAAAATACAGACTAAAGAAATAAGTTGGTCTGTTGATATTGTCATCAACAGCAGCTTTGATGACTAGAATCAGTATCAAGAAGCAGTAATGCCTTTTGAATTGGATTATGATGTTATGTAACTACTAGCAAGAAGCATTCATTAAAAATGTTTGTCATGTAAGCACTTTTTCCATAAGAGTGTACATGTAAATCAGTATTTTGAGATTTTGGTAGATTCATTGTGGGGAGTAGAAAAAAATCAAATGGAACAGGATACGACTAAAAATAATAGATGAGGCTTGGGTATGAACTTGTTTTCTTCGCTCATCTTTACACACATACATCTTACATGTGTAGAAAAGTTGAATATGAATAAAAAGTGTGATCTGTCAATTCCATGTTAACATTTTATTCAACAACTTTTCAGGGATAAAATTCGCTTTCATACTTATAAGTAAGTAAGTTTGTTCAACAGTTTATTACTTGGTACACATATTTTAGGAATATTTCAACATCCACAGATAATAATTTATGAGGCAACAGAATAGACTCTAATTAAAAATGTTTATGTTACAAATGATATCTGGGACAACCAATGACTTGCAAATATATTAAAAAAAAACACCAGTGTTTATTTCTTAAGGATGTATCCCCAATTTTAAATTTTTATTATTCAAATTAAAGTATGTTGGAAAATTATCACTACAGTTTAGATTGCATGAAAAAAAAACAGTTCTTAGGTTTAACTCAAATAATTTTTTAAAACTGTATACTGTGTAGAATTTTTTTTTATTCAAAAAATCTGTTGTTACTGTTTTTTAAAAAAATTCAGTTTAATTTTTTAAAAGGCAGTTATGAGAATTTTATGGATAAGCTGATTACTGAAAGTCATGATTTTTTTACAAGATATGACAATTTTACTGTTATGGAGAATTTGATTGGTTTTATCCAATAGAGGACATGAGGCCAGTGTTAGTCCTATCAGCTATTTCATGTAGATTCTTCATAAATACCCACCCTTTAAAATCGTTATTATTACCTTTGGAGACAAAAGTTGTGTGGTTAAGGCCAAATCTTGTTAAAATGCTATAAAGTACAGCACCATACATATTTTAGGGGGTACAAAAATACATATTACTTTTTCGCCCAACCTATCTATATGCGAGAAAAGTATTGGTTTACCCCAAAAAAAGTTGGAATTTTGAATTTATTTTTGAGTTATTTTTACGTTTTCCATCAACAACAACACGAAAAAACGGTTTTTAGAAAAAAATCCTGTGTGTATGTCGTCGTCGTCGTTGTCGTCGGCCACTTTTGCTTACATGTCTTGTTAGCACGATACAGCTCGGGAGTGCAATAAGTCACCAATTTTATGATTGAATATTGTTAAGGACATGTTACAGATGAACCCTATTGATTTTCAGCTCACCAGAGCCAGTACAACGGGTGCTATGGTACTTGAAGTACGACATTTTGTTATTTTTTGAGAAATTTCAGTTTGTTAACACGATACAGCCTCCGGAGTTCAACAAGTCACAAATTTTATTATTGAATATTATTCAGGACATCTCACTGATGAACCCTATTGATTTTCAGCTCACCAGATCCAATACAACAGGTGCTACAGTACTTTAAGTACGATATTTTTGTCAGTTTTGGTGAAGTTTCAGTTTGTTAGCACGGTACAGCCTCTGGAGTATATACAAGTAACCAATTTTATGATTGGATATTATTCAGAGCATCTCAAAGATGAACCCTATTGATATTTAGCTCACTAAAGCTAGTACAACGGGTGCTATGTTACTTGGAGTACCAAATTCTTGTCATTTTTGGAGAATTTTCAACTTGTTAGAACGATACAGCCTTCAGAGAGTATACGATTGATCAATTTTATGATTGAATATTGTTCAAGGTGTCTCACAAATGTACTCTATTGATTTTCAGTTGACTAGAGCGAGTACAGTGGGTCCTATAAATCCAGATATGCTAAATTTTTTGTTATTTTTGGAGAAATTTCGGTTTGTCAGCACGATACATCCCCCGAAGTGTATACAAGTAATAATTTTATGATAGAATGTTGTTCAGGGCCACAGATGCGGAAAACTTAGTTTTAATATTTAAAACCGTTTTGAAAAGGAATATTATTATAGATAAAGGGTGTTCTCAGCACTTTACTGTTTATATGAGCTATTGGGGAAGTCATAGATGGAAGCGAATAAAACATGGAAAGGTTTGTATGTAGTCTGATACAAAAACTAACATTCTGTGTATATAGACATGTTGCATATGACACTGATTATTGTAAATACGGAGAAGCAACTAGAGAAAAACCTGGACACCTGGAAAACATCATTAAGAAAACCAGGTTAAACATAGAAAAAACTAAGTCAACGGAAATAAGTAATCAAGAGAGAGAAGTTAAAGCGGTTGAAGGAAACTGTATAGAACAGGTGAGCACAAACGTACAACAATTAATAAGAAAGGACATATTAACAATGAATTTAATGGAAGAATACAGCGTTTAGTACTTACTCCACTTACACATAACAAGAAGAACAAAAATAATGCCGTATAAGAATATTCTGGAGAGTACCATTCTACCAGTAACTACTACAAGGAAGGGAGATTTGGTTATCAAAGTTAAAAACAAGAGAAGGTACAGAAATTAACAAGGAACACACTCGGGACAAATAAAGAAAGGCAGGCAACTATGCTTATAAAAGTGAAAGTGTAGTTCAAAAAATTTAAGATGGTCTAGTTTCCTTATGTGATATGTAGTCTCGTCACAGGGCTGCCGCATGCACCTGATCAAATATCCGTAGATTGGTTCGTAAATTTCCGTAGATCCAGAATAGAGCTTTCAACATTAGTGATGAGCTAAACAGCGATATTTGCATAACGCCGTTATGAAAAAATAAAGTAAAACGCTTACTTCTTTAAATACACCTTCTATTTGTTAACTATATAGATTGGAGTCAAGTTTTGTGGCACGAAGAAATAATAACGTGTATTAATAATAGATTTTATAAAAACAAAAAAAATATAATATATTTATGGAAACAAAGAAATTTTGGGCATTTCGCAAACAGTTACCACCTATAAAAGATATTTATTTGCTATATTTGTAATTTGCATTTACAAATAATTTGAGTTTTCCTGTCACTTAATCGGGTTCTACGTTCATTCAGGATCTGACCAGCTTTAGAAAACAACCTTTCACAAGGAACTGAAGAAACTGGAGCACATAGTTTTTCTTGTATAACTGCAGATAGATTTGGAAAATGAAATTTATTTTCCTGTCACCACTTTAGAGGATCAGAATTTCGTGGGTGAGTGGCGTGAAGATAGAGTCGAGAACGCTTGGAATAAAATACGTTGCATTTCGCTCTATTTCACTGGACGTGATGGAAAGCGAGTAGCTGTGTTGCATGTTAGATGACGCTTTTTCGCATATTCTAAAAAATCGCTGTTTCTGTCAATCGCCGTTATTTGCGATTTTAGTCAACTGTTGCGATCAGCGATTTTTCAATAACGGCGATTAAATCACCGGTAGCGATATATCGCTCATCACTATTCAACATACAGTATACGGTTATCTGAACTTATGAACATTTGATCCTTAATGACCTTGAACGCTCAAGTAGCGCGTCGGTGCGAATTATGAATTTGTTTATTGGACGATATAGAATTTTTCAGCTTTAAAGTTATGGCAACTGTAATTGTTTTCAATTTTTTTTGCATGGAGTAGTCGATTCTGGGTACGTATTGGTAATCAATAAGTTTCTGGTGCTAGTTTTGTTAATATTAATTGAAAAAAAAATCTTTCTACTGTTGCAGAAATAGGAGAGAGAATTCTAATGAGAAATTTAATTCACATTTGGGAAAATGCGTAGCCGAAGCTGCAATAAATGGATTTCTTTTGTTTTATATTTGTGGGAATTAAATAATGAAGATTTTTAAGTTTTTCGTTTGTTTTTGGTTATATTCATGATTCATCTAAGTTAAACAACCACGAATACAGATTGGTGTATGTCAGGTTATCTGCTCTCCGCACTCTTCGTTTTCCTAGTCAGTATTTTGTTAGTGGGTAATAATTTAATAAACAATTCACTCAGAGAACTTGGAGCAAACAGTATAACAGTACATAGTAGTTATTATCATTGTTATTGAAAATTCCGTAGATTTTCCAGACTTTTCGGAGATTCCGTAGTCATCTTCTGAATTCCTTAGGTCTACGGAAAATTTCGTAGATGTGACAGGCCTGTCTCGTCAAACCAAGGTCAGGGTTGTTTAGCACGAAATATTTACACCGTTGCCAGATGTGGTAATCTAAAATAGATGGCAGCACTTATCAATGAAGTAAAATTATATTTGCGGTTTGGATTTTAGTGAAATCTCGACATTTTTATGAAAAAATTAAACAGTAAAAAATGAAGCATTTTTCGTTATTTGTGCAGGAAAGTCAAAATTATTTCATAATAATCCGTTTTAAAAATATGTCATTATGACATACTAGCTAGCTATATATGTTTGAAGTTCTTACACGCAGAATTTTAAATTAGTCTATCCACTAAAAAGACTAGAAATAATTTCATATATAAAAGTCAGGAATAGTAATCCCATATTTTCCAATATGGAGGGGGTATTCAGGCCTCTTAAATGTATACAATATATATTACATAAAAGGTGAAGTAAAAATGTATATTACAAAATAATAGGTGAATCCATAATGTAAGTTTGCTTGTTAGTATTCTTCAACATTCTAAAGCGAAATAATTGTTTTTCCTTTCATTAATAAATTGATTCTATATTGAAATTTGTAACTGTGACACACAAAGAAGTTCATAGGTCACACGATACACGATTTGTTAGTCGTAGTTTATATTCCACGTAGGTGAGACCACCACTAAAACCTTATCATTTATTTAAGAAATCTAACTGCGTATGAGGATAAGAAATAAATTTAGTATGGTATTTAAATATCTTGACAGTATATATGTTTATAAACGGTTTATAAATAGATTTTAGATGTACTGTTGAAAACTACATTTACGTAAGGTGAATAAAATTATAGTTTAAGAGAACACTAAAAACACACTGTTTTATGAGATGAAAAATAATTATACAATAGAGTTTTTGTTTAAGAACCACATAATGTTCTGTAAATTTTTGTATAAATATCAAGTTGCTAACAAAAAATTAACTTTGTTGTTGTTGATAAATCATTATTTTTTTTTATTTTTTTTTAGATTTAACTTTATTAGAAATTATCTTTTACAAATTTTAATTCTATTTTTTTAATCTCCAAAAAAAATGAAATTTAATACTAATAAAGACACAAGACTCTAATGCCCGATTTCACCACCTATTTCCTAAAGTTACTAAATCTAATTTACATTAGTAATACCTAAGAGTGATAATATTAGGTATTCCTATCATTCTTAGGCATTTTTTATCGCATGGGAAAATGTAAATTGCATTCAGAAACTCCAAAATCCTATTTAGGTATTACCTAACTTTAGAAGATGGTTGGTATAATTGGGCATTAGCAGTAGCGTAACTTCAAATCCGGCTCCCCCCGCAAGGATTTTACCGGGGCTCATCATATAAATGAACAAATAAGTATATGTATTTACAAGTAAAGGGTAAGGGGTAGTCATGAACCAGCGTTTTCTAAAAATAATAACCCAAAAGATATACATAACTATATAATTTAGAAAATGAAACAATAAGGCACATATAGGAAAATAAATGTGTACATTCCAAAATAAAAATAAAAAATATCACAAAACGAGGTATATTCATGTGTTGGAAATACCAAACAAAAGTAGAAAAATGTAACATATAATACGAGTACATATTTATATATTGAGATAAAGAAACAAAACATATTATGCATAGAAATAGTATACCTATGCAAAACCTTTATTAGTTATTAGGTACTTTTGTCTCTTTTTACCATTGTATTGTCATGGTAACACAATTTTAAAGAGAAACAAAGCAATGACAAAGGGTAGGTATTTCAAATCAAATTTTTTACATAACTGAACAAGAAAATATTTAAAAAAGAAAAAAAAACCTGTGTCAAATAAAGAAAAGATCAATACCTAGAATTCTCGTTTACGGGTCTTGTGGTTGGCAAATGCCTAAACTAATTCAGATACGTTCATTTTACTAGCTTCTATGGAAAGTAACCCCAATGCCTTTAGTCTAACTTGTGACATGGTGGAACGCATAAAGTTCTTTATAAGTTTGAGCTTTGAAAACGAACGTTCTGCACTGGGTACCATAACAGGCAACGTCAAACATAAGACTAATACGGAGATTACTTCAGTAAAACTAGAACTAACTTCCACATGTTTGTGTTTTAAATGAAACTCAACGTTTCTAGCTAATTCCACAATATGATTAAAAATATTAAAAATTCTAAAAAATTGACAATTGTTTCGATAACTGAATATCATCGTCAGAATGACAGAAGTTACATTTCATTTGATTCCTACCTGATGTTTAGTAGCTACCGAAATACCTGCTGCAAGTGACACTTACGATGAAGGCTTTAATGAGGCTAGTATCGATATAATTCCGTCTGACCCTGGTTTGTAGCCCGAAAGAATCACCAATGAGATAGCTAGAATATTGGTTAAATGTTGTTCGCCTTTGATATACATCAGTTTTAGCTTTCCTAGTAATAAAGATAAGATATAGTTTTCGAGCAAATACTTTGTAAGAAATTAACTGTCTCGACCCTTACTTCATGGAATCTATTCATATTAGTGTTTTAAATGAAACTCACTGTCTCTAGCTAATTCAACAATAGAATAAAAATTGTTGGAAATCCTAAAAAATTGACAATTGTTTCGATAAATCAATATCATCGTCAGAATGACAGAAGTTACATTTCATTTGATTCCTACCTGATGTTTAGTAGTTATTTTTGGCTAGACCAAGAAGTGACCTAACTTGATATTGACTTAATATATGTTAATAGAAAAAAGAAGAAATATTGAAGCTTAGATATTATTAGCCCTATGGTGATATCCTGGATATCATTTTTCCAATTAAGATCAGTATAACTGTGCAATGATATAGAAAAACAGGAAAACTATATCTGCTGATATTTACAATTATCACTTAAGAAGACAGTTTAATAGTGGAGAGCTTCCTAGATTTATCTGTTCATTGACGACTTCATATTGTGAGTTTCTTAAGTGTCTTCTAATTTCCAACTCTTCAAGGAAATCCAGTTCTTGTTTCTTATCACAAATATGTAGTACTTCTAGTTCTGTGTTTGGTCTCAATGAATGGTTGGTGTCAAGTTGATGTTTTGCGTAATGGGATTTATCTGGTTGTTTTAATCTGTATCCTCGTAAGTGTTCACTGTATCTGATTTCAAAATTTCTAAGGGTCTGACCCAAATAGACAGCATTAAATTCTGGACATTTGAGTTTATATATACCTGATTTCTTTAATGTTGATATTTTTGTTTCAACATTTAACAATTTTGTACTTACGTTACTTTCTGTTTTAAAAACAATTGTTGTATTCGTTGCTAGAGATATTATCTTTGAAATATTATTAGAAATATTTCTTGCATTTGTGATGGTTTTATAAGTTTTTATTTCTTCAGTTTGTTTAGGAAATATTAGTTGTAATGCCACTTTTTCCTCTTTTTTATTAATTAGCTTTTTTATCATATGTAATGGATAACCGTTGGATGTTGCTATTTGTCTAATTGTACTAATCGCTCTATCAAAATTACATTTGTTCATAGGAACTGAAAAAGCTCTATGTATCATTGAATTGTATGCCGCTAGTTTATGTGACAGGGGGTGATTGGAACTATAAGGAATTGTCACATCAGCGTATGTTGGTTTTCGGTAAATTGCATGGGATTATTTCACTTTTGACAATAACATATAGATATATTCAAAATGAAGGTTTACCAATGGGAAGCCCTATATCACCTATTTTGTCAAACATTTTTATGGACACCATCACAAATGCAGGAAATATTTCTAATAATATTTCAAAGATAATATCTCTAGCAACGAATACAACAATTGTTTTTGAAACAGAAAGTAACGTAAGTACAAAATTGTTAAATGTTAAAACAAAATACCAACATTAAAGAAATCAGGTATATATAAACTCAAATGTCCAGAATGTAATGCTGTATATTTGGGTCAGACCCTTAGAAATTTTGAAATCAGATACAGTGAACACTTACGAGGATACGGATTAAAACAACCAGATCAATCCCATTACGCAAAACATCTACTTGACACCAACCATTCATTGAGACCAAACACAGAACTAGAAGTACTACATATTTGTGATAAGAAACAAGAACTGGATTTCCTTGAAGAGTTGAAAATTAGAAGACATTTAAGAAACCCACAATATGAAGTCGTCAATGAACAGATAAATCTAGGAGTCTCCCCACTATTAAACTGTCTTCTTAAGTGATAATTGTAAAGATCATTGCACAGTTATACTTATCTTAATTGGAAAAATGATATCCAGGATATCACCATAGGGCTAATAATATCTAAGCTTCAATATTCGTAATATCACATCTTCTTCTTTTTTCTATTAACATATATTAAGTCAATCACAAGGTAGGTCACTTCTTGGTCTAGCCAAAAATAACTACTAAACATCAGGTAGGCATAAAATGAAATGTAACTTCTGTCATTCTGACGATGATATTCAGTTATCGAAACAATTGTCAATTTTTTAGAATTTTTAATATTTTTCATCATATTGTGGAATTAGCTAGAAACGTTGAGTTTCAGTTAAAACACTAATATGAGTAGATTCCACGAAGTAAGGGTGGAGACAGTTAATTTCCACATGTTTAATTAAGATTAAATTGAGTAACTCTCTTATCGTAAAAATTGAATCTAATTTGTATTTAAAAGAACTAATTGTAAAGCAAATCCTTCACTAATATCTTTCTCATAGTTTTCTTTTAATTTATTAGCATGTTCTATGATTTCTAAGTCATTTAGTTGCGATAAGCGCTGGGGTTCAAGAAACATAAACTTATCGCTTAAATGAAACATCCCTTCAAACCTAGTTTTTAATTGCTGAGTAACAATATCCACACCCCTATAAAAAACGTTTACTCTGTACATATCCTCAGCATTATTACATCGATGATCTACTGATAATTCGTCATAATGTTTTTTTAACTGTTCTAGCTCTTTTATTAGAAAATAGGTGTATCTCAATACCCCATTTCTGACAAGTTAATTTTGCCTCTGTGATTATGTCCGAAAATTTCTCTTCGAGATCTGTTGCATTAGTTAGACATATTTTTAATAAGTTGGTAGCATTAGATAAATCTTGACCGATTTTTTCTAATTTAGTAGAGGCCAAATTAGTTATAGTTAATAACTTTGTAACAATAATGAGCGTGATAACGAAATTAAAGGTTTCTATTTTTTTCTTAAGAGATAAAGCTTGATTACGTTCGTCGGCTTTTTTACTTTCAAAATTTATTTTTGTTAAGGCCTTTATGACATCTAAGAAGCGCAATTTAACAGCTGTACAAGATAATAATCGTCCAGACCAACGAGTTGGATTTAATTTTTTTAGTGTTACCTCTGATTCTCCAGTGATGCTTGATAAAATATCCCATCTATTAATACTGAAACCAAATAAATTATGAAGCTCTTGCAAAACTGTAAAGAAATTTGATACTTCTTGGACACCATTCAGTGCATTGTTGAGAACGAGGTTAAGGTTATGTGTAGCGCAATGAACAAATGTAGCTGTCTTTTCAATTTGTTTGATCCTAGTTTGAACTCCAGAATAAGCACCACTCCTTGTGCTAGCTCCATCGTACCCTTGCTCCCTACATTTCTTAATGTCTAAGCCTAAGTTTAAAATTATATCTAAAATTTGAGAAGACATATCACCGGCCGATTGGCCTATTACTTTATAAAGGCCAAAAAAGATTCTACGATATTAAATATCGGTATTTGTGTGTTTTGATCAATTTTTACATATCTAATAACTATGCTAAGCTGATCTACCTTACTCACATCTTGAGTGGTATCGACAATGATGAAAAAAAAAATGGACTGCGCAATATTGAATTAATTAGGGTGTGTTCAAGGTTTTTGCCCAAAAGTTGAATCAGTTCATTTTGGATTTGCGGACTTAGGTATTTGATAGTTGACTTAGGTATTTGAGAGCTTATAGGGTCACATTGTCAAAATGTAACAATTGGAAGATGGCGTGATAACCAGATGGTGTTATACATTTCAAACGAACATAACTCAGAAATGGTGGAGTATGTTCACAAAATGGAGCGAGAAAGAGCAAAACCGGCTGCAATTTTTTAATATAACAAGCATATGGGCGGTGTTGATCGTCAGGATCAATTAAATGCGTATTACCCTAGTCAACGAAAAACTTTAAGATGGTACTAAAAATTAGGAATCCATTAAAACCAGTTTCTTAAAAATAGTTTCCAACATTCAGCTGTGTTACAAAAACCATATTAGATTAACCCTTCTTCCCATCACTGGTGATAATAAACTTGACATTATTTCATTGATATTTTTGTTACCAAGCCAGCTTTAATATATTTATTCATTTTGATTGTAGCAAATTTAAAAGCGTTGACATCATGAATATCTTGATTAATCTCAATAAATGAAACCACATATTATAGACC
This sequence comes from Galeruca laticollis, assembly GCA_963921935.1. NCBI lineage: Eukaryota > Metazoa > Arthropoda > Insecta > Coleoptera > Chrysomelidae > Galeruca > Galeruca laticollis. The sequence goes on along the minus strand of OY998176.1, from coordinate 235,542,078 downwards.
AAAAATAACTGGAACCTTACCTACCTCACTATATTGTACATATAAAAGTTACTCCATCGTAATAGAAAAGTCAATTTTTAATAAAATTGACTGTTTCTACCCTTAGTATATCGAAACAGTTAGTTTCATTTATAACAGTAAATCAATTTTTTTAAACACTCAAAAGTTGAAAGCTTTAATATGTATTATTGATAATTTTGATAATGTCAATGTTTGATTGTATAAGTAGCAGCGATAACTGTTTAATGTAAGTCTATTTTTATGTACGAGAGAGTAATAAAATGATAAAATTTTCGTAATCCATAGGCATATCACTTCTTTTAGTAGACAGTTAGAATATTTTTTGAAGTTATACCTCGAGTATTTTCCTATGAAATAACATTTGTATAAATATATCGGGTGTACACTTATATTTTCACTTAATTATCCTGCTTATAACTTCTAAACAGCAGGTTTGCAACCTCTTCGTGTGTGCGTTTTCTTTCTCCATACACAACCATCATGAGTATTTCAATTCTCTCCTTTTCGGTGAATTGATTGATTAGTACTAATTACTACAATAAACGTTATTGTTAAAATATTTGACGTCTTGTGTCAAATGCACAGCCTCCTAGGATCCCTATTAATAATATCCTTTCTGTTGTGTTTAGACCCCATGTATGATACATTTTTGTAATCAGGGTGTTAAACCCTTTCAAATGGTATATCACATGACCTATGTTGCTATTTAAAAAAATTAAGATGGCGGCCATGCTTAAATTTTTGTAGTTATTAAAAAATAATTTTTGGAATAAAATATACGCAAATATATTTAGTTGAAACTCTGAAATTGTGGATTTTGTATGTTGAACCGTTTATGAACTATAGCTTTGGTTCCATCTTTAACAGCTACCCTGTATCTATAGCTTCAATTATATTCACACATGCTAGATCTTCTAATATTGAGTGCGTGTTTTAGATGCGTTTTATATATTTGAGAAAATTAAATGCTCGACCAAGCTCTCGCATTCTAAAACATTATTGCGTGAATAAAATGCTATATTAAACACTTATACAATACAAAACTATTATTTATTTCACTCAAGAATAGGTACAGTTGACGTTGTCACAATATGAACTATTTAATGTCGCGCTCTACATACATGTTCACTTACATACTGTCGCGAGTAAACTACTTATCTTAAAGTACTGTTATTTTCCAGTGTTTTCTGTATAAAATAGTGGCGCTGTTAATTTTCCTTTTATCACCAATCGTTCTATAATTAATCAGTTCCTAGTTTGATTTCGACGGCGTTCGAGTCCGGCTCTAGTTCAACTTGTTTCTTTATCTTTGTGGATTTTTTTGTGTAAAAAACAATCACATTCATGGCTGAAGAAGACAGGTATTATATTGAAAACCATTATTTACAGTCTCCTCTTATTCTGCAAGTACAAAATTTGTCTCATTAATTAATAGGTCAAGTAACAGAGAATTTGCGACTTAAATTAATTCACAAAACCGATTATGCATCAGAATTAAGGTACTTCATAATTTATTTGTGCAATGTTTTAGGGCTCTTTCACATTGTAAAAAAGGTTTTAGGTTTCCTTAATTTGTAAAGCTTAAGGTATTTTTAGACGGTCTTTCCAGTTTTTAGTTTTTCAGTTCATTGTCACTTATATGCATGTATAAATACAAAAAAATTAAAGAAAAACTGCCAAAAAATTACGTTCAGTTGTCCGTTAAAATTATGTGTAAATAAACTTGTCCGTTCTTTACGTCTTATCAGAAAATTTGTCGGCAGAATTAGTAAATATCGCTATGTTTAAAACTTGCCGTCAATATTTGTTGCTCTTTATCGACAACATCCATGTTTATGGAACAAAGAAGAAAAGAGGATCCTCGTTATTATAACCCTCATAAAACTGGTGACATGTTGGTGTCTCGCTTTTTTATTATTGGTGTCACTAAGTATAGCGATATGCATCCTTGCACATTTTTAAGTAGTTTGATTAATCACAAGGTTCAAAATGAGGTTCCCCTATTAACTCTACAGGATATTTTCTTTTTAGGAGCCAATTTTTGCTCCATTTAGTTATTTTGTTTCATGGTTTCTTTAGTGCTAAGAACAAAGAGACAGCAATTAGTAAGAAGTGGGCAAGTAGGGTCCATTCTCGTGCATGTGCATATCATTGGGTCTTCATCCTTTTCCAGATCCCTACTAGTAATATGCGTATTAAATATATGGTTTCCACAAATTAAATCACAACTGAATTGAGGACTCATATTGTTATGTATTCGTATTTATAACTTAATGTGTGAACCCACCTTTAGATATAGTTAACATTCGGGAGGTAACCTAAGAGTGTGCAGCTTATATGTACCTACATGAAGTATTTTAATAAAGAACGTTAACAATCGAGATAATTTAACGCGCATGCGGAGCGAGGGCGTTAATGTTCGAGATTCTTAATCGGCATATTAAGTAGCGAGTTCGGTACAAAACTTTTCCGTCGACCGTACTATTTAAAAATAAATATATCTTACTATCAATTTATATTTGTTTCGATAAACAACAATCACTATTTCCTATTTATATTGACTTTATTCAAAGTTATTTTAATTTTCCTTAGTGATAGTTTTATTATTGTTAACGTTAATATTCGAAATTATACAATTACTGAAGTTAAAGGAAGGAATTGATAAATAATTATCTGCTGTATAGCATATTTTAACAAATTTATCGTATCATTGAAGATTAAGACATTTTTATATGAAATCTTTATTATTAATTATTAACATCATAAACGTACCAAAATTTGCATAAAACATTAGTTACTCACAATACATTAGTTACCATAATTAAAAACGTTAATTACTAAAACATAATACGTTAGATACTAAATAATATTAGAACTAGTTTTCATGAACATGTAAAACAATATTTTGACAGTTTTGAAATTTGATGGATACACCTTTGCCTTTAGCGTCCACCACCATAAGTATATCCTCTGAAGATTGATTAGTGACCGAGCCAGCACTCCTTTCGATTTCATGCGGTTCCCCGGTGCTTAATCCACTGCCAAAAACATCGCCGATTTGAATTTTGTGAGCAATGGAAACTTTTTTTGTCACACTTTCTTCCAAATACCCTCTAGCAACCTTCGCCGATTCCCATCCACCAAGTTCTTGTAGGTCTAATATATCTCCTCCAGCATTCACAAGAAAATTTGCCGAAGATCTTCTAACGCAGTGACCAGTATACATATTGGGATTTTCAAGTGAGAGATACTCAGCTATTTTTTGAGGTATTTTGGAGAAGAAATGAATTCCGCAGGGCTGCACCGTACGTTTTCCCTTTCTATATGATACAAACAATCTTCGGTGAGTAACATGAACTGGCCTTAAAATTGCGTACTTTTTAAATAAAAGCACAGTATTGACTTCGCCGTCAGATACCACAGCAAAAATCCGTTTCTTGTGGGTTTTTGAATCGGGAATAGTAACAATCAGCTTGTCTTCTAAAACTTCAGCATCTTCCGTGGTCATCTTCACTAATTCATTAGTTCGACAGGCTCCTCAGATTCCAATTAAGTCATATTTCTCAAATATCTACTACCTTCAGCAAGATGACATCTACTGAAACTTTTCAACAAGATATGGGAAGACAAAGTTTTTCCTTCTTTATGATCTGAAGCTATTATTGTAACATTTTTGAAAAGTAAAAAAAACACAAACAAGAAGCTAACTCGTACAGACTAATATCTCTAACTTGCTCAATGGGAAAACTGCTAGAGAAAATTGTCAACCAAAGACTCATGTGGCATCTCGAAACTACTAATCTCCTAATCAAAGAACAAACTGGATTTAGACCAACTCTAAACAGTATTGTGGATGTGGAAAGTGAGATCAATGAGGCGTTTGCCAACAAACAGGTATGCATAGCCATTTTCTTTGATATCTCAAAAGCATTTGATACCTGCTGGACTCCAACATCCTGATGCAACAGGACAAAGATGGAATATCACAGGAAATTGCCTAGCTTTTATCAACAACTTTCTTGCCAACAGAACATTCAAAGTTCGGGATGATGACGAACTATCTGATGCTTACCGCCAAACAAATGGAACCTCACAAGGCTCAGTTATCAGCCCTACTGGAAATAGGTTCCAGGCCAAAGACAAGCAAAAAGGTTATTACAACCTTCTGCTTGCTATGCTAAATCGCTCTTAGAGCTTCAGAAGTCTGATCTCAGAGCAATCACAGGACTCCCACTCAGATATCACTTCTGCAAGATGGGAAAAGTGGACAGAGGAACATGTAGATTCTGCGATAGTGCAGATGAAACCGCTGAACATATAATCTGCTACTGCGGAGTACTTGCTCGCCAACGCCATAGGTACCTGGAACGGTTGTTCTTGAGACCTGATCAGGTAATAAAAATGGCTCCCAATCGGATAATAGGTTTCCTTAGAACCCTTGATCTTCGGGACTAAAAAATAGATGGAGGGTAGATCTTTTCAGGTCGCAGTGTGGAAAGGCCAGCTATAGGCCAATCGACCCCTTTGTAATCTACAATCTACTTTATTTTTGAATGCCATTAACAACATTTTTGACAATTTAAAAACCTAGTAGCTTACATAAAAGGAAAAAATATAAATATAATGTCAGTATTTAAGCAACAATTCATCACAAATTTGGAACTATGGTCACGCCAATCCGGCTTCAGTTTTTCTGTTACCAAAACAACAGGTGTGGTATTTAGGAGGAAATATTCATATGCTACTCCAAAATTGAAGCTTTATAACCATAATATTAACTTTAAAGCATCAGAAAATTTTCTAGGAATGATCTTCGACCATAAGCTTACCTGGAAAGATCACATAGAGAACTTGGTCCAAATATGTATGAAGCGGCTTGATTTAATGAAAAGGCTAGGAAATATAATTGGGGCTCGGACTAATCAACGATACTGCTTTTATATAAAACGCTTATCCGATCAAAAATAAACTACGGCTCCATAGCTTATGCACCTGCCAGAAAATTTGTACTTCGCAAACTTGATGTTATCCATAACACAGCATTAAGAATAGCTTCAGTCTCGTTTACAACATCTCCTAACACCAGCATCCAAAGTCTTCTTGGTGAGCCATCATTCAGCTACAGACGCTCTATATTGAGTTTGAATTACGCGGCTGCTATATCCACTAATGCCGAAAAACCAGTTTACAGTAACACATTCAACAACAGATATATGGATCTCTTTGATAAAAAACCGCATCTATCTAAGCCATTTTACGCTAGAATTTAGAGCTCCCAACAATGTTTCTATCCACTGTTGAACATCCAGCTTCGAGGACAATTTCCACTCCGCGCTGCCGTACTAACCTGACTGGGCTTGATAGGGATACAAAATCGCTATGAAATCCTCACACAACTCAACATAATACTGCATGATTACAATGACTTTAACGTAGTCTACACGGATGCTTCGAAATCGCAGGATGGAGTGAGTGCTGCAATAATGACTTCAACTGAATCTTACAGCATAAAATTCTCCTCTCACACTAGCATCTTAACGGCAGAACCCCATGCTATCTTCCATGTCCTCAAAGTAATTACTTCCTTTCCAAATCCCAAAACCCTAATTTTAACTGATTCCTTAAGTAGTATTTATTCCTTGAAAAATCCTTATCCCAAGCACCCAATATTACAATCAAATAAGTCACAGCTTCATAAAATCCAGAACGACAAAAAATCAGTCTACTTCATGTGGATTCCTGCTCACATTGGCACCAGAGGCAAAGAAGAAGCGGACTTGTGCGCGTAACGCAATAGTAAATGTTAATGCCGAACTAATAACAAAGTGCGTGATGAGTGACTTGAGAATACTTATTCGGGAAAAAGTTCACAACTACTGGCACCGATCGCAAGACAAACTTCGCGAATTTAAGTCAACAGTGTCGTTGTGGAAGCATCCAATCACAACACGCAAAGTGAGCAAAATCTGCGATAAATGGCAGGAAGAAGCAAGACATAACCAACACAAATCATATGAAGTCACTACAAATTCTCACGGTTGGAACTGTAAAAACATAAATAGAAGAGAACAAGTGATCCTTTCTCGTATTCGAATCGGTCATACGCGCATCACACACGACTACTTACTAGCAGGAAAAAATAAACCAATGTGCGAAATGTGTAACAGTGAGTTAACCGTGAAACACCTGGTAATCGAATGTGCGAAATACGACAAGGAACGGAAAAAGAATCAACTACCCCTATCACTAAAAAAACTATTACAAGAAAAGCAAGAAACTAAAAAACTTTTAAACTACCTAAAAGACTGCAAATTAAGTAGCAAAATATAGTGACTATAACCAAGCTACAATAAGTGAACTTCCATCATTTTAACTCGCTAATAACCCTACGTGGTTGATGCGATTGATATATAAAAAAAATAAAATAAAGACAATGCTCCTCTATGTGATGTATGTCCAGAACATTTAACAGTGAAACATGTCCTGATTAATTGCACTAAGTTTGCCATGTACCGGCTAAAATATAAACTACCTACATATTTAAATTTACTCTTAGGTGTAAACTGCCCAAGTTTCAGTTAAAACAGTAAGATGATCATGGGTTTTCAACCGCTAGAAAAAGTGAATATAAAAAGTTGGAAATTATGGCGACAGTAGTTCGAGATTTTCCTATAGGCTTCAGGAAATCTAGGTGCAGAGGATGTTAAAATTGCCATTTTTTTATCTGTATAGATGTTTTTTTAGAACTTTACAATACTTTTAAAAAGAATCCGTAGATGCCCTCATTAAACTTGTAGAGTGGTATGATAAGCATTTTGTTCCAAAAACAATCATTCCCATGAATATCTAAGTTCAATAATTTAGTTCAGTCGGAGAATGAAACTATAGAACCATATAATAAATAAAATGTACTGCACATATCTCCAATAAGCGAAATGCGTTCTATTAAGAGTGAGAGGTCCGACTACACTCTGTGTGGCCATGTTAGTTATGCGCGAGTGCTGTATTTGCCGCCTGTAATATTTGAGTCAACTAGAATTTCGTGTCTGATTTTTGATTTTACCAAATAAAGTGCAATTTTGTAATTACATTTTTTTTCACTTCTGACATAAATCTCCAATAACGTTTATTATAGTTGTCTAGGTGTCTTCAAAAGGAATAGAAATTAAGTAGATAAACATGAAATATATATTCAGCACATAACCAATTAGAGTTATTAATTTTATTAGTATATTAAAGTATAAGTGGATAAAGAGGTCTTTCAAACGACGGCGCAGCCGGAGTGCTCGAAATAGAGCAGGTGTTTGAAAGACTAGTTATCCACGAATACTTTACGCTATTTTTTTTATTAGTGCAATTTGAAATCATAAATATTATTATTATATTATTACTACAAAAAAATGGAAGTCTGTCCTCGATACCCAGCCATGCTTCATTTCATAAAAGTCCGCCCTCGATGCCCAGCCAAGTTTCGTGAAAGTCCATCCTAAATAGTATTTATTTTTATTTGACGTTACAAGGTACTGCTGTCAGATCAATAATCAAAAAGTTTCTTTATTTATATTTAAAAGGATACAATGTATGTATGAATATATAAATAAATTTTGCAGAAAAAACCAAATAAGACATTGGTCCACAATGAAAATATACAATTTAAAAAGTAATAAAAAAAGTTGTCATTGATACTTACGTTTTTCGAGTTGTTGTTGTTACCATAGGGACTTTAAAAAACGCGCGTGTTTGAAAGTTCGATTTAAACACGCTGAGGCGTGCTTTAAATAGGTAATATGAGGCATCAATAAAAAAAATCATTTCTTCGATATCTTACACACTAATATAGCCATACATATTGACAAATTAAATGAAGATGGAGTACCTCATGGGATGATTTGTTTTCAAACGGAATTTAACTTTATATACCTGTAGATACTTACCTATGAAAATTTAAATTAGGACCAATCTCATTACCTAAAAAGCACCGTCGTGTAGACATAGTTTTTAATAAAAGTCTAAATAAAAGAAACACGTAAAAATCACAACACAATGATAAAACAAATAACAAAATCACTAAACATACAAACCACAGCCTAATTTTACTATGCTGTGTCCAAACAAACAACCATAGAGAAAATAAAATATATTATTTGTCTATGCAAACAACCTTTATCTCTCCACTGAAGGTCTAATAGCGTCAAAGCGGGAATGATACAGCCAATGATATTAAACCATGCAACGTCTCGTGACTCGCATGCGCGTATTGATTTTGGCCACAGACGGTGCAGACATATACAGGGTGTCCCGGGACTAATGGGAAAAAAGTCAGGAACGTATAATCTGACCCAAAATAATGTTAGTACTTCATATAAACTTTTTCTATGCAGGCCCTCGTTTTCGAGTTATAGGCCTCCAAAGTTTTAATTTTGAATTTGGTTTTTATTTTTATTTTTTGCACTAGTTATTTGATCTTTATAAAATTTACGGCAAAGCTATAATGTACGTGTATATTTATTTTGGAAAGATAAACAGATTTACAGTAGTGCCTTGAAGCCAGAGACGGACTACTCGCAATGGTTAGTGATCCAAAAAATTTGCAGGGATGGCACAACCTGTATGAAATTATCGAAATTGACTTCCCCACACATTACGCTAACGAAAAGGTAGTCTTGTTGGAATTCGATAAAATAAGCCGTTTGGCTAATATTTACAGTTTTATTAATGCACTACGTACAAATTTACCTAACTAACTTATTTATATGATGTCCAAGATTTACCTATAGTACTACAAAAATATAATTTGATGATAGCAGATGATAAAAACATTAAGAACTTATTTAATGGGAATTAGATAGGTACGCAAACAACGTAATTAGTTGCTTTTGATCAAAATTAAACAACATTATTAAACCATTAAGAAAACCTCAAAAAACACAAGTTTTAAAACATTAGATTAAAACTAATTCCCAAACAACAACAAAAACTAACGTTATTCTAATAAATGTACAATATGAGCTCCTCCCACTTCCACGCACATTCTAAGTCTACGAAGGTTGTTTCTTTGCACTTGGAAGAGCAATCCCACATTATTTCTAATAACATTGCAGCGTAACACAATTCTGTCTATTAAATCTTGCCTTGTTTGCACAGGTGTTGCGAATACCTAACTTTTGAGATAACCCTAGAGAAAGAAATCCACAGGATTAACGTCTCTTGATCGCGGTGACCATTGAAAAGGGCCTCCACGACCAATCCATCAATTAGGAAACCTTGTGTGTAAATGCTGTCGTACATCTAAGCTGAAATGAGGAGGGGCCCCATCATGCATGAACCATAAATGCCTACGAGTTTGTACTAGCACATCATCAAACAGATTCCTCAACTCATTTTGCAAAAACTCCAAATATCTCTGACCCGTCAATAAAGTATGCCCCTATCGAATGATTGCCAACTATTCCTGTCCAAACATTAACCATGAATCTATGCTGACTCCTAGTTTGGATAATGCCATGTGGATTCACATCATCCCATAAATGCTTATTATCAGAATTTATGACTCGATCTCTAGTGAAACCGGATTCGTCCGTAAAGGGAACGTTACTAATAAATGTATTGTCTGCTTGTTGTTTTCGCAGAAAGCACTGGCTATACTCAAGTCGTGCAGGATAATCAGCCACTGTCATACTGTGTACTTTTTTCATGTGAAAAGGATATAACAGCCGTTCCTCTAGGACTCGATGAACAACTGATTTCGATACGTTATGTTCTCTTGATAATTTTCGTAAACTCGTTGATGGTTCATTATCAACTGCATTTAACAAGTCTTGTTCGACTGCCACAGTACGTACGCTTCGTACTGGACCTTCTCCACCTTTTTTGGCAAAAAATTTAAAATTTTGTTTTGTATACATGGAAAATTACTTTTACTTATTCATACATGTTTCTCGTATCCTGAGATTAATACTCTCAAACATTCGTCTGTCTGCAATGATCTGTTTGTTTGCAAAATGTTCTGCATAAAGCCTTCTGACCTTTAAACAGTTTCGAGAAGCCAGTCCATACATTAAATGCATATCTGCGTACTCAATAAAAGTGAATTCTGCCATTGTAACTGTTGAATTAAGTACTTATGAATTATTGACAAGTACTGACTACGAACTATTCTACACAACGTTTGACAACTAATCCTATGGTTACTTGATAAACGGTAAAAACACTTTTAAAATGTTTTTACCAACTTTCGAATTAATAAGTCGTTAATGTTTTTTATCTTCTGCTATCGTTAAATTATTTTTTTGTTGTACTGCAGCATCGTATTAATAAGTTAGTTCTACCTTGTTGTGTACTTATAAAAATGGTGGATGCGTAAATTGGTACGTAGTGCATTAATAAAACTGTAAATATTAGCCAATCGGCTTATTTAATCGAATTGCAACAAGAGTACCTTTTCGTCAGCTTAATGTGTGGGGAAGTGTTTTTTGAGGTTTTCTTAATGGTTTAATAATGTTGTTTAATTTTGATTAAAAGCAACTAATTACGTTGTTTGCGTACCTATCTAATTCCCATTAAATACGTTCTTAATGTTTTTATCATCTGCTATCATCAAATTATATTTTTGTAGTACTATAGGTAAATCTTGGACATCATATAAATAAGTTAGTTAGGTAAATTTGTACGTAGTGCATTAATAAAACTGTAAATATTAGCCAAATGGCTTATTTTATCGAATTTCAACAAGACTACCTTTTCGTTAGCGTAATGTGTGGGGAAGTCAATTTCGATAATTTCATACAGGGTGTGCAATCCCTGCAAATTTTTTGGATCACTAACCAGTAGTCCGTCCCTGGCTTCAAGACACTACTGTAAATCTGTTTACCTTTTCAGAATAAATATACACGTACATTATAGCTTTGCCGTAAATTTTATAAAGATCAAATAACTAGTGCAAAAAATAAAAATAAAAACCAAATTCAAAATTAAAACTTTGGAGGCCTATAACTCGAAAACGAGGGCCTACATAGAGAAAGTTTATATGAAGTACTAACATTATTTTGGCTCAGATTATACGCTCCTGACTTTTTTCCAATTAGTCCCGGGACACCCTGTATACGAGGCATGTTTTTTAAGTAAGTACCGTTTTGTAATTAAAACAAGACGTGCAAAGATATCGAAATAATTTTATTTTTACATGAAAGCCTGTACCTTAATCTACTTTTCTACATAATTTTCGTGAATATTGAGGCACTTGTCATAACGTGGCACCAGTTTTTGAATACCCTCCTCATAAAATTCTGCCGCCTGACTTGTTAACCACTGTATCACAAATGTTTTGACTTCGTTATCGTCTTGAAGACGCTGACCGCCCAGGTGTTTCTTCAAGTGCAGGAACAAATGGTAGTCGCTGGGCGCCAGATCAGGGCTGTATGGAGGATGATCTAGAGTTTCCCATTGCAAAGATCTTTGGTCCGATTAGCCACATGTGGACGGGCATTGTCATGCAGCAAAACGATACCCTTACTCTTACGTCTTTTGTTCTAGATTGCACGACGCAGATTGTTCAATGTCAATGATGAAATTGTAAAGCGTCTGTTTTCTCTCACCTTTTTGTCCACTTTCTGCACCAAATCTTCATTAACGACCGAAGGACGCCCACTCCGTTCTTCATCATGCACATTTGTGCGGCCATCTTTAAATGCTCTCACCCATTTCCTTACCATTCCATCACTCATAATGGTTTCACGCCTTTAGCACTAAGAAATCGTATAACAGCCCGTACTTCACAATCGGTGGGACTCACGATTGTCGGAGGCATCTTAAACACTCAGTAAACAACGTATACTATGAAGAATCAGACTGTAATGGCGTCAGTGCATAGACAAGAGATGTAGGTAACCAGCGCGGAACGCCGACCGTAGCGCTGTGGCAGCGGAATCGCAAAACGGTACTTACTTAAAAAACATGCCTCGTATGTCGGCACTCTAATGATCTCCACGCTTCCCCTGACCGCAAGGCGCAGTATATTTTATTTATATGTATTTGTATAGAACAATATAATGCAACATTAAAAAACAGGCACAATAAGTGGGTTAAGGCAGCATTTGTGGATAATTATAATGAGCGTTCATATTTAGTGAGAGATGATAATGGTACCTTTCTCATGAGGAATGGATGGTTCATTAGTAAAAGTAATCTAAATATGCAGACACTGATAAAACTGTAAACTTTACTCTTAATTTATTATATGACTTTGATCTTAACATAGCACCCATTTTACCTAAAAATAAACCCCACAATGTTATCCAAGACAAAGATCATCTTGACTTTCCAAATATTATAAATACTGATAATAACATTGATAATTCAATAATAAAAAACATAACTTTGATTATGTTAACGTATCTAAGAAACGAATACGCAAGCCTCCTTCATATTTTAAGGATTATGTAATTGACTATAACCCTGGCTGTGAAATCAATGACTATTATAGTTTTAATTCTCTTAGTAGTAGTAATGAATGGTCTGAAAATAATTTTAAAAAATGAGCGCGTGTTTATTCATATTTATAATTTAATGTGTGAACTCACCTTTAGATATACATGAAGCATTTTAATAAAGAACTTCAAATTTTAGATAAACATATATTTATTGGCCAACTTAACAGCAACGCTGGTAAGATTGGCAAAATGTAAGCGATGCTTTGTTTATACTAGTTGCATTTATTATCTTTAATAAATATGTTGATTTTTTTCTTTCAGAAATTCATTGTTGAGTAGTAAACGTTCCGCCAGTAGCGTGTCCGAGGCCGATTGCTATAACATGTCTCTGGGCGCCGGGCCTCTGTGGTGGTCCTGATGCCCCTGGGGAAGCCAGGGGTTCGTCGCCGCCTCCTTTACGGCTAACTTTCCGCACCGCCCGCCAACCCTGGGAGGCAGTACTTAAGGGACGCACGCTGTACGTGGCGTTACCTCCGCAAGTACTACCCGAGGGTTCTCGCGAGGCGTTCGTCGGGCTGCTCGAGGCTGCGGAAGAGCAACTCAAATGCGAGCATGTAGTCGTGGTAAGTAATTTTGAATACAATTATCTAAAAATCTACAAGAGAAGTAGCTAGAAATTTCGACGCAAATTTTGAAAAAATAAAAATACCATTCATATAACAATCAACGGGTGCACGAACTAAATGTATATGATCCTGATCGTCCGGTTTCCTATACATTCTGTTTCTGCAACTTTTACTCTACACGGAACAAATAACAAGCAAAATTTTCGCTATTGTGATTAAATCCGTACTTTATGAAGGAAGGTCACACTACTATTTATAGATATTGTAAGGAATGTATGTCAACAATAGTGTGGGTTAAAATTATATCCGCATTTATTTAACACTATTTAAATCTATTTACATCGCTTATACTAATTTTCAATTTATTTACGTATTGTTTATGATATATATTCTGAAGACGCGCGACCTTGTTGTGAACTGAACTTACAGGTGTCCACAACATCTATATAGTCGTCGAATTCTTTTCGTCACTTGTTTTATAGACTAGATTTTTCTGGTTCATTTTTTTCTTCTCAATAGTCGGCTTTTGGAAGACTACATTTTTATAGTCTTTTTTTTCGCTACTGTTTTGGTCGTCTCTCAAATCTTCTAGAAAATTTCACCAGTGGTGGCGTTGATTTATTACAACATAAAGAAAGGTGAAAATAACGAACGAATTAAATACGTATAACTAAAAAACAATTAAACTACTACTAGGAACCTCTCTATCGATAAAGAATTGTATTTAAATTAGCAATAAATGCTCGAATTTGGTGCTCCTTTTGTAACATTTTTGGGGTTCTACAGTTACAAGCAAGCACCTTCATTTTTTCTTTACTTCTGCTGCGGTGGACGTTTTGGTGGTACTTTCTTGTCAATTGAGCATTCTAAATTTTTTTAATAACTCAATTAAATTATAGGATTAATTAAGTATTAAGCGACCCCTATCTCATGAATTATACTTCGATATATGATTAATAAAAAATATTTCTGGTGAATATAACGGTATTTTATTCATAAACGGCACACTAATATGTTATCAGAATAATCATAATACTGTCACAATAGTAGTATCAACATAATATCAAAAATAAACTATCGACCCTCTTCCATACACAGCCTAGTCTTACAAAATTTCACCCAATATTCCCGCTAAATTATATAAAAAAAATTAATAGGTAAACTGTATACTATACTACATAACAGACAATATTTTATCTCTCAAAATTTAAGACTAGGCAACGCCTTAGTATAAATATCAGCCAGTTGTTTAGAACTTTGTATATTCTTAATATCAATTAACTTTTGCTGCACTTTTTCCCTAATAAAATTGAATTTCACATCAATATGCTTTTTTATGATAAGCAGGATTGTTTATGAGTAATAGCACTGTGATTATCAATTCAAAGAGTTGTGCAATCACGACTTACATATCTTTCTTTGAAAAATTATTTCAACGATAACAGATTTTTGGATGCTTCACATTCAGGCATAAATTCAGCCTCAGTTGTTGATAATGCAATACAAGATTGTTTTTGATTGGCCCAATAGACTGGACCACCATTTAACATGAAAATATAACCAGTGATCGACTATATATAACAAGTTATTGTACATAACAAAGTTGTACAACAAATTTGTTATTTACATGTTTTGTTACATAGTCTGGACCTTAGAGTAATAATAAACATAGAGAGGGCTATTCATTCATAAACACGTTTATTTTTGCGGCCAATAATTCTAAACGCCAGTAATGAAATAATGAATGAATTACAAAAAGTGGGCATGGTATTGTAGCTACATGGCCTTGTTTATTTTGGCTGGTGTTTTGACGAACTTTGCACCGACGAACCATGATGATCCAAAAACATTAAATTAATTAGCTTAAAAGTTTATTTTGTCACAAAAAGTTTTTGGAAATCACATCAAAACGAAACAACTAAATGTTTATTCTCTAATCGTAATGACGCTCGTATAAACAAACCACGTTTGACATTATTTACTACAATACTACGGCGTATTCGAAATGATGGTAGATCACACTCTGACGATATTTGCATCTCTCTTTATACGGTAATTAAACAAGGACAAAACTACTAAATACTACTATTGACACATTAAACAGGTACTGAAATTTTGAGCAATGTTGCCACTTTTAGTTATAACCTTAAATATATCTAATGATACAACAAATATTTGTTTAAAATTTATACAAGAATATGCCTTTATTAAATAAAAATCAAGTATTATTAATTCATTTTAAAAATAGCGACTGAAATGCATAAATTAGTATGACTTTTTTTATTTACATAACTTGTTAACACATTTTCAATTAAACTTCTAATTTCATTTTTCCTGCAACTTTGTAAATATGGCAAAGCAGTGGAAGTGTCCGCAAGTGAGCTTAGAATGTGACTCAATGTTTGGGGCAAGAAAAGATCAAAACAAACATATCTATTTTATTTGTTAATCTGAGGTCTGGACCCGGCTTTAGATTTATATTTTGTTTAATTCAGTTCCTTGTCAACCGTTTAATTGTAAACTTAAATTTAATTAAATTTGTAAAGCCGGTTCCAGACTATGTATCAAAACATGTTAAATAACAAAGTTTTGTAACTTGTTAGGGAATTTTAAATCAAATTTTAAAACACAGTCTTGCACAACATTTTGCATGTTATGTAGAACATGTCTTATGTCGGTAAAGAACAAAGAAGTTATAAAATTTTGTTGTACACTTAACAACATTATTATTATTGAAACATTTCTCTTTACATACTACCTTCTACCAGCTGTTGTAAAACTTGTTATTAATGTTTTGTTACATAATCTGGACCCAGCTTTAATTTGTGAAAATAAATAATTTTTAAAAAAGCAATTTGGAGTATTGAATATATTTCTATTATCACAGGTGTGATAAACTGCGCAATAAAATATTACATGCTCTTACGTATCAACATATATGATTAAGCGTTAAAAAAATTTGGTGTTTTGCCAGAATTATACATTTGTCGTACGGGAAAGTTTCATAATATTATTGTATTATATTATTTGCGGCTCACATTTATGTAAATAAACCTTTCTATTTTCTTACTCGTCTAACGTTAATTCAAGATATAGGTAGTTTGTTCAGAAATGTCGCGAAGTAATAAGTTTTCATTTTACAATTACGTTCACGTTATGAGGTTTCATAATATATATGATTTTTTAACCCTTTCAATCGCGTGCTATTATTATTTACTTATGGATGGATATTTTTAACATAAATACCGCTGTACCTATATCAGCAATGACGTTGGTCTTATATCATAATACTACCAACTAATTAAAATGTCCCTAACTAAGCTAATAACAGGAGCGGCTCTAGCGGCTGGGCAAATCTTTTGAAATAAATTCAAAATTTAATTATTTTCTCTTAAAAAATACAATAGAATAGTATTACAAATTCATATACAGCGTGTCCACAGATGGGGTATCCTATAGGTGAAAAATGTTTAAATATTAGTTTTAGTGAAAAATGTCATTCTTGATATAAAGTTTTGCTTGTTCTGAAACCTCATAAAAAGAAATGAAATTCAAGTTTTTCAAAACCCGTGTCATTTTATAGCCAGTTTTATGAAAACCGTATGAATTTTTGCACTAAGTTCGAAAATAATGTATTAATCTAGTGAGTGACGTTTACGATGTACCAAGTAACTGTCAACTTTTATAAATAATTTTCAAATTGTTATTCTTTAAGAAATATTTGTTCAAGAATCATAATCACTATCAAAAATAACAATACAGAATAATAATGTAAGAAACACTAAGTAAACAAAAAACATCTATTCAATATATCCTTCCCCAGCTTCAAAACATCTCTTAATTCTCTTTCTAAATTCTTTGTAAGTATTTCACAGCATTTCTGGGGTAATTTCGTTAATGGCATCAATGATAGCTTGTTTCAAGTCTTCAATATTAAGGTTTAAATTATTTGCGTAAACGTTTTGTTTTAAGTAGCCCCATCTTCACTGGTTATTGTTGCACATATATCACTGGTTCGTTGTGCACGTTTGACCACCCATCAATTGACATATTTACGGACAGCGAGGAAAACATTTTTCTTTTTCCTCTTCATAGATATCGTCCAAAAGACTTGTTGCTACCGTTTTTCTCGAGGGCGGTGTATAACCAGGCCTTAATAACTGAATGGCTTTTTTCACCTCTAAATTGTCAATACGTCTGAAGCTCGAAGTAGTAGCAAAAATAGCCCTTGCTGTTTGTTTGTCAATTTTATGTTTTTCAACAGTTGAAGTCCGCATTACAAAACCACTCATGGTAGGCTGAGTTTCGATTGCTTTCTTTTTTTGGACTGGCTCAAAAGTTGTTGGACTTGTTGGTACTATCGGTGGAGTTCTTCTAACATATGAACTATCCGTCATGAGTGAACTACAACTTGAGGCAGATGATGTGCTAGCAAAACTTTCAAGCGTCATTCGACTCACTGGAAAGAGAAAAAACATAATTGAAATTGATTAATTGATGATATATTTCAGAAGTCTGTCCTTTGCTTCTTCTACTATTCTTTCCGGTCTTTTGCTTTGTTCTTCCAATTATTTATTCTAATTTCTTTAAGATCTTCTGCTACACCATCCAACCATCTAGTTTTCGGTCGTCCCCTTGCTCTTCGTCCTTGTCTTTTAGTTTCCTGTATTTTCTTGACACACCTTTCATTACCTAGACGTTGTACATGTCCTGCCCACCTTAATCGTTTACGTCTTATTTCATTTGTTATTATTGGACTATTAAAATTTTGATTAACTTCGTAGTTTCTTAATATTCTCCATACTCTATTTTCTTTAATTGGGCCGTATATTCTCCGTAGTATTTTCCTTTCCCAGATTTCTAATGTGTTTTCCTCTTTTTTTTGTTAAATTCCAGGTTTCTGCGGCGTAAAGTATGACTGTTCTAATTACTGTCTTGTATATTTTAATTTTTGTGTTTGTAGTCAATATCTTTGATTTAAATGTATCTTTCAATGCATAGAAACATTTGTTACCCTGTTGTATTCTGTTATTTATCAAAAATGTATCTACTTATAATATAATACGAATATATTTAAAAAATATTTCAAAGTATCTCAGAATATATAATTAAAAATTACACTATTTTACTTAACTTATAATTAATATTTATGTCTCAAAACTTTCACTAAATTATCTCAAAAATAAAATATCAAGTGCTTGGAGAATCAACAAAAAACAAAAAATGTTAGCCAAAATCTAACCACGCGATCATTCCCGGGTTAATAATAAAAATCTATAAAATATAAATAAAATTAAATTAATAATTTAATTACCTGTATTCCTCTCTTGATAATTACAAACATCGTGGTGTGCTTCAAGTCTTTGGACTAACCCTTGGATATCTTTCTTGCACTTTCTACAAATAGCCCTACACCCCAATTTATTTGGATGTGTTGTCTTAATATTGGGTCCTCTTCTCCTCCACTCATTTTATTTTATTTATATGTTTTCACTTCACTTAACTAACCTAACTAGCGAAATGCGTGAAATTGTTGGGCAACGTCAATTTATAGGATGAGAAGGAAAACAAGCCTCCACAGGAATATTCTTGCAAAAAGCACAACAAACGCGTTCGTGCCTCACTCGGCAGTACTCGGTACTGTTTAGTGAGTGTATAGGACAGAAGAAAAACAAATCGCGACAAGAATTTTCTTGAAAGAAGCGAGACAAATGCGTTGTCACAAGTTTTTGAGCTGAAAATTGTATTATAATTTTTAGACTTATACATTAAAATAATTAACAATAATTTCAAAGAATCAAAATGTTCAAATTTTATATTCAAATTTAAAAAATCAAAAAATCGTGATTTTTTTCAAAAAAATCGATGGTTTTTGATTTATTTAACAAAAATCAGATTTTGCCCAACCCTGCTTTACATTAAGGACGTTCCCAAGAGTGATTCGTGATCAACTTATTAAAAGCCTATCTCCATATAAATAACGACAACTATAATTGAAAAAAATTAATATTGAAATTTACGAAAGTTGACTGAACTAAAGGACACTGTATCTATTAACATGCACATAATATTAGCTTTAAACGATATTTCATCTGATTATAAAGAATATTTATAAAGAAGGATGTGGAAAAGTCATTGTGAAACTGTTTACTGAAAAAATAGATAATACTCAAACTCCTTTTCAGCTATCGACCTAACCCTATGCTCCCCAAATATAACCCATCAGTTTCACTGGAACCCATTAGAAGATCTCCATTCCAGTGATCACTTCCCAATCTCTGTTACCACTAATATCCCAACAAAGGTTAAACTTTCTACAGAAAGGTGGCTTACCGGAAAAGCCAATTGGACTGACTACTCAAATATAGTGTCTCTTCCAAACCCCGATTCGAGTAACTCCATTAACGAAATGGTAGAGGCAGTGACCAAATCTATTCTAGTGGCAGCCGATGCAACTATCCCCAAATCTAAAAGTAAAATATTATCTAAAATGGTACCGTGGTGGAATAATGAAATTAGGGAAGCAATATCAGCAAGGAAAAATGCACTCAACAGATTCCGAAAATCGCCTACAAACTATAATTTAGTACAATTCAAAAAACTAAGATCAGCCGCCCGACGTTTAATTAAAGAAAGCAAAAGAAGGACATGGGAAGAATATGTATCAACCTTAACAACTGACTCCGAGGTATCCGAGATATGGAGAAAAATCAAAACAATATCAGGCAAATATCAATCTACCACCCCCCATACAATAGAAAATAACAACATATTTTTAACCGATCCCCACGATATAGCTGAAGTTTTCGCTGACCACTTTGAATCAATTAGCAGCTCGGAAAATTATTGCCCCGACTTCCAAAGAACAAAAACTACTGAAGAATCTCTCAACCTGGATTTTAATACCGATGACGCAGACCTTCCGTACAACGTCCCTTTCATTTTCGACGAACTGGCCAACACCCTTAATACCTGCAAAGATAGTGCACCGGGACTGGACTCAGTTATGTATGGAATGATAACTCATTTACCTAGAAACGAGAAAGAGAAACTCTTAACTCTCTTCAACAAAATATGGTCAGCGAATACCTACCCTAGTAACTGGAAAACGGCTATCATTATCCCGATCTTAAAAAATCGAGATTCAATGACAAATCCTACAAACTATAGACCAATTTCACTAATATCGTGTATCGGAAAAATATTTGAAAAAATGGTGAACAACAGACTAACCTTTGTGCTAGAATCACGCGGCCTTCTATCAAACCTCCAAGTGGGCTGTCGACGAAATCACTCCTCTCTAGATGCCCTAGTCGCATTAGAGACTGACATTCAAAATGCCTTTTCTAAAAGACAACACCTCGTCGCAGTCATGTTCGACTTGCAAAAAGCGTATGACATGACTTGGAGATATGCAATAATGAAACAAATACACACATGGGGCCTCCGTGGAGCGTTACCTAATATTCTAAATGATTTTCTCTCGGAAAGATTCTTTTGTGTAAGAATTGACAATGAATTTTCATCAACACGAGCCTTAGAAAACGGAATACCACAAGGCTCAGTCCTTAGCGTAACTCTTTTTGCCATTGCAATTAACTGTCTTGTTTGTAACATCGGAGAAAACACCAAAGCAGCTTTATATGTCGACGATCTAACCATTTATTCTTACAGTCATTCAATTCCCGAAATTGAGAATTCATTACAAGGACAAATCAACAGCCTAGAAGAAACTGCTAGAGCCAGCGGTTTTAAATTTTCACCTTCGAAGTCCCACGCCATCCATTTCTGCAGATTAAGATCCGACCACGCCGAACCACAACTAAAGCTGCAAAGTCAAAATATCGAGATAAAACATAAAACAAAATTATTAGGTATGATACTTGACCAAAAATTAAACTGGAGACCACACATTGAATATCTGATTAACAGATGCCGAAGAGTTATTAACATTATCAAATGTTTGTCGAGTATCCGATGGGGGTCCGACAGAGAAATTTTATTACGCATCTATCAAACTTTAGTGCAATCCAAAATTGACTTTGGCTGTATTGTTTATGGTTCTGCAAGACGTTCACACTTGAACCAGCTAAATAAAATCCAAAATCTCGCAGTAAGACATGCAATCGGTGCATTTAGAACAAGCCCTATAGAAGCAATCTTATGCGATGCTTCGTCCTTACCCCTAAACTTAAGGAGAGATATGCAGCTCATAACATATGGCGTGAAAATACAAACGTTACCCAACCATTTAAATAACAAGATTTTCACAAACCTTCCCAGTCCACACACACTAAGACGTAGTTCAACTAAACCATCCAGTATTCGTTTTTCAGACACATCTGAAGAGTACAGGATAAACTTACAAATAGAAAAAATGACCTATACGTATGACACTCCTCCATGGCTAAGAAAACTACCACAAATAAACATATCTCTCAGTAAATACAAAAAAGAAGATACCGCTCCATCGATCTACCGAACGCTATTTTTAGAACAAATGGATCTATACAACGAACATTTAGTCATCTACACAGATGGTTCCAAATCAGATAATGGAACAGGGGCGGCAATCGTAATCGGTGTAGATTCCTTCTTTTGGACCCTAAACCAAGAGTCTAGTATACTTAATGCCGAGTTGTATGCAATATGGCAAGCGTTGTTGTACTTCAGTCAGAGCAGCTTTGAAAAATGTTTAGTTTGTACGGATTCCTTAACTGCCACTCTCTCGACAAAAAATCGTTTTTCTGCAAATGAATGGGTTGTACGCATTCAAGAATTATCAACCCATCTATACAGTATGCAAAGGACTATTTCAATAATGTGGATACCTGGGCATACCGATATTGCCGGTAATACTAAAGCTGATCTAGTAGCAAAAAAAGCCACAAGCGGAACAGTTGACAAAGGCATACCTAACACCTTCCTGGATATGAAAACGGATATAAAGAATAAAATTTACGAAGCATGGCAGAACAGATGGAATACATATGACGGACAATTAAGACACATTAAACCGAGCGTACAAAAATGGTTCTACCCCAAAACTCTTACAAGGCGTGAACAAGTCGTCCTCAGCCGATTAAGGATAGGCCACACAAACCTAACCCATTTACACCTCCTCCTTGGAAAGAACAAACCCAGATGTGAGAAGTGCGGCATCCCACTGACAACCCAACATATATTAACTTGTGCAGCCTTCAATTTTCACAGACAATTCCTCAAAATACCCCAGATCGAAAACATTCTTAGAAACCAAAATGACGAGCTTAACCAGGTGATAACTTATTCTAAAGTCCACAAATTTATTTTATAAAAAATATAAATTACCCCAATGATATATCGACGAGCACAATGACCTAGATGTCGATGCTCAAACCCAAAAAAAAAAAAACACAAAGTACATATTACAAAAAAAACATATAACGAAAATACTAGACTTTAAAAAATGCAAACACGCCAAAAATAAACAGTTTCGAAAAAATAATAAAAAGAATTATAGTCTAACAAATAAAAATTTAATTTTAAAAAAACAACGAAATTGGATTACTGATTACGTTTTTCAAAGAATATAATATGACGTTTCTGTTATTTGTTATAATAAAATATTAATTATAGTAAAATCGCAATCGGTATGGAGTAATAAATCATAATTTTATGGAACTTGCTCACCACAAGTGGACCAAACAAAATATGTAATTTTACCCTACTTGCTGTAATGAATGTTGTGAAAACAAGAAATTCATTTGTGTCGACAGGTATTGTAGAAAGATAACAATGGCCGAGTCTTATCTCAATACTTTCTAGGGATATAATAGGCGTAGGTTTAGGAACAGTATTAGGGGTTCGTAGGTATATGTTGTTAATATTTGTTGTATTGCCTAACTTTTAAATTATGGAAATACGTAGATATCCTATTAAATAAGAGTGGTTTATAATGTTGACCGTTAAATTATGGTTCGATTTCTAAATAATACAATGTTATGATAGGTACTAATTGTAATTTGTTAAAAATAAGTACTTTTTTTATTGACACATATTCATAGTTAACCTTTGCTTATAAACTGATTACGTTTTTTAAATTCTATCGTATCGTACATTTACGATATTTCAAATTACCCACCCAGTGCAACATCGTTATCTCTTACTTGTCAGGTCACGAGAAAAATATTGAAACCAAACAAAGATAGCCAACTTTTTAAATTTTTTTAATTAAACCTATACCGCGTGTTTTTTTCATTGATTGTTATACTTTCAATTAATGCTTTTCAGTTTTTTAACACAATGTTGCTGCTGTTGTTTAATAAAACGATCGCTTCAATGTCTGCCAGAATAGGGTGCACGTGTTAAATATACAATTTTTAACAGTCAATTTTTCAAAATTTAGTGCTGCAATATATGACAAAAAATCTATTTAGAGGACACTTTTAAGAATGTGTATTTAAATTAATGGATTCTAAGAAAACTTATTTTCTTGAGAACGTCTAAATAATTTTGACATTCCCATGAAACTCGTATTTATAGAAAAAATGTCATAATGGCAATTGGTATCCCTGTTTGCTGGATTGCAAATTCGCCAAAGTCAACAGTTTTATTGATTGAATAAATCAAGCAGCAACAAACCATCTGAAGTTGTTGCGGTCTTTTATGATATTAACAAGGCGTTTGGCACTGCATGGATTTACCATATCCTTAAATCCATGAAAAATAGGGGAATTTCTGGCCACTGAAGTGGTATAAGAATTCACGTGAAATCAACTGGTGATATATAATCGCCGTAATTATTGGTAAATGGTACACCGCAAGGATCCGTTCTGAGTCCCACCCTTAATAAGTATTAATAACATATTCGAAGAGACTCTCTACCGAAATCTATGCTATACACACAGAGCAAAAATATCACATTCGCAGCTAATATCATGCATAAATGTATTTCAAAACTAGAATACTGGTAGAATTCTAATGGATTTGTATTTTCCGAAGAAAACACCAAATGTGTTGTATTCAGCTCTAACAGGGACGACCTTTGATTATAAACTTAAGTGAAACCAACACATAGATAATCTAATTCGTAACTGCCAACAAAGAATAAACGTTAGCACACCACACCTGGGGAGGGATATACTAGGACTCTTACATATTGGCTTATGGATCAATGTGTTACAGTACTCATTGGATGTCATTCAGCCAGAGTTGGAAAAAATCATGATTCGCTTATATATTAGGTGCCTTCTATTCCGGAAGCTTCTCGATTGCGGCTCACAAAAACAGTCGACCTCCATGGAAATATCTAGATAAGAATAGTCTCAAAAAATGATGATAAATAGTTTCGAAGAAATTGCTGCGCATTCGCCAAATTTTTAACTTTTATATATAGTACAAGACAGTTTGATTCAGGCGCTACACCAGTGTGCGATTTCGTAACAATATGAACCCTATTGATACTTGCAGTACCACATTTTTGGTAATTTTTGGAGAAATTTCGGTTTGTTAGCACGATACAGCCTCCGAAGTCTATACAAGTGATTCCTTTATGGTAGGATATTGTTTAGGGTGTGTTACATATGCGGAAAAGTTAGTTTTAATCTTTAAAACCGTTTATTTTCTAACGATCTACCTTTCCTCTCATTTAAGGTACTTGTTTGCATTTTATAATAAAAATAAATTATAAACTTCTAAGGGTTATCTTGTACATGAAATCGTCATAAATAAATTTGGAAATCGTATGGAATTGAAACTGTTGATTTAATAAGCAAGGTCACATTTCGTCAGTTTTCTTATCACAAACTATAATTAAACAAAAATTTTCCCAAAAATATCATTCATTAAATAAACTACAATTTAAAACAAGTAAACTTAACTATCAGAACAGCGTCGTGTATCTATCTCTCTTACACTTATTTATCCATATCTAATTGGATAATATTCACTCTCGGTTATTGAAAGTGATTTACTGTGTATCGGTTTAAAATTGCTCTTTTTTCTATTAAAATGGAAACTGGATTATCCGGTCCTCAGTTATACGGATTCGCGATTATCCGTACTACGAACCGCGATGAAATAACTCTATACTTTAAAGTCGAATCCATGCATGCACGAACATGTGTGAACTAAAAAACACGTCATTTATTAATAATTTTTAATAAACATGGATTTTTGAAGTAAAACTTTTTATGGAACACTATATGAGTTTTGGCATGAGAGTAAAATCGTAAAGCTAAGAAATCTGTTAAACCCTTTTGTATTTTTCTTATTATTCTTTACTTAGGCTAAGTGAGAGAGGCGGTATAAATCTAAAAGAGTAAGAAGGAACGCAATTCTATTATAATACCACAATCAAAAGAGATGCAATACTGTTCTCCCCTCCTGTTTTTAATAAAATAACTTGACAACTGATGTCCATAGACAACCCAGAAAGAATAGAGTTAAAAGATCGAAAATATCAGAAATAAGATTCGAATTTATTTTAATAATTTGACAAATGATGCTAATAGACATACGAGAAATAATGAAGGTAACATATAAAAAAAAGATTGACAAAAAGGGAGATATCGAAAGTTTGGATGAAATAATCAAAACTCAAAAATTATGAGAATTGCACTAACGCAAAAAAGAGGAACACTTTTTTGAATCAATCCAAACTTTCGGGAATATTTACTTTTACAATTTTTTGCAATACAACTATGATGAAATATACCTGGTGATGACATTTTGAAGGTTCACTTACTTTTATTTACTTTATTAGAATTAAAATTCTAAATAAAATAAAATAATCCTACTCACCCTTGCCATATTTTTAACAATTTTTATTATTGACACTTTCATTTTGATTTTGACAAACACAAGCCAGGGGGGGATTTTCGAGCTTATGCGATGCGCCGTCGCATGCTCTTTCGCACGAAATTCATAGAACGTGTATTTTCAAATCTTCGTGTACGACACAATCTGTCGGATATGGTTCACGTAAGATATATAGTGCGAAATTTAAAGTTTCTGCTTATCCTTTGATTTGAATACTGCCATAGTCCAGTCAATGTTATAATTTAAAATACTTATTAGACGATATATTCATTTAATATTAAAACTTCAACTAGCAATCGTTAAAATGTATTGAATAATTTTATAATTATTAAATACATCTTAAACATAACACTACCTTATATCTCGTTTTATTCACAAGAATTAGTAATATAATTTTCAAATAACATTATTTTCACGATATTTCACTGAACTGTAAGCATATTTTGAGATAGCAGTTTTTTCAATCACGCGATAAGGACCGCTTACAATTTAGTTGATGCATTAGCATCAATATAGAGTGTAGTTTGTAAGTGGTATTTGTACAAATAAACAAAATATTAATACCTTTCAGAGTTTAGCTCCGCAACATAACTTAAAGGGGATATGCCATTACATTTCTGCACTACATGTTTTGCGCGTACTATACGATATGAAATCGGTTGATCTAAAGTAGCCGATGTTTGCTGTCGTGTACGACGCTAATTTTGAATGATTTGTGTGTGTCATTTGTCAGTGTGAGACTATTTTTGTCATGAATCTTTATCCTTAGTTTTTGTCTTTATTATAATAAATACTCCATAGGTACTATAATGAATTTTTGAGATCCAGGAATTACATTTAATATGCCAGTTATTTCCAGCCAATGTTTTTTTCGTCTTTAAATGAAAACTCTTTTGAAAATTTGCCACTGTGTAATTTTCTGAATTATACACGACAATAACACCCAAGACATCAACAATAGTCTATTTTATCAAATATACATATTATTGAAAACGCATGAAACAATACAACGAATTGTAAAATTAAATCTATAAATAATTCCAAGTTCCTAGACTACTTCTGTAAGAAGATTAATAACAATTGTCAAATTTGGTGGCACATGGTATTTATTGATGAAAGACATTTTAAAACAATGATAAGATCTGAGTCGTTTCTGATCAAATGTAAATAATTAAGAATGAAGGATCCACAATTGCATTATTCAGAGAGCAGAGGATGTTTGTTTTTCGAAAAGTGAGCTATATGAGAAATGAAGATCGGTTGAATAAAAAAAATTGTTGAGTATGAAATATAAGAAAATGTTCCATTGCAAGTACAAGAACTGATTTGATTTAAAAATACAACAAATATTTTTTTATTCCACATATAAATCATCAAAAATATCTGTATGTGATACACTTTAGCAGAATAATGTATTTGTCATCACTTCTTCCATAGATTTCTTATTTGCGATATTTCATAGCAATATTAGGTACCTATATAGTATTTAGAGTACTTGAAAATCAGGTGTGGTATAAAAATAGTTTAATCATTGAAATATTTGCATAATTTTTTATAAACATTATTTGTAACAAATAAATATTTTACAGTATAACAGAACTAACAAAACGTTGCCTATTATTTGTTAACTCAAGAAACACTAATAGAGCAAGAGCCCGTGAGTGCCAGACCTTCGGATTTTTATAAAAGCTGAAAATTTTTCTATGTGTGTCCCTAGTACAGGTAAGAATGATCCCCACCCATGAAGCTGAGGCAGCGGTGGCTTTGGCAGGTAACAGGTAACAAAGGTGTATAAAATTCCATCTCAAATTTATCATAAAATAAAACTGAATTTTTTTATATTTGATTCATAATAATATCAAAACTCGCGTTGCTCATTGCCAGATAGTTGGTATGGTTGCAACCCTCTGCCGGACACCCTTAAACTATTATAATTTATAATTATACTTACGTTATATTATAAAACCTAAATTTTATATATAATTTTTTGGGGGCCTATTAATCTATGTTTACATAATAGCCGGACAGTTTCGACGGTTCTATCATCTTGCCAGACGCATTCAAAGTGAGCAGTAGTTCGGAGAGCAAGGAGCGTATACAGTAACTAGTGCGAGTGAGACAGAGCGCTTGGTCTATTGCGGCCCTTCACTGCGCATCAGCTGCTGTTTATTGTACCTATCTGGTGAACGGCTATGCTCATAATAAATGTATTATTTTTCTGTGCAGTTTATAAAATAAATGTGATCAGTTGTAATAAAGTGCTATCATGAGTGACGAAAAAATAGTTTGCTTTGTTTGTAAGAAAAGTGATGAACATATAATAATATTTTCTGAGGAAACTTTAAAAAAATGCCAGACTATTCTTAAATTACGAAAAATACATAATCTAAAGTACAGAGACATTATTTTACCCAGTGAATACACCGAGAGTGGTTATCACAGAGTATGTTACAAGGTATTTACAGGTCTTATGAAAAAATATTTCACCTCTCAACCATTGAGTGCTGAAAAAAAAAGGAAAAAAACAAGGGAGTTGTGTAATTACAAGCAACTCATCTTCAACCTTGTCGTCAATACGAGATTTGAGTTCTGAACTACCTGATCCACAGTCTCCGTCAACAGAATCTTCATCTCAACTAATTTCACTATCCCAGTCCACAGAAACACAACCTTCGACATCTGGAAATGAATCTCATTTACAGTCTGTATCCACAGAATCTCCCACGACATCTCAGCCAGCTCCAATTTGTGAATCAATAGATCTACAATCTGCAACTCTTCAAGATATTTCTGACGTTTTTGAACCAGAGGTTAGTGATAATAATTTTGTAACTCAATATGTTAATATTTCGACTGATAATATTGCTGGTAAAAATGATAACGAAGTTGTTTGTATATTTTGTAATAAAAAGAAGAAAAAAGTGCGATCGAGAATGCTTCCGCTTCATGCAGCTGATGTTCAGCAATTTAAAGATAGTGTCAAACCTAATATTGAAAGTCATAAAGAGTTTACAGATTTTTCTAATAAATTGGATAATTTTTCTGGCTCAAAAATCTATTATCATACTGAATGCCGAGTTGATTTTAATAATAAGTTATCTTCATTAAAAGCAACGCCTAGCAAAAAGGAGTGGCATTATCACCGGGAGTATCATCAAACAGTTTTTAATGAAATTAGTACAATCATTAAAGAAGACGTGATTAAAAAAGGGCGGTGTTTTTTATTAGTGTATTTACATGAATCATATATCGATTTATTAGAAAAAATTTTTCAAGAAAATTCTATTCAAATGACAGCTACTTTCACAGCACACCACCTTGAAGAAAAAATTTTAAAAGTATTCTCTAAGGATATAAAATTCTTTACTGTTCGTAATAAAAAAATACTAGCTCCAAAATATCTAGAAGCCATCGATGATTCAGTACTGGATAATTTACAACAAGAAAACATTTTACAAAAATCTGCATTGATTCTGAGAAAAATAATACTCCAAATAGAAAAAAAAATTATCAACAAAAAATATAACATCACAGCATTTAATATCCGGAGAAGTTTCAATACCAGAAGAATTATCAGACTTTTATTCTACCCTTCTTGGTGGATGTAACCAAAAACGAAAGACTGGCCAAAAATGTTCTCGTCTAGTTCGTTCTTATTGTCAAGATGTTATTTTCGGAGTTCATGATGGTCGAGTTAAAACGTCGAAGCATATCATGTTAGGTATGACTCTAAAAAGCTTAACAAGCAGCAGAAAAATAATTGACATTATAAACAGGTATGGACACTGCATTAGTTATCAAGGCGTTGAAGAATTAGAAACTGAAACTACATTTACATCAATGAAAAAGTCTAGCTTATGTCCAGAAAAAATTAAAAAAAAACCAGAGCTTTTTACTGGTGTGGCATACGATAATTTTGATCGTTTCGTTGAAACTTCTAGTGGTAAGGATACTTTACACGACACAGTCGGAATAATATACCAAAATATCGATGCAGATACAACTGACGAGCCTGAGATGTCCGAAGTTTCAAGTGAAAATACTTCGCCAAATAAAAGAAGAAGAACATTTGATGAAATAAATATAGATGAAATGCCATACCCTAAGAAACCCAAAATGACGAGTGAGTTACAATTATCAGTTGATGATATAGAATGTATAGACTCTGAAATAAACACGGAAATTGACAACATATGGATGATTAGTCACGCTTTAGAATTACCTGACGTACCTATGTGGGTTGGTTTCAATAGTCGGATTGATGATCAAGATAGTCCACAACAACATATATCTTACTTGACGCCGATAAATGCATCTCCAACCAGTACATCAATCGTATTAGAAACTATGAAACAAAGCCAAAAAATAGATTTACAGCAACCCTACATACAGGTAACCTACGATCTAGCTATAGCTAAAGTAGCGTTACAAATACAAGCTACAGAAAAACCAACATTTGATAATTTATTCATTCATTTAGGACCATTTCATATAATGATGGCTTACTTCAAGGCTATCGGTAAAGTAATTAGTGATTGGGGGTTGACTACGGTAATGGTTGAGAGTAGTTTGCTGGCAAACGGTTCAGTTAATGGGTTTTTAGATGGAAAACACTTTAATCGCTGCAAAAGATTGCATCCTTTAGTAGCATTAGGACTAGAAATACTACATTTTAAGTCATTTTTACAAAATGATAACATTACTTTAACTGAGGATATAATAGATGAAGTTAAAAGACTCCAAAATTGTAAAATTTCTTTGTTTGAAATTGAAAATGATGGCCTTAAAGAGCTGATGAATAACTACGGTATCTACAAACAACAAACCCTTAACGGGGAGCATGGTAAAACGTCACAATTTTATCTAATTTATATAAACCTTATACATCATTACTTGGACTTATCTCGAAGTATTCGTACTGGAAATTTTCAACTCTTTAAATCAGTGTTACCTAAAATTACAAGCATTTTTTTTATATTGAATCAACAAAACTATGCTAGGTGGAGCGTCAAATATTATGATAGTCTACTGAGAGTTGATAAAACTCATCCTGATTTGTATGAAGGATTCCTAAAAGGCTGTTTTGGAATTAAAAGAACTACCAAGCCATTTTCAAGACAACCTATTGACCTGGTTCTAGAGCAAACTATAAATGCAGAAGCTGCAAGAAGGCTGACAGGTGTTATACACTTCACTAACACAATTTCGGCGCGACAACGGTGGGCTCGAAACCATGATGTAAGATCTACAATTATAAGTCAAGTTTATCTTGAACTTGGACTACAAAAACATCAAGATATTTCAACAGATTTGAATCCCCATAATATCAGGAAAAACGCCAAACAACTACAACAATTTGTCGCAACTTTCGATCAATTTATCAATCCTTTCAGTTTAGAAGTTCCCAAAGACCAATTAGTAAATATTTCATCAGGAAAGTCCGCATCACTGCCAGTAGAAGAATTTCTATTAAATTTAGAAGCTAATGGCGATAGCCTCCGAAGAACATTCATTTCTGAATGCCAATCTCATATTACGCGATTTGAAAAAGCTATTAAAAAAACATCTATTAATAATTTTTCTAAAGATTATGAAAAAAAAAAAATTAAAGTTGGTGGAAAAATTCAAGAAGTTAAAATTCAAAGGGATTTATTTGGACGTATGCTGGGAATCTCAATGGATTACAGCATTGACATTTCAAAAATCTTATCCTACCCGATTACTTCAGTACCATTGTCAATGTGTCATTTGGATGGGACCATTTGCAAGACCGATAAATCTGCTTTGATGAAATGTTTAGAGAAAGAGGTCGAGCATGAAGAGCCATCTCAAATTGATATTCTAATAATTGACGGTTTCTTTTTGTTACATACTATGAAAAATGTTCCTAGAAAATTTGGAGGCATTTCTAAAAAAATGTTGCAGATGGTAACTCAATTAAAAGCGTCAAGAATTGATGTCGTTTTCGACCAGTATTTTACCCCATCGATAAAAGGATACGAACGTTCTATGCGATTTGAATCTGCACAATTGGAGTATACTATTGCTGGGCCTGAACAAGTCCGTCCTAGTGACTTTGTCAAAGAATTAAAAAATTCTAATTTCAAAGAAGCTCTAGTTGATTTTTTTATTTTACACTGGGCTTCTGACGAAATGGCGCCGTTTATTGGCAATAAAATAATACATATAAATTTCAGAAAATGTCATTCGTTTACTGTTAATGAGGCCAACAAAGTGATGTCAAGTATAAATGAGGAATTGTCTTGCCCAGAGCATGAAGAAGCAGACACCAAAATAGTGTACCACGCGTGTAAAATTAACTACGAAGCAAACATTGTGATTCGAACTGTTGACACCGATGTTGCTGCTATAATGCTAAGTCATATGCATCGTCTTAATGATGGATCACATGTTTGGATGCTTACAGGAGCTGGAAATAATTTAAGATATGTGGACCTAACTAAAATACACGCCAAATTAGGAGAATCTATTTGCAGAAGCTTACCTGGACTACACGCTTTCACAGGATGTGATTACAATCCTGCATTTTACAGAAAAGCAAAATTGAAACCGTTTAAATTGTTAAAAAAATATGTAGAATTTCAACAAGCATTCATGAAGTTTGGTGACAGCAAAATCATCGAAAATAACAATGAACAAGTATTAATCTTCGATATAATTCAAAGTTTTATATGCTATCTATACAATATGAATGATATCAATGATGTTGATGCTGCTAGGCTACAAATGTTTATTAATTCGTATACAGTATCTGATGTGAACGAAGCTTTTAATCGAAAAAAGTTGCAAAATTTCGATGCTAGCTGTTTACCACCTTGCAAAAGTGAGCTATTGCAGCAATTTTTGCGAGCGAATTACATATGTAGCATATGGAACAACGCTCACTTACAAAAGCCAACAGCATATAAACCAGTAAATAATGGTTGGATACTGGAAAATGACCACTACTATTTCAAATGGTTTGAAGGAGATCAATTACCGAATTATGTCAGCGAATCTCTAAAAACAGTTCCAGGTATTTGATAATTATGTTAAATTATTGTATATTAATTTTGGTCTATTTGTAATTAAATTAACTTGGTTTTTTTACTATTGCAGAAAACAATGAAGAAGACGATATTGAAGACGATCAATCCACAGAATGGAATAATAGTGACGAGGAATATGGATGTATTGACGACGACGATGAAAATGATGAAAATGTTTAAAGATTTAATCAAAATAAATGTATTTCCCTGTAACTTTTTTATTTAAAACAAAATTTGCCCTTTGATATAATAAACAATAAAATTTGATTTACTTTAATTCATTGACTTTACAATTTTGATAGAATTGAAAATAATAAACTTCGTAAAAATGAAAAATAATATAAATAAAATTATTACAGTTTCGATATGATTGAAGTTGTATTAGAACTATTTTACTGAGTATTGTTTTAAATATTTGTTATTCAAACTGTAAAAATTTATTTAATGAAATTTCTTGATTAAAAAAAATAAACTGCACAATTTGAACTTAATAACAGGGGATGCGCAGTGAAGGGCCGCAATAGACCAAGCGCTCTGTCTCACTCGCACTAGTTACTGTATACGCTCCTTGCTCTCCGAACTACTGCTCACTTTGAATGCGTCTGGCAAGATGATAGAACCGTCGAAACTGTCCGGCTATTATGTAAACATAGATTAATAGGCCCCCAAAAAATTATATATAAAATTTAGGTTTTATAATATAACGTAAGTATAATTATAAATTATAATAGTTTAAGGGTGTCCGGCAGAGGGTTGCAACCATATCAACTGTCTGGCAATGAGCAACGCGAGTTTTGATATTATTATGAATCAAATATAAAAAAATTCAGTTTTATTTTATGATAAATTTGAGATGGAATTTTATACACCTTTGTTACCTGTTACCTGCCAAAGCCACCGCTGCCTCAGCTTCATGGGTGGGGATCATTCTTACCTGTACTAGGGACACACATAGAAAAATTTTCAGCTTTTATAAAAATCCGAAGGTCTGGCACTCACGGGCTCTTGGACTATAAATAAATTTATATAAACTTATAAATAATTATTCACTCAGAATTTGCCTCACTGTCAAACGATTATCGGTTCTATACGATCATCCACAATCCTATCTAGCTTGAACATTTCATCTTCTTCTTTTGTGACATGTACAACACAATTTTGCCAGTGAATGTTTGTTACAGTTTCCAAGGCTTGCATTAGAAGATCCTTTACATCTTTTAGTGTAAAAGTAGTATTTTTGCCTGCCACTTCACTTTTTACTTGAGCCTAAATCAATTCACAATGCTATGGTGGCAGCCTAAGTACAATTTTATTATTTTGTTGTATCATTTAGCGAAGCATATTCATTTCAAATTGTATATTCTTAGATTGTTACCGTTTTTGCATATATATTTTTAATGAAGATGTGGTGGAACCTTTTCTACCCTACGGCTGTAGTAAGATGCATTGTCCATTACAATTACAGCACCGTCTGGCAATTTTTTTAAAAATTCAGAAAACCAGTTTTCAAATACCAATCCATTCATATCCTCATGCTAATCTCCAGTTTTTTACTTTCAAATATTAGCAATGCATCTTAACAAATCCATGCTCAGATCCCGCATGAAGGATTATTAAACGTTTGCCTTTTCCAGATGGATTTTTCAAACCTGTAGACACTCCTTTAAGAAAAGCATCTCTTTTATCTCGAATAGATGTATCTATCTATATTTTGGAATTTGTATGACCTTCATTGAGTTAGGTTTAATCAAGGTAATAAATGGGTCTTTGTTCCCGCCTATACTATCTTAGGTAATGTTTAAAGTATTTGTCTGGTGAGCAGGTAATTAAATGATACGATTGATGACTTGGATATTTTATTATAATATAAGTCTTTTATTAACATCTGTTATCGTCATATCTTGTATGTTGATGATGACACGTGACGCGAGGCATTTCTTCGCGTCACTTACCAAACAGGTAATTTCTTCTCCATATTACAATATCATTGCGTTCTATTAAAAATGTAATTTTCTTAGTGCATACCATAAAATAAATAAAGGAGCTTTCAATTCATAGAAAAATTAGTATAATTTGTGGCTTACTTAAAATTTCTTTCTTTCATAACTTTATGTAATGTTGAACGAAAAATTTGTGGTAAATCTCGGCATTTTTTTATTTCAGTTAAAATTTTATTCAAAGTTGGTATTTTTCATGTTTTAAAAAGAAACTATGAACAATGCGTCGAATTATATTTTTTGTTGTATCGTCGAAGGTTTCGACAATTCCTGGACGACCTCCACGATGGTTAGAAGAGACAATTATTCCTGCGTTTCTAAATTATGCAATTATTCTAAACACTGTCGAGCTAACAACTCCTAATAAATAAAATTTGTTTACGTTAACTTCACACAAATGTGCTATTTTAGATTATTCAACGACAGAGCAAACGCAAGATTCTAATGGGTGGATAAATGCGTGTTGATAATCGAAAATCAGTATGTTTTCGATTTTGTATTTCGGCATTTAATTGGTTGATTCACAAATTAAAATAAATATACGTAGTTGTCTACAATGATGTGACATATCGTAAACGTCAGACGTAGATAGTGATTAAAATGAATCCTCCTGCGTTTTCGATAATACCGTTAGATCGAAAAAGTACATTTGGAAGCAATTTAGTGAATTTTGTGAGACTCGAAATTAACAATTATAATAGATAAATATTTTCCGATAATCATCATTACACTTGTTGTATTACTATTGATAACTTGCCCAACGTTTTTACAATTTTAAACACATCAATGGCGTTCACTTTTGTCCCTGGTTCATCATCTGAGATTTGTTTATACAAATTAATAACGTTTTGCTTCTCTGTAGACGATAAGTGATCTAAAATTACAGATCTCCTTTTTTCGGGGGCAGATGTTGTCTGTTAGTACTTGGGAGTATTATCTTAGTGGTCCGGTGAACTATAGGGAGACACGAATTTTTGACTGATTTTGCGAAAAATCGATAGTACTCACCTATTTTGAAGATTATCCGTCGAAAAATTTGCGGGTTATACACACTTTACAGAGAAAAATCCAAAAAAAGTTTTTTTTCGTCACGTAAACCATCACTTTTGGATTGAATATTTTATACAAAAAACAGTTTAAATGTATCGCACTGTACAGGAAAGTGATCAACAATATATATTCTCACAAATTATAATAAAATTTCAGTTAGTTTGCTGATAATATTTAAATTACCACTTTTATAAATATATATAATTGTAAGACAACAAATTTGTATGTGAATAGTTTTAATGACAGAATTGACAGATACCTTTCCGTGAAACGTAATGCATAACCAAAACCATAAATCTAAATATGTATTTTCTAACATTTTCATTTCATCATTCAATGCGAATGAGAACATTTTAAATTTGTTAGGTCATTATAAAAAATAAAATTGTTTGAACCATTTAATTTTAAATGTATATCACGTTTGGTTCTCTTCATTTTATACTTAATAATATACCATGAAACCATAACTTGAACATTTATATCAGTAGGGGTGCGTTCACAAACCAACGTCTTGAGTGTAAGAGTTATACTTAGGTACAAAGTGACCGTTCATAAAACATTTAATATATATCTCACACTCTGTAACACAGCGCTCATAAACGCACCACGGGAATCGCCGAAAGTGTACTCTTAGTTACCCGCTCGAGATCGAGTAAATTATTACCCTGACATGCGTAATTCGTATTACACAAATGCTCTTGTTTATAGAGGTTGATGCGTCAGTAATTGTTATTCTGTGGGTTGAGGTTAGCTATAAGTTTCCATCAGCAGAATATTTTCAAATTCCATTGGTAATAATGTTAAAGGTTAAAACACTCGACAATTCCTGTTTTACGCAACCAACGTAAAATAATTTCAATGTCTAAATCAAATTTGGACAGTGTCGACCTACAAATAGGTTGGGCGCGCTCTAATCGTTCAAGTTGGTTTCTGCCTAGGTTTCTACCCGGCGTTTGACTGACATGTTACCCTGTCAGAGTTCTCTCCTCACCCCGCCAATATATTATGAATGCAATCTAGCAGTCTAGAGTATATATACAGATATGCAAGCAACAAAACAAAATACGATACTTTGTAGCATGGTTGCCCAGCTGTAATCGACTACTTGATAATCATGGTATTTTTTACATTTATCAAGATGCGAAATCAAATATTTGATTAAAATATATCTTTATTGAATTAATTTAACCCAAACTCAAGAAAATAAATGAAATTATAAACACATTTATATATGATGATATCTTTATATTGTGTATTTGAAGAAGGACAATGAAATATAATCATTGCATTCATCCTTCCCCTTCATGAAAAATATCCAATACTTTGTAACGCGCACATCAGTTTATTCAAGAAGGGGAAGGGAATATAATCATTGGATTCACCATTCCCCTTCTTGAATAACCTAATAGGCATTACAAAGTATTGGATATTTTTAAAGATAGGGAAGGGCGAATGCATTCATGCATTCCCCTTCTTTAAAAATATCCAATACTTTGTAATGCCTATTAGGTTATTCAAGAAGGGGAAGGGTGAATCCAATGATTATATTCCCTTCCCCTTCTTGAATAATATTTGATTTCGCATCTTAATAATAATGTAAGAAATACCATGATTCTCAAGTAGTCAATTACAGCTGGCAATCATGCTACAAAGTATCGTATTCTGTTTTGTTGGTTGCATATCAGTATATATACGCTAGACTGCTAGAGTGCATTCATAATATATTGGCGGGGTGAGGAGAGAACTCAGACAGGGTAACATGTCAGTCAAACGCCGGGTAGAAACCTAGGGAGAAACCAACTTGAACGATTAGAGCGAGCCCTACCTATTTGTAGGTCGACACTGTCCAAATTTGATTTTGACATTGAAATTATTTTACGTTGGCTGCGGAAAACAGGGACTGTAGAGAGTTTCAACCTTTAACATTATTACCAATGGAATTTGAAAATATTCTGCTGATGGAAACTTATAGCTAACCTCAACCCACAGAATAACAATTACTGACGCATAACCTCTATAAACAAGAACATTTGTGTAATACATTACGCATGTCAGGGTAATAATTTCCTCGATCTTGAGCGGGTAACTAAGAGTACACTTTCGGCGATTCCCGTGGTGCGTTTATGAACGCTGTGTTACAGAGTGTGAGATATATGTTAAATGTTTTATGAACGGTCACTTTGTACCTAAGTATAACTCTTACACTTAAGACGTTGGTTTGTGAACGTACCCCTACTGATATAAATGTTCAAGTTTGGGTTTCATGGTATATTATAAAGTATAAAATAAAGAGAACCAAACGTGATATTGATTTATAATTAAATGGTTCAAACAATTTTATTTTTTATAATGACCTAACAAATTTAAAATGTTCTCATTCGCATTGAATGATGAAAAGAAAATGTTAGAGAATTCATATTTAGATTTATGGTTTTGGTTACGCATTACGTTTCACGAAAAGGTATCTGTCAATTCTGTTATTAAAATTATTCACATACAAATTTGTTGTCTTACAATTATATATATATATATATTTATAAAAGTGTTAATTTAAATAATACTATCAGCAAACTAACTGAAATTTTATTATAATTTGTGAGAATATATATTGTTGATCACTTTCCTGTACAGTGCGATACATTTAAACTGTTTTTTGTATAAAATATTTAATCCAAAAGTGATGGTTTAAGTGGCGAAAAAAAATCTTTTTGGATTTTTCTATGTAAATTGTGTATAACCCGCAAATTTTTCGACGGATAATCTTCAAAATAGGTGAGTACTATCGATTTTTCGCAAAATCAGTCAAAAATTCATGTCTCCCTATAGTTCACCGGACTTAGTCCATTTTCAAATTAGTCCTGACAAGAACTGTTTTTATAATTTAATAAAACAATGTCAAGAACGCAAGAACGAACAAATTTTTTTTTTATTATATCACTTTTCTTAGCAATCAAAACAAACAGTTCTATAGGTTAATTTGTTGGTTCGGGAACAGTGTGTTCCTATTGGCGTGGTGAGGTCTTCTCCAGTGAGGCTACCCCTTTAATCAT
This sequence comes from Galeruca laticollis, assembly GCA_963921935.1. Taxonomy (NCBI): domain Eukaryota; kingdom Metazoa; phylum Arthropoda; class Insecta; order Coleoptera; family Chrysomelidae; genus Galeruca; species Galeruca laticollis. Next base: position 235,503,056 of record OY998176.1, on the reverse strand, counting down.
TTTTCAGATCGGCTGGCCAGTTTCTTTTGAGTCTTCTGTCAATTTGCGGTTCTATTAGGGGATGGAGTAGAGGGTTGCTGTGCGATTCTAGTCTTTTGTGGTGCTTATTACTTTGTTCTGTAATTACATCCTGTATAAATGGTATTCTTAGGTCTTCGTGGAGTGTTAGATTTGACACGTACCAGGGTGCGTCAGTTATCATACGTAATATTTTAGACTGGCTTCTTTGGATTATGGTTATGTTCGACTTGCTCGAACATCCCCAGAGTTGTATACCGTACGTCCAGATTGGTTTGATGACAGCTTTGTACACGAGGATTTTGTTCTCTAGGCTCAATTTCGATTTTCTGCCTATTAACCAGTGTAGGTCTTTTATTCTTAGGTCAATTTGTTTCCGCTTCTTGAGTATGTGTTCTTTCCAGTTGAGTTTTGAGTCGAGGTGCACTCCTAGATATTTGGTGCTAAGGGATTGTGTAAGTTGGATGTTATTAAGTGTCACTGGAGGGCACTGTTCTTTTCTCAACGTGAAGGTCACTTGGACTGACTTTGTTTCATTCGTTTTGATCCGCCACTTATGTAACCAAGTTTGAATGTTATTTAGTTGTGCCTGAAGAATCGAAGACGCTGTAGCTGGGTTTTCGTGGGCTGCAAGGACGGCGGTATCGTCTGCAAAAGTTCCAGTGAATGTTTCATTGTTGGTTGGTAGATCTGCTGTATGTAGTACATACAACAGCGGTCCAAGAACACTGCCCTGCGGTACCCCGGATTTAATTGGAAAATTATTGGAAATACTTTCATTCATTCTCGTTCGAAATTCTCTGTCGCTTAGGTAGGATCTCAATAATTTCAGGTAGGTGATGGGAAGATATTTCTTTATTTTGAATGCCAGACCTGTGTGCCAAACCTTGTCAAAGGCTTGACTAATATCCAAGAAGGCAGCTGTACAATACTGCTTGTTTTCCATTTCTGTATTTATGTTATGAACTATTCTATGAACCTGCTGGACCGTGGAGTGCTCTTTCCGAAAACCAAATTGGTGGTGAGGAATCCATTCTTCTGTTTCCGGATCTGAATTGATTCTTTGTAGCAGCATTCTTTCAAGTATTTTTGATACCATTGGTAGCAAGCTTATTGGCCTGTATGAGGTTACTTCGTTTGGATTTTTGCCCTCTTTTGGGATTAAGATTATTTCAGCTGTTTTAAATAGCTTGGGCCAGTAGTTTAAGCGTAAGATGGCATTGAAGATAAGAGTAACGAGTATGATTCCTTTCTCTGGTAGTTCCTTTATCATCCTAGGAGTTATTTTGTCGAGTCCAGAGGCTTTTCGGTTGTTTAAGTATTGGATTTCTTTTTGGACTTCATCTTTGGTTAGTGGTTTAATTGGTGGGATGTTTTCTGGAATGTTGATTAGGTTACTTTCAATTTCAATATCTGGTGCGTCACTGTAGGGTGTAAATACTTGAGCTAGATGCTCAGCAAATAGCGCCGTTTTTTCATCGTCATTTCTGGCCCACTGTAGATTAGTTCCCTGCTCGTTTCTAATTGGGGGTACCTGGGTTTTAGGTTTTTTGGAATTTTTTATTGGTTTCCATATTGAGTTGTCTTGCCGGTTTAGATTCGTTATATAATATGTAAATGATCTTTCTTGTTCCTCTTTGAGTTTAGATTTTAATTGGTTACTTAGTCTATTCAGTGTGGTCTTGTCCGATGGGGCATGGCTACGACGCCATTTTGCTTTTGCCTTCCTTTTTTGGGCTACTAGCTTTTTAATTTCCGCTGGGATGTAGTGAACTTTATTACCTGTATTAGTTGCAGGGGTGGCATTTTGTGCGGCCTCTTTGATCATATAGTTTAAAGATGTTAGTGTTCCATCTATTTCGTCTGATGTTTTGAGACTTACTTGGAGGCTGATATCCTCTTCTAGTTTGGCTCGGTATTTTTCCCAGTTAGTTCTACTGTTATGTAACCTTGGTGTTATCGTTTTGTAAACTATGAAACTACTTATTGTTGCTATAATCGGAGAGTGGTCTGATGAGAGGTCATAGTTTGGCATGACGTCCATGTAAGCAGGGGAAATACCATTGGTAATAAATAAGTCCAGCAGGTCAGGTGTCTTATTTGGATCTGTTGGCCAATAAGTAGGGGTGCCAGTTGCCAGGGGGTGGTAGTTGTTTTCATGTATTAAGTTTACTAATTCTCTGCCTTTAGTAGTTGTGATACGAGATCCAAATAAGATATGTTTGCTGTTGAAGTCTCCCCCCGCAACGAATTTGTGGCCTAGAGTATCAAAGAAATTCCTGTAGTCTTCCTTCTTCAAGTTGTAACGAGGAGGGCAGTAGACTGCTGCAACTGTTAGCTCATATGACCTCATACTAACTTTTATAACTGTGGCTTGTAAACTATTTTGGGCGTATTTTGGTAGTTCAGCATGTTTTATGGTGTTTTTTTATCAAGATGGCCGATCCAGCATGGGCTGTATTGTCTGGGTGGTTTGATGAATAAGTTGTGTATTGAGGTATCCTGAAGTGAGTTCGACTTGTGAAGTGGCTTTCACTTATTAATAGAATGTCTATTTCATTGTGATGAAGAAATAACTCTACCTCGTTTTTATGTTGTGGAAGCCCATTGGCATTCCACTCTGCGATTTTAATGAAACTATTGAATTTTGGATACAAGCGTTGATAGCATGTTTAGAACCATGCTGTTTTGTTGTAGTAGTTGTTGAAACATGTTTTTAAATTCCTCAAGAAATTTGTTCATTATGTCATTAATATTAAAATTTGTCTGTTGTTCACTATCATTTCTTACTACGTTGGCATAGCTATTCTGTGGATGTATAGGATAGTGGTTTTGGGGCACTGGTTTCGTTTTATGCAGAATAGGTCTAGTTTGTAGTGTTATTTGCATTTTTTTGTATATTCATACGATTGTTGTCATTGTTTGGTTTAAATAGACTATGGTAGAATGCACATCCCTTATAGTTGGCTGGGTGGGCACCATCACATAGAGCACATCTAGCAGGGGTATCTTTACTTTTTTTGCAGGCTGTCGTATTATGTGCTCCACCACATTTGACACACGCAAATGGTCTGTTGCAGTATGACCTTGAGTGTCCGTACTGCTGGCATCTCATGCATTGTGTTTTGGGCGGTTCTATTTGAATAGCTCTGTTTTGTAGATTTGACAGCTTGTAGATATCTCTGTTGTTGTCTGCTGGTTCTAGATCGACGAAAAAGATATTCAGCGGTTCTTTTGTAATTCGGCTCTTACAATTCATTACATTTCTCACCTTGTGTCCATTTTTGGTTAGTTCTGATTTTATTTCTTCTATGTCCATAGTATGATGTAATTGTTTAATGACAATTCTATAGGCACGCTCTTCTTTAGGTTGGTAAGTATGGTGTATTACGTCGTTGTCCCTCATGTGTTTTATTACCTTCCTATATGTATCTGGTGTGTCACAACATATCTTTACAGTATTGTCGGCTAGGGATTTTGTGGTGTATTGTGTGCTTTCTGCTATTGTGCCCAGTTGTTCTATCATCTCCCCGTAGTTAATTACTCCGTATACGTATATTGGAGGTGGTTTTGGTGTTTTATTTTCATTTTCGTTGATTTTTGTGGCGTCTACTATCTCTTCCTGTGTTAAGGGGCTAAACTTGTTATTTGTTACTGTCTCTTGTGGTCTATTTGTTGCGCTAATTTTTCTTCTCTTTGTGTTTTTAACTACTTGCCAACTATTTTTGTTGGAGCTATTATTTTGCTCGTACTCGTCGTAACCTGCGAATTCTTCTTCACTAGTTGATGACATTCTACAGTAGTTTTGGCTATGTGATGCTTGCTGTGGAGGGGGTGGTTGGCTGACAGTATACTGGGGTTGTTGAGTATGTCCTTGCAATATTGGTTGAGGGTGAGTTTGAATTTGATGATGTTGCGGTATTTGTGTATTGAAAGGTGGGACACCCTGTACAGTACTTCCATTGTTTTGTGGCATCATTTGTTGGCTATAATTAAATTCCGGCCCATTAAAAGCTGGTAATGTGTTCATTTTTTTTGTCTCTTTTATTTACTAATGAGTTGTCCAGTTTTTATCATTAGCTGATAAGAAATTAATTTTGTTTTGTGATTCACTTTTTTTTTGTCGAAGCACTACTGATAACCGGAGCGATACACGTCTTTATGCTACGAAATTCAAATGAATACTAACGAACAAAATGGACACTATTTGTTTACAGTTGTCAATGATGATCTAAAACCTGCGATTTGACCAATCAGGAATCAACAGAAGTGCCAACTTATATTTAAATCAGTTCTAGATTAAAAACAGGGTATAGTTGTGTGTGTATGTTTTGGTCGGCGGCGACCACTCGGCAGTGCGTAATCGAATTAATGGATGCGATTCCTCCGTCGCTGGTGCTTTAATTTGAATGTTTTTATGCACCGATAATGTAGCTGACTAATTACATTTGTAGTTTACTAAACTTAACAATAAATTTGAAACTAAGTTGAACTGCCATTGGGCAGGTCGTAACAAACTTCTCAACCTTTCATTTCAGTACATTAATACTTTTTATTGTTGACAGGTATTTGCCGCTGACAGACCAGACAGGGCCGTATTAGTCCGGACATTCATGTTCTTGGGCTTCGCGGTGTTGGCTCCTACGTCTCCTTTAGTGCCGTCATCTATGGCTAATGGAAACGTGTGCATGCTCTACAACATCGAATGAAACAGTTGCTATCAATAAGCCTCGGACGTCGCCAAGTTTTGTTCACGTTTTCATTATTTCAATTAGATATTGTATGTACACTAGATTCGATGATGAAATTTGAATTTCCTGAAGTAGATTCAGGAAATATGAAAGCTTTTGAGACAGTTGTAAAAATCAATTTTTAAATTAGTACAGGAAATGTGTTGTAATTTTCGTATGATTAAATAATGTATAAATTATAAATATTTTCATCATCGAATAATCATTTACTTCATATTCGATTTAAGGTATGTTCTTAATTTTTTCTTGAAATTAGTTAGTCGCAATTTTAGTACTGTAGAAGAATGTGAAGTAAATTTGCAGGTACTCATTTTAATGAGAATTTATCAATAATTAAGCACAGCCCCTAGAATAAAAGTCACTTTTGTAATAAATTTTCTGTTTTTAATCGAAATTAATTTTAATTTTTTTTTCATTTTTATTTTCTGTGTTCGTATGTGATTGATTCATTGAAAATTGTTTTAACTTTCAGGTGCTGTGTTTCTATAAAAGTTTGCATTTAGGTTAAGATTTGATTAAAATTATATTATATAATGTGCTTACGTAGTTTTAACAGAAATGTGAACAAAACAAGACGAAAAATATTCATTAGTGTGGAAAGTTTATTAAACCCCTATATATTATAAAAAATACAAAAAAATTTGAAAATAATAAAGTATACAAAAAAATGAGTTTCTATTGTTTTAGGTATAATATTTTCACTTTATTCTTGATTAATATACTATCATCATGTTGCAAGAATTATATCTTATAGGGTTAGGTAATAATTAGGTTTATTTTCTGTGTATTTCAATTTCTTATGTAATATAATAGTTGATATTCATTATATATTGTGTTTAATTTCTGGTTAACTGATAAGGAATATGCTGATATTTGTGTTTGTTTCCTGCAAGTTTATTTACGTAAACAACTAATAAAAAATATTCAACGAAGCAAAAAGAAGATACGAATTATCCTTACTACATATTTGACCTTCTGTGTCTTTATTTCTTATAATTCATTATTAAAAGAACATTGCTTTCATGTACCCGATGTCTCAAATTCGAAGCATATTGGGATCTCGAAATCTGTTTTAGGCTGTATGATTTACTTTAACACTAGCCTACCCGACCAGACGTAGTCCTGTCTTAACTATGAATTCCAATTGGTAGGTATTATTAATAAAAAAAAATTCAAAAAAGTGTTTATTATTATAATGATTTATGATGTACAACATTCTTAGATTTTTTTTCTTGCGCGTTTATAGTTTTGTTGGTATTCCGACACGGGAACAGGCGACATATAACTGACCATGTGAAAAACATGGATTTTCAAAATTGATTGCACAAACACTTAGCGACTGCCCTTGAGTTCAGTGGCGTAACTATACCATCTGGGGCCCGCGGCAAATTCTTTTGATGGGGCCCTATCAGTTAAAATCGTCACGTTGTACTCAGTTTAATTTTAATAAACTTCGAGATTTTCAGCGTACTCAATTACACGTTGTATATGTCCCACTAATGACCATAAGCCTCCTCTCTTAGGCGAGAGGGAATGGTCTGTAGTCGCCACGCTAGCCCAATGCGTATTGGAGACTTCACATTCATCCATAAAACATAATATCTCAATGCATTCATTATCTATTCGCTAGCTTTTCGGAGAAGGTACATCATGAGGAAACCTGCGTTCATTTACATTGAAATAAAAATAACAATTTAATTTAAATAAGATATTTATTAAGAAAAATCTTTTTTTCGAGCTTTCTGTTCTGCAAAAGTGTCTATAACATCATCAAAGTTTAAAGATCTGACCATAGAATTTTCAATAGACAAAATAGCCAAGTTACATAACCTGTCTTGTCCCATAGAGTTTCTTAAATAGGTTTAGTTTTGAAAATGATCGTTCAGCACTCGCTGTAGTCACAGGAATTGTAAGAAATAACATTAATGCAGTGCATAACTTCAGGAAAGCTGCAGGACATAAAATGATTTTTTATTATTAATAACTCAGCAACGTCTCTAATACACGAAGATTTTTCTATTTCGTCTGAAAGTGGATCGAAAACTGAGAATTTCTCTGGCAAATGATTCAGATATGTCTTTTTTATATATCTCAACAAATTCTAGAGCTTTTTTAATAGATCAGTGTTATTTAAAGCTTTTAAAGTGGAAGGCTGCAAAACATTGAAATTTGAAACAATTTCATTCATTGGAAAGAAATGCGATTTCAGTTGGTTTATAATGATGTCCAATACTCGATAAAATATGTTCACTTTGAACAAACTTTCCGGATCTTGGAGACGCTCATCTTCGCAAAGCTCATCAAAATGGCGTTTTACCTTCCTCTGACGAGTTTTAGAAAATTCAGGAGTGATGGACCATTTTTCTGCTACACTATTTGCTTCCATTTTTAAACTTTCAAATTAATTACGATACCTTTCCAATTCTTCTAGACAAATTTTCAAACATTTTAAGGCATTTGAAAGATCGGTGGCTTTAGACTGCATAGATAGTAACTGGGATCTTACAATGGAAAACCAATAACATTATAAAATTGTAGTTTTCGATCTTCTTTAAGAGTGAAACAGCTTCATTTCTTTCATCTGATTTGCAATTTAACAGAATTGTTGTCGTTAGCGCTTTTTGGACTTCAAGAAACCGAACTTTTAAAGCAAAAACGGCATCATAACGTCCTGTCCATCTAGTAGGGTTTAATGTTGAAGTTGAAGACTCACTTTCTTTATTAGATATAAAACTTGATAAAATATTTCATCTTTTGATACTATGCCCAAAAAAATTATAAATTTGTTGAACTGTTTCAAAAAAATTTTGCATATCGATAACCTCTCACTGCATCATTGAGTACTAGATTTAAATTATGAGTAGCACAGTGAACATATACGGCATTTGACTCGACATCTTTTATGAGTTTTTGAACTCCACTATAAGTCCCTTTCATTGTGTTAGCACCATCATATCATTGTCCCCGACACTTATTTAGAGGAATATTTTTGTCACATGGATTTAATAATTTGGTTGGATATTGCTAAGGCAGTTTGATCCTTAACTTCATGCCTTTGGGATCCCTTTATCATCTTTTTCGATCATACAATAACGGTAAAGTTCATACATTAGATCAATTTTTGAAATATCTTGAGTTGTATCGAATACGATAGAGTAGAATGGTGCGGCATTTATGAGTGCATTTTCTACTTTTAGAACCAGGACAGAAATGAGCTCATTTTGTACTTTTGGACTTAAGTATTTTATCTGGCCCTTTGATTTACTTAACAATTCTCGTAAAATCGGGTCGTATTTTCCTAATAACTCAACAATACTCAAAAAGTTTCCTTTGGAGCTTGGATCACTGCTATCTGCATTTTCTCTGTGGCCACGCAAGGCTAAATTACACGTTGAAAGTGTCAGAGTAAGGAGCCTAGAAAGTACTTGGCGCCAAAAATATTTTTCTTTTTTTATTATAGACTCTTGCTCTTCATCGAGTGTTCCATGTAGCCGCCACTGTTCATGCGTAAGACAGGAATCCAGATGAATTTTTGATGTCTCGTGTCTTTGTATGGCATCTACAATATGTTTCCAGTCGTCATAGCCCTCAATCCAAACATTTTGTATTTTTTTAGATGCCCGATTTGCGAAAAACCAACACGGTTCAAAATACGCCTTCTGAAGTATTCAAGAATAGGATAGCCATGTACGTTTATGTTTCACGCCAGACTTGGAAACAATGTAGTAATGTTTTTCTAGAAAATATCTATTGTCACTATCTTTTAGGAAAGGGCCCTTAGGTTTACAATGTCCGCTTTCAATCACGAACCTTTTCACTTGATCAGTTAGCTCTTTAAAATTACCCTTTTCAGTCATATATGGCGAAGATACAATATTGTTTACGGTAAAATATAATTCTGTTTGATTTTTGCTAGTACCCTGTTGTGGTTGTTCTGGGTCTGGATAGTCACTGGTGTTGGGTGCTGCATCTGATAAATCTGGTATACTTTTAGTAAGGTCCAATTCTTCACTTTTGGAGCACTGTTCACTCGACTTTTCATTATTTTAGTCATCATTTTTCAAGTACTAATTATGGGTAGCTTTTTATTTTTTTTCTTCAGTCTCCCTCTTTCGTTTTTCGCTCCCACTTAAATATTTTCTGGAACTAGACATTTTAATATCTAACTTTCACAATCAGTTTTACTTTACCACCATTTTTATATTCAATAAAAGAACAAATACGAAAAATCAAAGATACAAATCACCAATTGTCAAAAAGAATACGCAGTCAGTAGAGCCCTCATAAAACAATATCAAATCCGGAATTCCCCTAACATAGTGTTGCTAGCTCGCCCCAGCAGCAGCGCCACGAAAAAGTGAAAACAAAATGGGGAAATCCCCGATCGTCAATGCTCACCCGCGCTGCCAACGTACCGCGACAAAATATGTAGAAACCAATGGATGCGTTCTAAAATGAATAGAGATGTGCAATTACCGGTATCTTGATTGACAATTTTTTGACGGTCATAAGTACGTAAAATTACTTGTTACGGGTAACGTGTACATCTCTAAAAATGAATCAACATATTTTTGTCTAGATTGGTTGAAATGCTTAACGATTAACTTGAAATTGTATTATGGTCTTTAGTTATCTCACTTTGGATTTTAAGCAGAACTTATAAAAATATACTTTTCAAATAAAATAAAATACTCAGGTACAATGTAAAAAAAAATTTGAGCTCGCGCGCCCTTTTGTGTCGGGGGCTCGTGGCATTTTGCCAGCTCTGCCACCCTATTGTTACGACACTGCTTGAGATTTATTTATCGACATCGCACGGAAATTGCCACCGTTCAAAGTCGAAAGGCATGTCGTTCGGAATCAAAGGAATCCTTGGAATCAAAACGCCTTCGCCTTTGTACTTCTCTTTCAAAATTGTGGCTTCGATGGCGTCGTTCGTTAATTTCTTCACCGCAAGTCTGGTGCCATTACAAAGACGTGGCTGATTTATATTCCGCAACATAATGATTACCGCTCCGATTTTTAATTGTAGATTATGCGGTGGTAATCCAGGCAATTCCAACGAATTTAAAAACTCCGTTGGATAGTTGACATCCTCTTGGTTAGTAACGGAATCAATCGATTTGTATGTCGTTAATTCGCCAGCTATCTTATTTTGAATCTGAAAATTCATTTCGTTGACATCAACGTTTTTTGCAAACCATATAACTTTTTCACTCAACCGTACATGATCTTTGTAATTTTGAACAATGTTTGGGAAAACCTTCTCAATGAGTTCTGTGTTAGTTTCAGTAAAGTGAAAAAATTGGTAGGAAATATGATGTATCCAGACGATGAGTCAACAGGTATTTTGCTATTACCAATATCGAGCAATTGTTTGGAAAAAACTTTTCCAGATTGGTCGTTCTGCAATTCGACTCGCATGTTCATATTTAATTTGAGCGTAACTTCTTTCCATAAAATGAATGACTTTAAACATGCGTTAAGTTCGTCGGCTGGCGTTGATCGTGGTATTACTGGTAGTGTTTGGCGAAAATCACCTGCCAATAAAATCATTGCACCACCAAACCGGTTTTGGTTCTTTCGTAAATCTTGCAACGTGCGGTCTATTGCTTCCAAAGATTTTTTGTGTACCATCGTGCACTCATCCCAAACTATTAATTTGCTCTGCTGCAACACTGGCCATCGCAGAATTTCTCGAAAGGTTGCAAGTTGGTGTTTCATTTATTTGCATGTTTAATGACAACTTGAGTGCGGAATGAGCTGTTCGACCGCCTTTCAACAATATAGCTGCAATATCTGACAAAGTAAGTGCAAGTGCGATACCATTTTGCAATCGACTCGTTGCCAAAATCAATGATATTAACAATGTTTTCCCAATCCCACCGGGAGCATCTAAGAAAAAAGATCCGCCAGTTCCATCGTTTGCTACTTTTATTACCATATCGTAGGCATATTTTTGTTCCTCATTTAAAATAGTAACGTTTCTCAGAACACTTTCTTTTAATGCGTCTCAACTATTGATTAAATGCGTCGTGCATTGGGCATTTTCATTACTGATTGTATTAATCCTTTGTTGGTAAGCATCAAGCACATGTCTTCAATTAAAATTAATGTTTCATTGTACATTTCTTGATTAATTTGCATTTGGTGTTCTAAGACGCTTCTTCTGATGTAATATATCTTCGGCCATGTGATCTTTATATTTGTTCCATAAATCAATCGGTGTTGATGGGAAGCATGTAGACAAAATTATGGAAAACAATGTTCGTATTTATTTAGTATTTGACGAAATAACAGCATCTTCGAGAGTGGTCCTAATGAGTGTCATTCTCTAGCAATCCTAAACGTTGACAGGCTTCTCTGTATGTGCCGCACAATACACCATCAAAAGTTGGGCCACGAACAGTGACTAACAGTAAACGCAAATAAAAACACTCGTCTTGGTTGGGATGGACTGTGTAAAGACGTCCTAGTGCATCGGTGGAACATACTTGAGGGCAACTTGGAACTGGCTGTTCTTGTTTCCGTCGTTGAAATTTCTTTAACGATTTATTCCAGGTATAATATCGTGGTATTTCGGAATAAAGCAGTGTTTTAGCAAATTCATCATTCTGGCACATTTCAATAGTGGATGGCGGCCTCTCAACTCGTAATACGTTTTCCATTGTAAAGTACACCCTTTGACCATTTTCCAGATGTACGGCCAAGTGAACTACAGTGGGGGTGTCTTTCATGTATTGGAAACGAAATAAACGGTTTTAAAGATTAAAATTAACTTTTCCGCATCTGTGGCCCTGAACAATATTCTATCATAAAATTGTTACTTGTATACACTTCGGGGATGTATCGTGCTAACAAAACGAAATTTCTCCAAAAATAACCAAAAATTTAGTGTATCTGGATTTATAGGACCCGCTGTACTCGCTAGTCACCTGAAAATCAATAGGGTACATCTGTGAGACACCTTGAACAATATTCAATCATAAAATTGGTCACTTTTGTACACTGTGGAGGCTGTATCGTGCTAACAAACTGAAAATTCTCCAAAAATTACAAAAATTTGGTATTTCAAGTACCATAGCACCCGTTGTACAGGCGTTAGTGAGCTGAAAATCAATAGGGTTTATCCTTGAGAAGCTCTCTGAATTATATCCAATCATAAAATTGGTCACTTGTATATACTGCGGAGGCTGTATCGTGCTAACAAACTGAAATTTCCCCAAAAATGACAGAAAGATCGTACTTAACCCTTTCAAGACTAACGGAACAATACGTCCCAAGGCATATTTTATTTAGACTATTGGGAATAGTGATCCCAAATAAACGTATATAAACGCCAATTCAGTCTTTTCAACGACCAAAGTAATCTAGCGTATGTTTGTTTACGAATAAAACGAGATAACCTCGAATTTTTCGTACACGTGGTTGCACCTAGTGCGTTTATTTAGTGAATTTGGTATTTGTTTTTTGATTAATTATTTGCTGTGTATCGTGTGTAATCATGTAAGTACCCCTACTTTAGCACGCCTAGTGTTTGCACGATATAACGTTTTGGCTGAGTCCATACGGTAGATTTTATTTTCGAGGGACGTTATGTCCCAGTAGGCTACTTTGATGGGATGATTCATCCCAGTAGGCGTAAAAATTGTTTTTCTTCTTTTCAGAATGAGCAAAAGAAAATTAACTCCTAAGGAGCTTGGAGAAATCGCTGAAAATTTGGACTTGTCAGAGACTGATACTGATCCTTATCGTAACAGTGAGGATGAAGATTCAGAATGGTATCCTTCGGGTTCCGAATCTGAACATGCATCTGAAGGCGATATGCAGACTTTAAGCTCCGATGATGACGTTATCGAGCCTGAAGGTAACGAAGTTTTTCTCGATAGTTATCCAGATACAGTTAATTCCAACGTTCCAAACGCATCGATAATTCTTCAACCAGTGCCTACAACATAATCTGGAATCCAGTGCCGCAGAACTATATCCCAAGGATTCAACTCCCCACTGCTAGGAATACAGAAATTCTTTTGAGCTCTATAAATAGACAGTCTACAGAAATTGATATTTTTCTGAAGATATTTCCAAGAAGCTTGTACATATTTATATCGCAATGTACTAATGAGAGGTTAACCATTTTGGAAAAGAAAACTAAGAAAAAAGTTAAACAATCAGACTCTTCAGAAATTATGATGGTAACTGGTGTTGTGATGGTAATGGCTTATAACACGCTTCCAAGTTTGGGTTGCTATTGGTCAAAGCATACCTCCATGGGTAATACTGCAATAAAAAAATGCAATATCACGTGACCGTAATAAACTACTTATATCCAAATTATACTTCAATAGCCCTGAGAATGTTTCAAACATACATATCAAAATGCAAGAACGGATTCGGTTTATCAGTCTATAGATGAAAGTATGGCGAAATTCAAGGGCAGATCGAGTCTAAAACAGTATTTGCCCTCGAAGCCCATCAAACGTGGAATAAAGTTATGGGTAGTTATGACCTCGATGTATATAGTGGAAAGCAGGATGGACAAGCAGATGGAACAGTAAGGGAAAGGGTTGTTAGAAAACTTACCAGCTCAATTACGAAAACTGATGTCGTAATATGTTTTGACCGATTTTTTACATCTTTGACATAGATGAAAACCATGTCATATGCTGCAGTAGGAACTTGTATTGGTACGCGAGAGAACATACCAAAGAGCCAGGGTAAATTAGAGAAGAAAGAATCAACATTTCTATGCACTAATGACGGGATTACGTTTACTAGATGGCTCGATACCAAAGAAGTTTTGGCAATTAGCAACTGTCATGGGGATCAGCGTACATTTGTTGACCGAAAGCAAAAATGCCCCGAGATCATCGCCTTCTACAACAAATATATGGGAGGGGTCGATTTGACCGATCATTTAGCTGGCCTATATGAATTTGACCGCAAGTCTACCAAGTGGTGGAAAAAGTTTTTTACAAATTATTAATGATAACTGCTGTAAACTCTTTTATTATTTACAATGAAGTGAGACGTAAAAATATTCCATTTTTGGAATTCTTGGTAGTCTTATCAGAAAGTCTTATTGAACAAGGCAAAAGCAAAGCCGGGGTGAAGAGACGTTCAACTTCCGGAAGACAATCAAAGCGGCAAAAAACAACGTTGAATGTTGGTGACCATATGCCGATTGTCAAGCAGAAACGGAGAAGGTGCATAAGATGTTCACAAATGAAGATGGAGAAACGGACAAGAACTGTTTGCAGAGCATGTAGTGTGCCGTTATGCAATTACTGTTTCACCCCTTTTCATATGTAAAATCATGTAATATTTTGACTAAAATTATTTGTTCAACTTATTTTTGTGTGTTTTTTCAAAACTGGTGGGAAATATTGTCCCAACGTAATGGACTAATGGGACCATATGTCCCACTAAAAAAGAAACTAAAATACGTTAAAAAAAATTGACAAAATTACGTTAAAAAAAATTGACAAAATTACGAACATCACTAAAAGTTTCCCAATTTCAAAATATGGAACCGCACATCAAATAATAAACTTAACGAAAAAAATAAAAATACGTCTTGAAAGGGTTAAAGTACTATAGCACCTGTTGTACTGGCTCTGCTGAGCTGAATATCAATAGGGTTCATCAGTGAGATGTCCTGAATAATACTCAATCATAAAATTGGTGACTTGTTGAACTTCGGAGGCTGTATCGTGCTAACAAACTGAAATTTCTCAAAACATGACAAAATGTCGTACTTCAAGTACCATAGCACCCGTTGTACGGGCTCTGGAGAGCTGAAAATCAATAGGGTTCATCTGTGATATGTCCTTAACAACATTCAATCATAAAATTGGTGACTTATTGCACTCCGGAGGCTATATCGTGCTAACAAGACATGTAAGGAAACGTGGCCGACGACAACGACGACGACATACACACAGGATTTTTTTTCTAAAAACCGTTTTTTCATGTTGTTGTTGATGGAAAACGTAAAACTAACTCAAAAAAATTCAAATTTCCAACTTTTTTTGGGGTAAACCAATACTTTTCTCGCATATAGATAGGTTGGGCGGAAAAGTAAAAATATGCCACATCGCCTAGTTACTATATACTGACATAGCCTTTTGAAAATGCGTGATCTCATTGTTTGAATTCTCACCAGCAACTTCGAATATAGCCTAACCTTTGTTTGTTCGTGATATATCATATCGATTTTACGGAATGGCAATATTCAACATTTACGTGTGCTTTAAATGTTTTGGAGAGTAACGGAAAAAACGGAACAATCCAATGAGTATTAACTTCAATTTTCAGCTGTATTAACTTCAATTTTCAGCTGATTCACTTTGACTATTGTTGACCTTCCGTTGTTATCAGTGAATCACCGGCGATAAAGTGGATAACCATCATTTCCACTAATTGTTTCTACTATTAATTGTTTTGGATAGCGTTTTGAACATTTTCCATCAACCATACACGGAGAATTTGAATTTAATATTCCACAGGGACCATGAATCATATATTTTTGTAACAATTTCATGTAACAATGGATCTTCATCATTATCGGCAATTTCTGCAGATATCACATCTTCGATTTCACTCGGTCTACCAACCAAATGAGAATGTGTGCATGTGGCAATCCGCGTTTTTGCCACTCGATTCAATACATCCAACAGCGCGTCTCGCCGAATACGCGATGTTTAACAATGAAGTCCATGAGTGATTTTTACTTTCTTTTGAACACCCTTGCGATAATGTGGCGATCAATGGGTGATTGGCCAAGAAATAATTCTTGTCGAATATCTGTCCACTGTGGATTGCATGTGAACGTTATAAACAAATCTGGTGTGCCATAATGACGTACATACGATATAGCATCCTGAGCGTATTCATGCATACGTCGCGGACTTCCGACGTATGTTGCTGGGAGAATAGTTGTTCTACCTACATTCTGTGCCTTTCTATCAGCATTGATGGCATCCCGTAGATGAATGTATTCTTCAGAACGCAGTTTTGCCTGGTTCAAACTGATGAATGTCAATCGCTCAGTTTCAACTTTCACGTACATATCCACAGCATATTGGCGGAAGAGGCGCCGACATTTTATGATATGATTGACCTCATTTTCCCGAACCATCAGTCTGTATGAATAATAATTCATTGAACTAATTTTTTTGTTTGTTTCGGAACCTGTAACTGGATGTATCATCTTCATTGAAAAATGATATTCATCTTCATCTTGCCAAAATAAGATAGGATATTGTAACGCATCATATGATCGATGTGTTTCGAACACACGCTGAAGTTGATTGCTACGCCGATGTAAAACAATATCTCGATTTTCTAAATTTTCACCCAGGACGACAATAGCGACTTTCGTCAATTGTTCGTGTATTGTCCTGCAGACGTCTTATCAGCTTTCATGACATTTGGTATACGTCCAAAGCGGTCGTGAATAATGCAACCAATTCGTTATGTTGATGAAAAACGTTTTGAGTCGTTCCACAATTGGTCTTTTCACCGCATTATTGTATGCACAACGCTGATCGACTTGTCTTGCTGAATCGCTCATAAAATAAATTTGTAGTCACTATTCGGCGTTGGCAATAAGGAACCTGTTAAATTATATTTACGAGTTACCTGTCAGAGAGACAGCAGATAGTAAGGGTTGCCGAACAAGCGTATGGTCAAAGAGATATAACATATGGAGTACCTCAGTGAACAATTTTAGGCCCCGTTTTATTCAATCTTTACATAAATGGATTATTTTCATTGCGCAGTGCAGGACATATAACTGGGTTCGCTGAGGACACTGATATTCCTTATGAAGCAGATAACTGGTATGAGCTAAAATTAAAAGCAGAAACTGACCCAAAACTGATAAAGACCTGGTTTGATAATAAAATACTTACCATAAATTTCAAAAAAACATTTTACCTACCACTATTTAACTCCAATTTAAGCATAGAACTATTCAAACCTCTTGAAATATCACAAAATGGATAAAATTTTAGCATCAAACCTGTAACAAATGTGAAATATTTAGGTATTATCATGGATACAAATTTAAGCTGGGAAAAAAACTACAATTCGTCCTTCGTCCTTTACAAATTTAAATACCTTAGAAAATTCATACCTGCTAGATACCTTCGAATGCTGTATTTCGCACTAGAGGAAAGTCACCTCCGTTATGGTATACTGGCTTGGGGAAGTGCCCTGAAAACTCACATTCTTCCGTTAGAAATCATTCAAAAAAGATTTCTGAAGATCATTATGTGTAAACCCTATACCTATTCTTCAGATCGATTGTATAGGGAAAGTAACATAAGGGACCTGAAACAGTTGTACTTTCTATGTGCATCTATAAAATACCACACAATAAAAGATGTAAGAAACTTACCTGCACATAGATATGTAACTAGGAACAAGTACCACTACATTGCTCCGAGAATGATAAAGTCCTTTTGTCAACGATCTTTATCATTTCTAGCTCCGAAAATCTATAATTGTATTCCGGATAATATCAAGAATATGAGTAGTGATATTGTTTAAAAAAAAAATTGAAAAAAATTCTCTACAGACAAGAAATTTTGTTTTGGTGGGGTAAACATATATTACTTTACTTAATATAGAAGTTACGTTTACTCAAATTTCTACGTTCGCTTAAATCTAATATTGTCCATATGTACATATATTTACTTTGGTCCTAATTTTATTTTATTCAAAACTATTGAACAATATACAATACTGTTAAATTTAGTGTATTTGTTTTAACTTGTATTTTTAATTGTGTTTATTTGTATTTTGCCGAAACAGGTGTATGCACACCTCTCGGATACCTTAGGGTTTATTCATTTATTCACTTACATAGTTGTTTAGTTGCTTTATAAAATTGTGTTAATGTTTTAAAATTATCACGATTATTAGAGTATCAACATTCTCGGTCGAACTATCCTACAGTGCGGACGTATTGATTTGAGTTCTCTTGCGATAAGTGATTTACTTACCTAGCAGTTTCCTATTATTATTTTTTCTGTGTTGTATATAATTAGTGTAGCAACGATACTGTAAGTAGCTTTTATCTATTTATTTGTTTTGCCCCGGCTCTGAAGCCCAGATGTCCGGAGGCCAATATGAAAAAGGGGACAAGGACCCACCTCTGCGATCAACGAGAAGAAATTGTCCTAATGTGCATGTGGAAGAAATTACATTTTCTGGAGATATTGATATGAATCATGAAAATAACCAGAATACGATGGATTTAACAATTAATAATAGTTCAAACGAAACGGTGAACAAAAACAACGATGATACGGAGTCAGTAAAAAACTTACTAATAGGTTCGAATATATCATGTAATGTAAACAGTGGTCGTAGGCCAGTTAATACAGACAATAGATTTCTACCGACCGATTTAGGTCCATACTTTATTTTTGTAGAGCATTTAGAACTAAATATTGGTCGATTACATCCGATGAAATTAGGTAAAAAGTTGTTAGCGCTATCAAATTATGAAAATAATATTACTGAAATAACTAGTGTTGGAAAAAATCGCGTAAAAATTGAAGTAAATTCGAGTAACCATGCTAATAAATTAGTAGAAGAACCATTTTTCGAGAAAAATAACCTGATTGCATACATTCCAAATTATTTAACCGAAAAACGTGGCATAGTAAGAGGTGTTGACACATCTCTGAGCGAAAATACTCTTTTAAATATTATAAAATCGAACGTTTCAATTAAAAAGGTACAACGTTTGAATAGAACAGTGGAGAAAGATGGCGTTATACAGCGGGTTCCTAGGCAGATGATAATTGTAACTTTTGTTGGCAAATTAATCCCACAATTTATTTACATTAATAAAGTTAGGTGCTCTGTCGATACCTATGTTAGTCCGGTCATGCAATGTTATCATTGTCTTAGGTACGGTCATACATCGTCTCAATGCAAAGGTAAGAAAAGGTGTAAAAATTGCGGATCAGATGAACAAACTGATAATTGTCCGAATAGCTGTAGTAGATACTGTGTTCACTGTCAAACTAGCAACCATTCCTCTTCGTTCAAGGAATGCCCAGTATATATAAAACAAAGGAAAACCAAGGAAGCTATGGCTAATTTGAATATATCATTTAAAGAGTCTGAAAAAGTAGTCGATAATCCCAGCTACACCAGCATTATCCAAAAAAATAGGTTTGCTCCACTAGCTAATTCAGAAGATGATTTTCCCACTCTAAAACCTTCCAGTTATCAAAATCGTTACTCTAGCAATCCTCTAAAAGGAAATAGTCCAACCTCACCTACTCCGGAAATTAGCTCAAATCCTCGTAAAAAGAGAAAAAGTAATAATACTCTATCTGACTTCCCTCCCAGTCGTAGAGAATACAATACCAGCTTTTGTGCAGGTCCTGTATTCCAGTTTAGTCAAAAGAATACTGAAAGTGATTTTGATAAATTTGCCTATCAACTTAGTTCTAAAATAAAAACCATGCTTGAAAATTTCATACGAGATATGCCTCAATCTTCTTCATGTGCAATCAATAATAAGTTAATATTTAACGAAAATGATATTGATAGTAAAATTAAAAATATTGTCGATAGTTTATTCAACTAACCTTGGTCAATACTAGCTTGAAAATAGTTCAGTGGAATGCCAGATCTTTAAACTCCAATAAATTTTCGTTAACACAACTTAATGTTGAAGACCATTTTGATATTGCTCTGATATCCGAAACCTGGTATAAACCAGCGGATGCCAAAAGGTTTCAAAAATTTAATATAATAACAAAAGATAGAAACAAAGGACATGGTGGTGTGGCTATATTCATATCAAACTCAGTTAAATATGAAATTATTGAATTTGTTAATAACTTCAATCCCAAAATAGAAGTATGTGGTATTAACACTACTTGTACAAACCTTCGACAACTAAAGCAACTGTACAAGATTATATCAATTTATTTAACCAGATTAAGCACGAGTGTATCATCGGTGGTGATTTTAACGCTCATCACGGAATCTGGGGTTCGGAGACGTGCTCGACAGATGGTAATATACTAGTTGAAGCGTTAGATTATTTTCCTGCTTTAGCTGTAGCTAATAACGGTTGTGTCACAAGAATTTCTTCTCCAGGACAAGCTAAATCTGCTGTAGATCTGACTATTTTATCTTCAAAATTGTGTTCTTCATTTACGTGGTCCGTTTTATCGGACACATATGGTTCTGATCACTTCCCTATTAGGATTGTGATCAACGATATCCAAAAGGAAATTTTTTCGGTTAAGCGTACTTCTAAATGGTCAATGTCCAACGCTAATTGGAAGTTATATCACACCTCTATCATTGAATCATTCCAATCCGTCCATATTTGCAACGATTCTAACGCCATGATATCTTTTCTCACTGATACAATAACGGCAGCTGCAAATAAGTCTTGTAAGGTAATAACATCAATTACTCATAATCCGACTAAATACATTCCCTGGCGGGATCAAGAATGCCACGCAGCGACAAATTCTAGGAAAAATGCGTTAAAAGCTTACAGAACAAACTTAATCCCTTCTAACTTCATTGAATATAAAAGATTAGATGCTATGTGTAAACGGTTATTCAAAACCAAATCAAGAACAAATTGGGCCAAATTTTGCTCCTCACTTAACAGACAAACTCATCCAAGCAACATATGGAGAAGGGTTAATAACGTTCAAAGTGTTAAAAAATCTTGTATAGTCAACGAAACATTAGTTGAAAACTTGCTTCAAAAAATTGCACCCGACCACGTCCTTTATCCAATAGACTGGCCTATTAATTCTCCAGAACAACATTGTTTACTAGCACCGATAAACATCAATGAAATAAAAACAAGTATTAAAACTTCTAAAAAGTCTAGTCCAGGAATTGACGGAATTAATTACCTTATGCTAGGAAACATGCCGGATGTAGCGTTACAGTTCTTATGCAAAATCTATAATAATATCTTGATGAAAGGAGACAATTGCGACTCTTTAAAACAATGTCTTATCGTTCCAATTCCGAAGTTAAATGATTCAACTGCCCTCAGACCCATTGCCCTTATGTCTTGTTTATTAAAAACTTTTGAAAGGATTATGAAAATTAGACTGGAATGGTGGTGTGAAAGCAATAATGTTTTTCCAGACACACAGTTTGGTTTTCGTAGGAAAAGAGGCACAGTAGACTGCATTGCACATCTAGTCACAGATATTCAATCAACGTTTACCGAAAACAATTATCTTGCTGCATTATTTTTGCACATTACCGGTGCTTACGATAATGTTCAACTGCATTCTCTTTTTAATAAATTAATTCAAATTAGTATTCCATCCAGATGCGCGTATGTCTTGGTTGAACTATTTATGAATAGACAAATATTTATTCGGTGCAACAACCAAATTCTTGGCCCACGACTTGTTTTCAAAGGTTTACCGCAGGGATCAGTTCTAAGCCCGCTACTCTTTAACCTATATACCTTAAACGTACATGTTATGGATATAGTGTGTAACATATTGCAATATGCAGACGATTTCTGTTTATATGTAAAGGAAAAGACTTATCAACAGTGCATTGAAACTCTAAAAGTCATTATGCAACATTGTAATAAATGTTTCTCAGATCTAAGTCTACACCTATCACCTAAAAAATCTTCTGTTGTATTCTTCACACGACATCGTCTACCAGCTGTTTCCAACCTGCAACTCACTAATATGACGATATCAGTTAATAGAAATTATACTTACTTAGGTATCACACTGGATTCAAAACTAACTTTGAATGATCACATGTATTGTCAAATGTGAAAAAAGTTTAAATATGCTGAAAGTTGTTAATCGTTACGATTGGGGCGCTGACCCCAAAACCAATCTTATGTTCTACAGGGCCTATACGAGATCCATCTTGGATTATGGAAGTTTTTTATATGGCTCAGCCACAAAATCTCGCTTAATCAAATTAGATAGAATACAATTCAAGGCTTTACGATTGGTTTTAGGTGCTCTCAAATCCACACCTACTAACACACTGTTGGCTGAAAGTGGCGAACCTCCTTTACATCTGAGGCGCTTATTTCTTGCAGAAAAATTTATTCTTAAATGTACATCCAATAACCAAAAAGTACTTACTACAGAAGATAGGTCAATTATCAGTCAGCAACCTAACAGAAAAATGGTGGCTAAATAAAAATTCTCCAATTTTAGCTATTGCATATCCCAATACATCACACCTGTCAATTAATAGACACGAACAAAGTGCTTTTTCAGCGCCTTATGAAATATCTTTTTTTTCGTGTACAGTAGTTATACCTAATTACGACGTACCAAGTAGCTATTGCACAACTATGGAAGAATACTTTGGAAAGCTGGGTAATCTCTGCAGAATATTTACAGACGGGTCCAAATCTTCTTTAGGTGTGGGATGTGCTGTATACATATCTAACCAGGAAACAACACTACAATATAAATTAAATTGTCATTGCTCAATCTTCACTGCAGAGCTATTGGCCATATATTATGCACTATATTGGGCTTTATACAGTAATCTCCGATATCAAAACTTTGTCATCCTTTCGGATTCCCAGTCAGCTTTAACAGCCATTAAAAACTCTGCAAGAAGTATATATCGCAATAGTATAATCGTAAAAATATTATGCATATTAGTTGAATTAAGACAACTTAACAAGTCTGTAACGTTTATGTGGGTCAAAGGCCACCTTCAAATCTCTGGAAACGAAAAAGTTGATCAACTAGCGAAAGACGCAGTTCTTTCCGGATCGGAAGATCTTTGTTTACCATGAAGTGACGTCATTTGCTCAAGAAAGGAGAGTATGAGACACAATTGGGAAATAGAATGGTCACAATTCTGCAACAGAAGTAATAACTCGTACTGCAAAATACACCCCACTCTTCCATCCACAAGACTTGAGGAGCATAGTCATCATATAAGAAAGATTAACGCTATGTACTTCAGATGTCTCGTTAGTCATGCAACAGTACGCGCATACCTTAAATGAGCGACTCCGAATTGTGTGATTGTAATGAAAGTTATGATGATATTAATCATTGGATGTTTAGCTGTCAACATAATAGTCAAGCTACAAGATATCTGATGGAAACTCTGTCTAAAGAAAAGGTTCCTCTCCCACAAAGTCAAGTTTCTCTGTTATATTTCTCAGTCGGCGACATACTATGGGTCGCACTATATTATGGGAATTTCTTAAACGTACCAAAAGAAAAATATAGAAATCAGTACAACTGTATTTTAGATGTAGAATGGTAGAGGTTAGTTGTAGTATACCTATTGTCTTTCCTTTGTAACAATGATATACCCCCTTACCCTTGCCTTTATTGTGTGTTGTAGATAAAGTCGCTATGACGGGCACCTTAGCGTGAAACGAGTGTCCATGTCTATTATCCTTTCTTCTTTGTTTTCTACGAATTCTGTTGTATAGGGCAATGAATGATGTGTGACTTGGATATGAGTAAATATGTTTGCTACGACATGTCCTTTGTTTCCCTTTTTATGTCATATTACTTATTTACTTATTTCGTGGCTGAATGGGATCCAACTCCCAAAGCCAATAAACGAGAGAAAAAAGAGTATCAACCAAACTTAACAATGCAATTTTAATTTTAGATTGTTTAGGTAATGTTCAAGATTTATATAAATACTTATATTTTAAATGTTTTATTCTATGCCACACACGAGGGCTTGCCCTCCTGTGGTTTTTCTAAATTTTATGAGATTTTTATGTATGAATATATTTTGTAATTGTGAATTTACATGGTGATTAAATATTATTATTATTTGACCCTGGAACTTGAAAGTTGGCATAACATTTTCTTGAATAACTTTTGTTGCACCAAATAACGTCATTTAAAACAATTATTGTATTGCTTAATATGAGTAAAAAAATGTTTAGAATGTGGTCCATTTCCGGAAACTCTGGTGGTGGTACCAATGACGCCAATTTGACTTGACCGCTCGCTTAACACAATTCAGGAGTTTAATTATTAAACTTAAATGCCTTGCAATATTGGCACACAACGTTCATTGGCCAAATAGCAACGATTATGTTGTTCATTTCGATTCCGTTCAACTTCATTCCGCGCTTCGCGTTGCTCGTCAGCTTGACTTGCTCTTGTATATCTTTGACTCGCAGCATTGAGAGTTCTGCGAGTTAAGTTTGTACGTCTAATTGGTGGGGCATTTTCAAAAACGAAAATTCAACTGTAAATTAAATAAAACTATTGTATTCTTCTTTATAACCCTATCACTTATGCTAGTAACGTGTATGTTAGTCTATCCAAACTTACCAAAACTCGATATTAAATGGAACTTTTAATATTACGCGTGATGGCTTTGAACTAACCGTGATGTGCACTAAGAAATTCAGTTTTCTCACATCCTTTTTGTAAGAAATAATAAATTAATTATTTTATATGTATTACTCCGACCGAAGTATCTGTTTTAAACGATATTCAGTTTTTTTACATCCGCTTTGACTCATTCTGTTTCATCTAAATAAAATATATTTCTTTGGTTTCTTATTTCTTTTATAATCCTTAGGTATTTTCTTCTTCATGTTACCATATCGCTTCTATCTATTAAAATAGACTTTCAGGAATGTTTTTTCCGGCGAAAACCTTTTTCTTTTAAAAGCTTCCATAGTGTGTTTCGTCGCAGTGGAGGGCCTTATAGACCCACTCATTACAAACCTAACCTAACCCAGGGTAATCCTTATCATCTCGAACCGTGTCAAAAACATTGTCTACTGTCGGAAATTCTTTTCTAAAGAAGAACGCATACACTTTCCTCCGAAGTCTTTCTTTCAAATGATTTTATATTTGAAATTTTGGTTTTACTGGAGCTTTACGTGCTGTTCGAAACTCGTCACATTTCTCTTCTTTAATAACTCTGTAAATCGTAGATTTCCCAACATCAAGCCTACTACTAACTAATTCCACTGTGTCATCAACACTTTTACATACTGTTTATCTGTAAATGCTTTAAAACAATTAAATATTAATGTTTTTCATTAACTGTTAAAGGATCGATTTTTCGGCGTTTACGCGGCCCTTCCAAATTTTCCATAATTCTAGAATTCACCATAGACTGCACCTTGCAAGTTGCAACTAAACCACTTTTAGCAAACTGTTAAGAATACACGACTTGGACCTCCTCACAAAATGGGAAAACCTGCAATCGCATTTTCGGTGAAATTTGTTGTGAAGGTATTTATAATTCGATTACTGTAAGAGATTCTTGGAATTAAAATAAAACAAAATGTCAAACCTTTATTGGCAAGTACGTACTTATTGAAAATAATCTTATCATACGGCTATGTAATCTTTAATATAGGGCTTTTGGCCTGTCCAAACCTTTTTCTATTGTTCTGTACAGCTTATAGCTATAAAAGACCAATAATAGATCGAAAACTTGTATTAGCTCAGGTACATTTATGAAAATTTTAGGAAATATTTAGGATTATTTTGTAATAATATTTAAAATGACCGTACTAAGTTTTGCTTTAGAAATTAGGCCTTATTACTCTCTCGTAGATAAAAATTCTTGTCAGATGAAAATTTGAAAAATGTTTTGTTCTTAAACCCAAATTGCGAAGTGGCCAAAAATATTTACTATTAACAATTTTTTGCAATACAACTATGATGAATTATACCAGGTAATGACATTCTAAAGGTTCACTTAGCTTTATTTACTTTTTATTAGAACGAAAAACCCAAATAACTTTATAAAAAAACTATACTAATTTTACTCATCCTTAGAACTTGCAATCATGACCATATTTTTAGTAATTTTTATTTTTGACACATTACTTTGACAAACAAAAGCCGTACTCACACAAACCAATGTAAGATTGATTTTGTATATTTTCATTTTTAATTACTTAAAAGTTAATATACTAAGATATTTTATAATATTTACCCACATTAAAAGCAATATGTTGAAAGGTATTGTCATTTATAATATTTTATATTGTTTTATTCTATTTTGTTTATGTAAAACAGTCTTGTAGTTCGCGCGACTGCAGAGACTCCATGCGCGGGCGGCGGCCACCTGCCGCCCATACATCAAACCGTCTCTTATATTATTTGTCTATGGAGGACAGAGCTTCGTTAGTTGTCAAGCAGGGTGCATCACGTGTAGGCAGTGTTGCCAGAAATGCAGAATTTTCTTCAATATGCAGAATTTTAGCCTTCAAAAAGACCTAATGAAGAAAAGAAGAATATTTCACGAAAACTACTAAAATATGAAGAATTTTTGTAGATTCACTTGTTTTTGCAACTATTTCATTCATTTCGTATGCGTTATGACATCTTTCGGTAAAATGGTTTAGCTACGACTTGAAATTATTGGCAATTCGGCCTAGAGATGGCGCTAGCAATAGCAAAATAAAAATATTGCAATGTGCTAAGTGTGCTACAGCTTTTTATAGTGAAACTGAGGAAGTCCCGATTCCCGCTTTTTAATAAGTTAGATGTTAAGTATTGGTTTGGTATGAAGTATGAACATAAAAACATTGAAAACTGTGAAGGTATTTACAGGACCGGGACCAAGGGGGGGCAGGGGAGGAGCCACCCCCTCCAAAGCCCAGGCAGTTAGTTCCAAATCCAAACACAGTTGGCTACAAATAATATTTTTTTCGTTAATTTCTTTTCTTTTTTTAAGTATGTATATTATTGAACTGTTTTCGATTATATTTCTTAAGTAAGGTGTTTTTGTTCCTATTTTTCAAACAGGAATATTTTGGAAGTATTATAATCTAATAGTTTAAATTTGGATTTTTAAGATTTTGCTAGTAGGTTGCATTTTTAATATGTTAAAGCCTATACTTGTTTATATTAATACATATACAAAAATTTAGTTGGTTTTTTATCTTTCAACTGATAGAAAAGTATTAGTTGTAATCAAATGTATTTGCCATAGTGCAGCTATAATAGCAAGTACTGCATGCAATGTTTTACCTGCAGCTCCCCCGAGGATTTATTACGTGCCTCAAGCTCATATGTATCCGCTAGTGGTAAACGGTCTGCTCAGCTAGCCGAATTACAGGAATATCTAAATTATTCTAAAAAAAAATTTTAAACTTTCTTCTACAAGGTGGCTGTGTCTGCACCAGTGCATTGAAAGGGTTTTAGAAATGTGGTCTACTTTACAGCACTTTTATCTACTGATCTCTACTGAGGACCATCTTAAACAAACGCAATTTATACTAGACGCTTTGAATTGTAACGAGACCAAGGCCTACCTTTTATTCCTAAAATATGTTCTAAATTTTCTTAATTCTTTTAATGCGCTCTTTCAGTCCACCAATTAGCAGCAGAAAGCAGACGTATATATCTTTTTCAAATTTTGTAATAACTTTATTAAAACAAATGAAATTAATGTTAACTGCAATCTATCAAGTAACTTTGTCGATATATGGAAAGTTTATTTAGGACTGACTGACTGACTGTGAAAAATTCATTATAAATTTAAAACAAAATGTGCAAAAAAATTAGATTAAAATGTTTAGAATTTTATACAGTTAGTTGTAGAGAAATACAGAATCGTTTACCGATGCATGATAATTTTTTTTAATCAGTTAGTGTTTATAACACCAAAGATTGCTTTGGCACTAGAAAGACCTGAGGAATGTCAACAACTTTTGGCGGTTATAACAAAATTTCAGCCAGTTATAGATAAAAGAAATGAAATTGAAACAGAGTGGCGAAATATTCAATTTCACTTCAGTGATGAAGAGAAGGTCGAACTACTGGCGTTTTCAATTTCCAAATTTTGGCAGAAAATTAGATATACCAAAGACTATTAGACGAAAGTTTGTTATTTAATATTGGCACTTAAGCATTACTTGTACTTTCGCTATCACAATCAAATTCAAGAGCTGAAAGGGTGTTTTCGATAATGAATGATGTGAGAACAAAAAACGAAACAGACTTCAAGGAAATACATTGAATTCTCTTTGCGTATTGCGTAGCCATTTTCAAGAGACGGGTACAAATTCTGTAAAAATGTCTGTCACCAAAAAACATTTAAATTTGATGAAATCAAAAAATTTATATTCCCAATTAGGTATTATGCTAGACACTTTTTTGTTCTGCCTATAAAGTAAATATGTGATTTCTTTTTTCTTTTTTTTCTTTGTCAGTAAAGTTAATTATTTTTTAATTTCTTTTATCAAGTACGTAACTTACCTACTTCAGAACTCAGCAGCTTTTCTCTTTGGTTTTTGGCCGTACTAAATTTTACGGAATATAAAATATTCATTATGTAGACTTTGGCCTTACTAACGGTGGGTGTGTACTCCAAAATGACGTCACACACCACTGCAGAATTATGAAGAATTTTGGAGGTGAAATTGAAGAAAATTCATATAAATTATCTGGCAACACTGCGTGTAGGTGAGGTTGACATTTGGATTGTCTGTTTGCTGTTTCTATCACAACCACTCCTTACACCCATTCGGAGAGTAAAAATATTAAAAAACTAACAATTATAAAAAACGACCAATGGAACTAACATCGATTGGTTTCAACATCTAACTTCTTATCTGTGATAGAAATATTTTGCGATCCTTTAAAATCCATTAAACAAATTAACCTCGAAAATACTCTTTTATGCCTAACAAATATTTTAAATCCGTCTCTGGAGCAGCGCTCAAATAGTCGATTACTGTTCTTCAAGGGGTTGCCAACATCCTGTCAGGTTAGTAAGTTCCTGAATAATAACTTGTTTTTTATAAACATTTATTCCTACCTGATAAAATAAATCAGGTAACAGGTAAAAAAGAGCAACAAGTATTTAAACCATCAAGGAAAACGGAAAGTGAGGATGGAAAGGAAGACCGACCGGATGTTGAAGCCGTCTGGTCGTGTGACATATGTCTACAAGAAATATATTATCTACAGTGTTGTCAAGTTGGTTGAAATTTTCATTTTAACTCTTAATTATTCTGAATATAACCAAACAAAAACATGAACTATCGCAGGACGGAAAATCAAAAGTATAAACGTATAAATCAAAAAGCAATTCGCTTATTATTTAATAATCCAGCCCCAATGTTTATCGACCATCGTCTTTGGTAATATCTTTTATGAAATTAACTGTCTCGACCCTTACTTCGTGGAATCTACTCATAATAGTGTTTTATATGAAACTCAATGTTTCTAGCTAATTCCACAATATAATGAACAATATTAAAAATTCTAAAAAATTGACAATTGTTTCGATAACTGAATATCATCGTCAGAATGACAGAAGTTACATTTCATTTGATGCCTACCTGACGTTTAGTAGTTATTTTTGGCTAGACCAAGAAGTGACCTACCTTGTGATTGACTTAATATACAGAGTGATCCATTTTAAATGGAAACACCCTCCTAAAATTTGAAGTTGTAAACCGAATTTGATAATTATTTTTTTGAAATGTCAAGTACTAAAAGGTCTACCTTGGGACAAAATTTGAAATATTTATTCCAATTTTGAGGGCATACTACGATATTTTTTCTTAGTCGAAAATCGGGATTTTTTATTAGCAATTTGTTTATTAAAAAAATCACTACGCCACTGGATTCAGAGTGTCTCTAAACAGGTGTGACCAAAATTTCATGAAAAAATATTCATTAATAATAAAGTTATGTCAACTCAAAAATTCGAAAACCCACACAGCTAACAGTCACAAAAACACCCTATATCAACAGATATAGCCATGAGAAGATTTTTTTTATGATTTCAACAATAAAGTGCCACCAGATGAAAAAAAAACAAATAGCGTAAATATTTTTAATGAAAATAACGGAATTACATTGACACTTGTGAAAGATTTAAGTGTACTATTGTCAACAATATTCACCTTACAGTTCTTCGGATTATTTTGTGTCATGGCTGCAAGATTGAGCGTAAGAGAGAAAATTGAAATTGTACGCCTTTCGGGAGATGACGTTAGAAGTGCTAGAGAGGTTTGTAGAGTATTTAATAAGAGACATCCAGATCGTCCTCGTATTAGCTGCGGTACGGTAAATAAAATATTCAATGAAACTGGTGCAGTATCAAAAATGTTGTTAAAAAGTAATCCTGTACAAAGACGAAACGGGAATGACAGGAATGATCAAATCAATGCCACTTTAGATTTGAATATTCCACGAGAAACTATTCGGAGATGTTTCAAGGCGAAGAATATTAAACCTTTCAAGCCAAAATTTTTACACACACTACAAGAATGCGACGAAGCAAGACGTATGGAATATTGTTTATGGGCCCAAGGGGAATATTTAAACAATAGAAATTTCCTACAAAATATTTTATATACCGACGAAGCCACTTTCACTACAAATGGAGTAGTGTCATCACAGAATTGTCGCTATTGGACAGCGGATAATCCCAACTGGGTAATAAATTGTTTAAGTCAGTATTCCCAAAAAATCAACGTCTGGTGTGGTATATTGAAGGAACGAATTATTGGTCCTTTCTTTTTTGAGGCAAACATTAATGCGCAGAGGTTGCTAGAATTTATAAACACAGATTTTTGGGATACTATTCACGAGCTGCCAATCAATGAACGATCAAATTTAATTGCCCAGTTAGATGGGTGTTCAGTTCATTATGCCAGAGCTGTGAGGCAATGGCTTAACGAACATTTTCCAAACCGATGGATAGGCCGTGGTAGTCCGTTTCTAGATTGGCCACCCAGATCTCCAGACCTCACAGTTTTGGACTTTTTTCTCTGGGGACTTATCACACAAAAGGTTTACAAAAACCACTCAAGAGATAGAAATGAACTTTGTGCAAGTATTCGACAGGTATGTGCAAATATTACCCCTCAAGAATTAAGGAACGTAATCAGAAACATTCGTAAGCGCTACGACAAATGTATCGAAATACATGGTGGATTAGTAGAGGCCACTAGAATATGAGTTAGAATTAATTGTTGCACTGACTCGAAACATTTCAATGATTAGTTATCATAGTTACGTTTATTAAATTTTTTTGCTACATTATTAGTTGAATTGTGTGAATGTAATCCCGCTATTTTCATTAAAAAAATTTACGCCATCAATTTTTTTTTCATCTGGTGGCACTTTATTGTTGAAATCATAAAAAAAATATTCTCATGGCTATGTCTGTTGATATAGGGTGTTTTTGTTACTGTTAGCTGTGTGAGTTTTCGAATTTTTGAGTTGCCATAACTTTGTTATTAAAGAATATTTTTTCATGAAATTTTGGTCAGACCTGTTTAGAGGCACTCTGAATCCAGTGGCGTAGTGATTTTTTCAATAAAAAAATCGCTAATAGAAAATCTCGATTTTCGACTAAGAAAAAATATCGTAGTATGCCCTGAAAATTGGAATAAACATTTCAAATTTGGTAGACCTTTTAGTACTTGACATTTCAAAAAAAAATTATTAAAATCGGTTTACAACTTCAAATTTTAGGGGGGTGTTTCCATTAAAAATGAGTCACACTGTATGTTAATAGAAAAAAGAAGAAGATATGATATTACAAATATTGAAGCTCAGATATTATTAGCCCTATGGTGATATCCTGGATATCATTTTTCCAATTAAGATCAGTATAACTGTGCAATGATATATAAAACCAGGATTTCCCTAGATTTATCTGTTCATTGACGACTTCATATTGTGGGCTTCTTAAGTGTCTTCTAATTTCCAACTCTTCAAGGAAATCCAGTTGTTTCTTATCACAAATATGTAGTACTTCTAATTCTGTGTTAGGTGTCAATGAATGGTTGGTGTCAAGTAGATGTTTTGCGTAGGGGGATTTATCTGGTTGTTTTAATCTGTATGCTCGTAAGTGTTCACTGTATAGGATTTCAAAATTTCTAAGGGTCTGACCCAAATTGACAGAATTACATTCTGGACATTTGAGTTTATATATGCCTGATTTCTGTAATGTTGGTATTTTTGTTTTAACATTTAACAATTTTGTCCGTACGTTACTTTCTGTTTTAAAAGAAATTGTTGTATTCGTTGCTAAATATATTTTCTTTGAAATATCATTAGAAATATTTCCTGCATATGTGATGGTTTTATAAGTTTTTATTTCTTCAGTTTGTTTAGGAAATATTAGTTGTAATGCCACTTTTTCCTTTTTTTTATTAATTAGCTTATTTATCATATGTAATGGATAACCATTGGATGTTGCTATTTGCCTAATTGTATTAGTCTCTGTATTAATCAAAATTACATTTGTTCATAGGAACTGAAAATGATCTATGTATAATTGAATTATATGCCGCTAGTTTATGTGACATGTATCATTTTGTAATAATTTTCCTCTAGAGTGTGTTAATTCAAGGAATTGACAAATTTAATTCAGTTTCACTGTTGTATGTAGTACGTGTAAAATTGACAAAAAATATTTTTCCGCCTACCTCTATTCAAAGTATACATTTCCCATCCTCATTGTAGGCAGCAAAGTCGTACTTTTCTTCCCTAGGGAGGAAAACTTCTTGGATTTGCTGACGGCATCTTCTGCGTCTATATATTTTCATGCTGTATATTCAGACAACTCTGTTTCTTGCAACCTTGTTACTTCAAAGTCTAGAGTAGCCCCAATTAAAACTATAACTCTTCCAAGATTAGAATTATGTGATGTGGTGCTATCAGCTAATTTAACTAAAAAGACCATAGACATTTTTCAACACAAATCAAAGTTTTCTTCCGTAAATCTTTGGAACGATTCCCAGATGACTTTGTATGGGATTCAATCCCATCAATACAAATGGACAAACGTTGTAAGCAATAGAGTGTCACAAATTTAATCACTCTCTTCTAATTGGAAATGGAGACATGTAAAATTGAGTGAAAATCCCGCCGACATTTTATCTCGCGAAGTTCTTGCTTCAGAATTGATCGATACCAAACTTTGGTGTCATGGATCAATTTTCTTGCTCGATGTGAATTTGAATTACATAAATACAACAACGAAAAAATGTGATGCATACATCATTGGTTTCTAATGCCCAAATTTAGTTTTGGCAAACATATTTTCAAAGATTCTCTAACATTAATCGATTAATTCATTCCATAATGTTCAAATTCAAAAAATCATTCTGTACTTTCGATTGGTCCTTCGAGCGTTCTAGAAAATGAAACTGCTTTTCAATTCATTTTAAAACAGACCCATCTTTCCGTATTTTCCAAATACATTTCTGAAATTGAGATAAAAGGGACAGTTTCTGACAAAAACATCCTTCACCCTTAAATGCATGATTTTTTATTTTCATTTGAAAAAAATATTTTTTGACTTTTTTAGCCTATATTGACAGGAAAAAATATAAAAAAAATATTCGTCCTTTTTTTTATTTTTTTCTTTATGTTGCCATACGGCTACAGCATGCATAACGGCAAATAAATCAGACAATACCAAAGTAATAGAAAACAATGCTACTGGGTATGAAATGTTAGAAAACAGTTATTTTTTCCATTTAAACACAATGCCACGTCACATTTATCGCATTTGGTGTGTGTAAAACTTGCAGGATGGGTATTTGCACCGCATTTTGGAAGTTTCATTGAGATGCCAATGCCCTATTTGATCAGTCCTTATTTCTTTTGGTGGTACATATTGAGTTGGCCCCTTCTTTTGTTTTGCGGCAATTTCGGATTGAAGACCACTACTTGGTCTACCTCGCTTAGCAGAACAAGTTCCAACTCTTGTCAGTATTTCTGCAAATTCGGATCGAAAGTCTGCTTGATTCATAAAGTTTCTCCTTTTTCCTGTTTATACAAAAACCAAGCATTTACCATGGTCAAATCTAGTAGGTGGTAAAACAGTCTTAGATACAATTTTCTACTCTTTAGGGTAATTTTGTAATGATCCATGTTGCTATCTAGTAGATCTACTCCACCCATGCGCCAGTTGTACTCTCAGATGATATTGGGGCAATCAACATCAACTATCTTCTTTTGCTTGCGGTCATATCTACTAACTTTTGAAAGTGGTTACTTGCCAACAAATGTGGATAAAAGTGTTACATACTTATTATCTTTCCAAATAACGGAAGAAACATCAACTCCATCAACACATGATATCGCACAAAGACCAACTTCACCTCCACGTGGCGTGCGGTGGAAACAGATCGAGTGGCGTGTTTGAGGACCAAGGACCTCAAGCGGGTCGCTTGAGGCTGGCAAACGAAGCTCTGGCGTACGCAAATACTGGGAACATCAGTGTGGAGAGGGATTGCGGTGGGTGGATAAGTGTGGGGCAACCGGACCAATGGCCCGGGGCCCTGCATGCATCAGGAAACAGCGCAAACTCGTGGAAGCCTGCCCAGTATATCTCGTATCAGTAAGTCGGTGGTTGATGAGGACGTGCTTACTGATGTGAGGGCTTGCCTTAATCGGCTGGCCAAGTGGATGGGAACCACCATAAAAATCCCCCTCAAGTCAGTGGTGGAACAGCATAAGCCGAAGACTTGGCGTGGCGTAGAATACGCTGCGGGGCTAAGGGGTTGCTTAATCGCTATTATGCGAACTCCAGGTACCAGGCGACACCCAGGTTTTAATAGCCTTCTTCCGGTATGCGGGGCTCTGCCGGAAGCGACCAACCATTCCCTAGCTACTCGTGGGACAAAAAATGGACCAACCAAAAAAAGAAAACAAAAACCCAGAGAATAAAGATAGCCTCACTCATCCAGAGGGAATGGAACTGGATCATGTTCCAGACCAAAAAACCGAGGATGAGCTCCTAAAAAGCGGCGAAGAGGATCAAATGGAGCCTCAACAAAAAACCAAAAAGCTTCGAGCAAACCTTAGCGGCGCTGCTCGAAAAAGATTTAAGTACGTGTTGAAGCACGGCCTCAGTCATGAAGAGGTACGACAACAGGCACTGAAACCTATAACAAAGGAGAAGGAGGATGCACCCAAGAGTAAGGGCTCCAAAAGAGTCCGATCTGCGGAAAGCACCCCTGAACATCCGAGGAAGAAGAGAGTTCTCATAGTAGGTAAAACTACCGATGAGGGAATCAAACCATCCTACGGACAAATGCTATCAGCAATAAGGGTAGGAATAATGCCCTTCAATTATCCAGAGTTATATCTTTCAGTGGAACAGTTAGCAGCCATTAAGGAGAAAATTTTGGACAAAATCTTACTGCTGGATCCAAAGGCAAATACCAGGCCTATATTCAGCAACTTGCAATTCAGACCTGGCTGGGTGCTGCTGTCCTGTGCTGACGGAGCCATAGTTGAGTGTAAAAGCATAGTTCAGGAGCTGCAGCCACAGGAGGGTGTGTCATTGAGACTCGTAGAGGAAGGTAACATTCCTCACTCAGAGATCTTTGTGACGTACCTTCCAGACAGTCTGAAATATGAAAACGAACAGATACTTCTATTTTTAGAGGTCCAAAACGAAGACCTCAACACACAAAATTGGAGGATTGTAAGAAGGGCCGAAAAAGGCCCCACAGTAGAACTCATCCCATCAGTGGACCTCATATCCGCAGAAAGGGTCAAAAAGAATGGCTATATGGCCAATTATAAATTTGGTCAGGTAAGAATATTACCACAAAAAAGCCATGCTGGGCAACATAGTGGTCCAGTTGCAGCCTTAACCAGTCGAGGTTGCAAAAAAGAACACAAAAAGCGACCCACAAAAACGGGTCTCCCAAAGGGCAATAAGGGATCTAATACAGATCCCAAGAAACAGTAAAATGGCTCTCTCTAAATCCGTTAGGTTTCTGCAACTAAACCTCCATCGTGCAAAAGCTGCAACTAGCGTGCTTAGCAGGAGTTTTAGCAGAAACCTATCTAACATCCAGCTCATTCGAGAACCCTGAGCTCACGAAGGACTTATCAAAGGCCTATCCATCAACTCATGTAAGTTGATATACTCACAAATACATGACAAAACAAGAGCAGCATTAATCATCTCAAAAAAACTTAACTTTATTT
Source organism: Galeruca laticollis (assembly GCA_963921935.1). NCBI lineage: Eukaryota > Metazoa > Arthropoda > Insecta > Coleoptera > Chrysomelidae > Galeruca > Galeruca laticollis. The sequence goes on along the minus strand of OY998176.1, from coordinate 235,467,340 downwards.
CTGTTCCAGAGTTTATCACCAGAGAACTTGCAACAGCTGAAGTGAAGTTCCTCACCGAAAGGGGTAAAAGGCACATTATAATTGACTCTGCTTACTTTCCGGGAGAGGAAGACAAACCTCCACCAGAGGAAGTCAAAAGCTTCATCAGATGGTGCAATAAAAAGAACAGACATCTTATTCTTGGATGTGATGAAACTCCCACAACATAGTATGGGGCAGCACGAACACGAACAAACGAGGTGAGTATATCTTAGAGTATTTGGCTAAATCTAATATAGACATTATTAACAGAGGTAACACACCCACTTTTATCACTGCAACTAGAAAAGAGGTGCTTGATATCACCCTAGCTAGTTGCTTTACAACAAATTTAATACAAAACCGGTATGTTTCCGTAGGTTTCTATGTCGGATCACAGGATGATACGATTCGAGGTGGTCGGGGCTACGCGGGCATAGACCCAGTGTTGTCGAATACCTCAACAAACGAACTGGGGTTCATAAAAGGACACATTAAAGTCGGATGTTGAAGGCGTTATATACGATTGAAACTGTGGAGGAACTTGAAGTAGCCTCTCAATGGTTGAATAGCACGATAATTAATTGCTACGAGGAATCTTGTCTCATCAAAACAAAGGCTGTCAATAGGGATGTGCCTATGTGAAACAATGAACTCAGCAAACTAAAGGTCTTAGCACGCAAAGTATTTAACAGAGCCAAGAGGACAGAAAACTGGGAAGACTACAAAAAGGCTCTAACTGAATATAACAAAGAACTCAGAAGATCCAAGAGAAAACTTGGAGGCAATTCCGCGAAGGGATTTCTAACGTAGCCCCAGCAGTGCGCCTTCAAAAAGTCATCGCTAAGGACCACTCTAACGGTATTGGATTCCTTAAAAAGCCAAACGGAGAATTCGCCGAAACCATAGAGGAAAGCATGAGATGTTTATTAGACGCTCACTTTCCTGGTGCTGCAATTATTGAAGATAACGCAGAGGCAAATCTTGATGAAACTTTCATCAAAACTTCTAGATCAGCAAAAAAGCCTAGCGGGAAAAATCTTCACCAAGAATAGAATTGAATGGGCAATAAACAGCTTCAAGCCCTACAAATCACCTGGAGAGGATGGCATCTTTCCAGCACTTCTACAACAGGCATCCGATATCTTAATTCCCCACTTATGCAAGATATTCAAGATGAGCTTCATCTTGGGATACATTCCAAAAGGGCGGAGAGAGGTCAGGGTCTGCTTTATTCCTAAGAGTGGCAAACGTCCTCCAGAGGAACCAAAGTCATATAGACCTATAAGTCTTACCTCCTTACTCAAAAGTATGGAAAAAATACTCGACACATACATGAGAAGTGAATATTTATCAAATGCACCGCTTCACGAGGAACAATTTGCCTACCAACCTGGCAAATCTACCTTAGACGCCTTACATTGTGTCGTAAGAGACCTAGAAAAGGCAAGTCTGTAATTTTGTTTACGAGGAATATCTTTAGTTAGAATTACAACTAAATTTCCAGTAATCCCCAAGTGCACCAGATTATTGTCTTCATTTTTTTGCTGCCCACTATATATCTCAAATTTGTATGCATATCCAGATGCTCCAGCTAAAACAAAAAGCTTGAAGCCCCATTTATGAGGCTTCATGTAATGGCGCACCTATGTAGAGCACATTTGTTCATCCAGGCTTAGATGTTGTTCCATGGGTACTAGAGAATATTTTTCATTCAAGGAGTCAATGATTGGACGAATTTTGTATAACTTGTTATGCCCTACCTGATCACGGGGAACAAATTTTAAGTTGTCATTAAAATGAATGAACTGCCAAATTTGTTCACATTCATAACGTTTTCTATTTTTAGAAATTCTAAATTTTGGATCCAATACGAACGCACCGAAGGCATGCGAACTAAAGACATGTAAGTAAAAAAATGATTCCAATGATTTGTTGTATTTCTTCATGAGAAAAAACTGGTGGTCTCTCAGTTTTATTCTGGACTGCGTAACTATTAGTTTCTTGAACGATTTTTTGGAAAATATCCTCATCAAAGAAATAAGAGAAAAACTGGTAGGGAGTTTCAAGCTGAAGAGAATTTGGACCAACATTTGATTTTCCATGAAATCTTCGTTTAAAATTAGATCTTTTTCTCTCCAGAGAATATTTTTAGACTTTACCTTGTTCTTATCTGCCGACTTATTTCGTCTTTGTTCTCCTTCCAAAATTTCTTCCACCGTCACCGTCGTATCCCGCATTTCGGGCTCTTCTCTTTCTTCGATATCAGACTGCCCTTTTTCTGTTTCCTCATTCATACTAGGGTGAAACGTGGGGTCTTCCAAACTGTGTATGTCACTGAAATCCTCATCCTCACTCTCTAGACCGGTAAAGCCTTCCCAAAACTCAGCAATCTCTTTTTCGGTAAGTGGTTTGTTCCTATCTACCATAATGTGGAATCTAAAAAAAAACTATTGTCACACACTATTCATTTTCTGAGTGCATACTGTAGCCCAACGGCAACAAAATAACAAGAAAACGCATGGTGCACAAAAAATAATAAAATTTATGCACATTCAAATAAAGTTTCAAACACAAAAATGAGTTTATAAAATAACATTTTATCTTATTGTGAACGTTTTGACAACTGAAGCATAAATAACATAAAAAACTATTTTTATCCTCTAAACGCACAATGTTCCCAAAAAGCAACGTAGCAAAAATCGTGTTTTTTTTTGGAAATAAAAGCCAAAATCTAGATTTTTTTCAAACACATATATTTTACTTACCTCCACGAGTAGTACAATATTTTTTTGAAAAAAACGCTGTTTTTAACACAAAAAACGAAGCATAACATTTTAGTCATAGAACACCCAGTGTATTCACTGACAGCTATTTAAATAATAATGCGTTGCAGGTAGCAGCTAAAGTATCGCCACCTGCAAAGAAAATTCGACACTATTTATTTATCCGGTACGTTCCCTAGCGGAAACAACATGCAGCGACTCGTTTTTGTGAAATGTGTAGTTGTGCTGAATTAAATTATATGTATGTTGCCGTTAGGCAACACAATGCATTTAATGGTTAAATTCGTATGCGTAGGGGGAATATTCCAAATGCACCTATTCCTGATTCTCAGAAACATCCAATTTTACTTCCATCCAAGAATCATGTGGTACCTATAATGCTTCGACTTGGTAATACTGGAGCTCACACAGTTTTGTCAAATTTTCGATTAAAATATTGGCCTCTTGATGGCTTACAGCCACAGGTTTAATGCCAAATATGCACAGCAGATTATGGTTAACCTTCCACGAGATAGAGTTTCTCAGTCACGACCCTTCGAAAAGGTAGGTCCCTACTTAATTAAATCTTCCCGATTGAAAAAAAACCTACAACAAAGTGCTGGATTGCTGTATTTGTGTACATGGCTACAAAAGCCGTACACATTGAATTAGTTCCTGCCTTGTCGACCGAGACATTCCTTCTAACCCTTAAACGGTTTATTGCTAGAAGAGGCAATCCCAGTGTGATATACAGTGACCACCACTTAAGTGACCTCGAGCTCGAATATTAGAAATTTACTTTGGTACAGATAACAAGGTGAGATCCGTAAAGCTCAGAGCATCTGACTCAATCATCACCAGACCACTAACCAAAATTTGTCCTTTGCCGATTAATCAATCGAGTATGGATTACATCTAACTATATTTGTTAATCTACGCAAAATGTATGATTTACTTCTGCGTTGTTAGTTCTGTTTCTATTGTATAAAGTTTGTTTTACGTTGGTGCTATTTATAGCCTTCGTTTGCTGATGGTGTTTGTCTATGCACTTTCTTCTATAATGTGAAGTACCTTAATGGTTGGATAATCGCTGGTTCTGTAACTTGCTCTAGGTAATACACCTAACCACAGTATTGAATTTAATTTTTTTTCTCATAATTTATTGAAGTGAAATGGAAGTAACCCTTCCCAAATTCCTCAAAGGCAGTTGTAAATAAATTTTTGATCTATTACTTTACCGCCCAACCTATCTATATGCGAGAAAAGTATTGGTTTACCCACAAAAAAGTTGAAATTTTGAAAACATTTTTCGAGTTATTTTTACGTTTTCCATCAGGAACAACACGAAATAAACGGTTTTAAAGATTAAAACTAACTTTTCCGTATCTGTGAGATGCCCTGAATAATATTCTACCATAAAATTGTCACTTGTATACACTTCGGGGGATGTATCGTGTTAACAAACCGAAATGTCTCCAAAAGTCACCAAAAATGCAATATATCTGGATCTGGATCTAAAGTCAGCTGAAAATCAATAGGGTACATCTGTGAGACACCTTGAATGAGACACATAGAAAAACATCCAATTATAAAATTGTCTACTTGTATACACTCCGGAAGCTGTATCGTACTAAACCCAGTTCTCCAAAAATTACAAAAATGTGGCACTTCAGATACCATAGCACCCGTTGTACTAGCTCTGGTGAGCTAAAAATCAATAAGGTTCATCTATAAGACGCCCTGAACAATATTCAATAATAAAATGGATCACTTGTATACACGCTGGAGGCTATATCGTGCTAACAAACTGAAAATTCTCCAAAACTGACAAAAATTTGGTACCTCAAGTACCATAGCACTCGTTGTACTGGCTTTAGTGAACTGAATCTCAATAGGGTTCATCTTTGAGATACCCTGAATAATGTCCAATCATAAAATTGGTCACTTGTATATACTCCGGAGGTTGTATCGTGCTAACAAACTGAAATTTCTCCAAAAATGACAAAAATGTCGTACTTAAAGTACTATAGCACCTGTTGTACTGGCTGTGGTGAGCTAAAAATCAATAGGGTTCATCTGTGAGATATTCTGAATAATATTCAATCATAAAATTGGTCACTTGTATATACTCCGGAGGATGTATCGTGCTAACAAACTGAAATTTTTCAAAAAATTACAAAAATGTCGTACTTTAAGTACCATAGCACCCGTTGTACTGGCTATTGTGAGCTGAAAATCAATAGGGTTGATCTGTGAGATGTCCTGAACAATATCCAAAATCTAAAATTGGTAATTTGTTGCACTCCAGAGGCTGTATCGTGTTAACAAGACATGTAACGAAAAGTGGCCGACGACAACGACGACGACATACACGACATTTTTTCTACAACTACTATGCAAAATACGCCTTTCTACACAAATTTTTATGCGCAAAGCAAGCCTTTTCTTAATTAGTTTGATATCCGTTAGAAAAGAAATAATGTAGAGTGTGGGAAAAGTACACGTTATGGTACTTTTCCGCACGGACATGTCACTTTGCCCACGGAAATGTCAATGTCAAATTTTTTTGACAATACTTTAAAGTGGATTTCTGGGTGTTCAAATTTTAAATTTAAACTAAAAATTCTGTAAGTAAACTATTTTTTAGATTATGTATTTCAGTTTATTGATTATAGATTATAAACAAATTCATTTATTAACCATTATTTTAGGAACTATGAACCGAGATCATAATTTATCTTTCGAGTTGTCGAATTCCGATATTGAGAATACTCCTCCAGATATTATCGAAAAGGCTCAAAATGCAATCGAAAATTTGTTACCTGGAGTTTCAAAAAACAAATATCAAAAACAATACAGCAAATTTATGAACTGGAGGGAAATAAACAATATTAAATCATTCTCAGATAATGTTTTGTTGGCTTATTTTCAAGTAATTTCTGCAAACTTTAAACCGTCTACACTGTGGTCTATATATTCAATGATAAGGAGCCTCATAAGTATCAAACATAACATAGATATTTCAAAGTATACATATTTAAAAAAGCAAAACGAAAAAAGCCGTGACAAAAAAAAATCCCTTACATTGACATCTGCTGAAATCCATAAATTTTTAGAAGAAGCGCCAGTCAATATCTATCTACTCGTCAAAGTAAGTCATAATTTTAAAGATTATATTTAGTTATTCAATATATTATTATTTAGTAACCAATGTACTTCATAATATAGAAAAATCGAAATAAAAAACTTAAAATAAAATAAAGCAACGGAAAGACCTAAATACAGTATTTCATAATTGTTGCCGCGATAGCTTAGTGGAAAACACATCAGCATTGGAACGAAGAGGCCCGGGTTCAAATCCTGTCGACTTTTTTATATATTTGCAATTAATTTAATCTTTTTACTTTAATTTTGGAACTAAATTGAAATTTTAATTTCAATCACAAATTTACTTGTAGGTTGTCATGGCTTTTGGATTAGCCGGAGCATGTCGAAGTGAAGAATTATGGAAATTAACTATTGATAACGTAAAATATTTACAAGAAGCCTTATTGGTTACTGTTCCAATAACTAGAACAAAAATACCACGTATATTTACTGTAGTTGGAAAATTCTATGATTTATACAAAAAATATGCACGTCTGCGTCCACAAAATACAAATGAGAAGAGGTTATTTCTTAATTACCAACACGGAAAATGCACGCGGCAAGTAGTGGGCATAAATAAATTCGGAAATATGCTTAAACAAATTGCAGAATATTTAAAATTACCTAACTCTAAATTGTACACGGGTCATTGTTTTAGACGAGCTACAATTTTAGCAAATTCAGGCGGAGACTTATTAACATTGAAGCGACATGGTGGATGGCGCTCAAATACAGTGGCGGAAGGATATATTGACGACTCGATATCAAACAAAATTGATATTAGGTTAGTTCTGAAACGAGTTTCAAACCATCAGAAACAGTTAGGATTCTGCGCAATCCATTTCTCCGCGTTCATAAATAAGTTTCTAATTGTTTGAAAATAGCTGGACGTTGGAAAGTTGGACAACCATTAATGAAACCTGTGTGAACATCGCCCAGCTATTTTCAAACAATCAGAAACTTATATATCAACACAGAGAAATGTATTGCGCAGAATCCTGATAGTTTGTGATTCCTGTGAGAACAAACCTATTGCCAACAAAATTGAAAAATCTATTATACCTGGGGCTTCGACTTCATATAATATTATTCCTAATGAAAAACAAGCATCAACATCTTCGTTGACAAACATTAACGATAACAAAAATAGATAATATACCAGACATAACAATTCGAAATTGTTCCAGTTTTACTATCAACTTTTAACTAATTTTTCTATATTCTGTGTTTATTTCTTAAATTCGTTCTGTTTAAGTTAAATAAAATACATACATAATTTACTTTTTTCTTTAATTAATAAAAGTAGTTGTAGAAAAAATATTGTGTACAACTCGTACGCCTAGCACTTTTCCCACTCGCTGGATTTGCGCTCGTGGGAAAAGTAACGCTTTGCGCACTTGTTGTACAATCTACTATTTTCGTGTTGTTTTTGATGAAAAACGTGAAAATAACTCTAATTTTTTTCTCAAAATTTCAACTTTTTTGTGGGTAAAACAAAACTTTCCTCGCATATTCGATAGGTTGGGCGGAAAAGTAAAAATGGTTTTTAGAAAAAAAATCCTGTGTATATGTCGTCGTCGTCATTGTCGTCGGCCACTTTTCGATACATGTCTTGTTAGCACGATACAGCCTTCGGAGTGCAACAAATCACCAATTTTATGATTGAATATTGTTAAAGACATGTCACAGATGAACCCTATTGATTTTCAGCTAACCATAGCAAGTACAACGGATGCTATGGTACTTGAAGTACGACATTAGGACATAATGGCGGCAAAATAATCTGGTGCCATTCCCTCAGTACTCCTTAGGCCAGTAATGTTGACATATTGGTTTTTAATAACTCCTGTCATATACATTCCTCCTAAGAGGGCATCCATTTCTACAAAATCAGTTGATTGACAGTCTGCTGGTAAAATTCCGGTAACTGAAAAAGCTTTTGATTCGTATAACGTAAGATTTCATGAATAACATCGTCAGGAAAAAACAATTTCCAACTATCTAGTGGAGTACGGGCCTCTTTCGCAACTCTCTCGAGACCTGGAAGCTGCGCTATCAGATTATGTGCACGTGTTTTGGTTCGAGGTAAATCGGGTTTATGCTTCAGCCATTCAGTCCCATGTTTTCCTACAAAAATAGGTACTCTATGTTGATTTTCAATTAAAGGCACAGGCGAATCTAAGTCGGCAATAAAGGAATCGTTGCTCTCTGGATCCGACTGATATGCATCCGTACCGAGATTCAGACTAACAATTGCACATAACTTGGATGTGGCTTGATCCTTCCCCTTCCACCTACATCAGTATGTTGGCGGAGACCTACTAGAGGCGGCGGCCAGAATAAAATGATTTATTAATATTTTATACGCAAAATATTAAAAATGTTAGTCAAAATCTAACAACGCGACCAATTCCGGGTTAATACAGGTGAGGATACTTTTGATAAACAAGAGTTTCGAATATATTTATATAGCGGCTTTTTGTTCGTGTATGATGCTAACTGATTTTCAAAAGTCTGTTTTGCTTTAAAAATTTTACAACTCTAAGTATTTGATAATATCCGATGGTTGGTGTAGTCGACTTCTGATTTGGTTCTTAAATATTTTTTCCATAAAGATTTTTTGTATTTAATCATTTCAAAGGTTTCATGATATAGCCAATGTTTATTTGAATTACGTACAGAGTGTATATAATAACAGTTCTTGCTGACAGAATCACTTATGAACCTTTCAAAGATTTCCCATTGTTGCTCCACGTTTTTTCCGTGAAGTTTATTATCCCGATCTGTAGTTAACATTTCAGAATTTATTTGGTGGTACTTAATCTTTTTATACCTTACGCATGTTTTGTTGGGAATCTCACCGTATTTTAGAATTTGCATAGAGGTTGAAATTACGGCATGATCGGATTTTACAGTCGGAGAAATGATGTTGATATCCGTGAGAAGATGAGAATCCGAGGTTAGGACAAGACGAAAACGAGTTGGCTCGTTTACCAATTGCTCCAGACCAGAATTTTGCAAAAAATTAAAAAAGAGTTGAGACGAACCATCGGGAGGGTACATTTGAACAGGCTAAGAAATGTTACCTAAATTAAAATCACCAAGAAAGATGACCGTTTTATATTTATTTAAGAACTGCTGCAATTTATTATACAAGTCTTCGTCACCTTCAATTGAATTGTAGCTAGGCCTATAAACACAATATATAGAGAAATTATGTTTGAACTTTTTTGAAGAAAAGTTTAGTAATATCCCGTCATATTGAAAAGCGGAGAAAATTTCAGGTGTTATTTGAATCTCGCAAAAGTCAATCTCTTAAATGTATATACAACAACCACCACCTCGAGCCATAACGATCAGCTCTGAAAATTTTGTAACCAGGTAAGTATATCGATGAATTAAGAATAAGACTATGCAATCACGACTCGCTAATATAGAAGGGTTTTCATATTGAATAAAAGCAGTGAATTCAAGAAACTTTGCCATAATAGAAGCTAATATTCGTGTACATAATAGTCCATTGGTGGAAACTTGGGCCAAGTTTTACTTTTCCGCCCAACCTATATATGCGAGAAAAGTATTGGTTCAACCACAAAAAAGTTGAAATTTTGAAAAAAAAATTGAGTTCTTTTCACGTTTTTCATCAAGAACAACACGAAAAAATGGTTTTTAGAAAAAAATCCTGTGTGTATGTCGTCGTCGTTGTCGTCGGCCACTTTACGTTACATGTCTTGTTAGCACGATACAGCCTCCGGAGTGCAACAAAACACCAACTTTATGATTGAATATTGTTCAGGACATCTCACAGATGAACCCTATTGATTTTTAGCTTTCAAAAGCCAGTACCACGGGTGCTATGGTACTTGAAGTACGACATCTTTGTAATTTTTTGAGAGATTTCAGTTTGTTAGCGCGATACAGCCTCCGGAGTGCAAAAAGTCACTAATTTTATGATTGAATATTATTCAGAACATCTCACAGATGAACCCTATTGATATTCAGATCACCACAACCAGTAGAACAGGTGTTATAGTACTATAAGTACGACATTTTTGTCATTTTTGGAGAAATTTCAGTTTGTTGGCACGATACAGCCTCCGGAGTATATACAAGTGCCTGATTGAATATTATTCAGGGCGTCTCAAAGATGAACCGTATTGAGATTCAGCTCACTAAAGCTAGTACAACGAGTGCTATGGTACTTGAGGTACCAAACTTTTATAATTTTTGGAGAATTTTCAGTTTGTTAGCACGATACAGCCTCCAGCGTGTATACAAGTGACCCATTTTATGATTGAATATTTTTCATGGCGTCTTATAGATGAACCTTATTGATTTTTAGCTCACCAGAGCTAGTATAACGGGTGCTATGGTACCTGAAGTGCCACATTTTTGTCCTTGGGAAATGTCGGGTTTAGTACGATACAGCCTCCGGAGTGTATACAAGTGGCCAACGTTATAATTAGATATTTTTCAAGGTGTCTCACAGACGTACCCTACTGCTTTTAAGCTGACTGTAGCGAGTACAGCGGGTCCTATAAATCCAGATATACTGCATTTTTAATTACTTTTGGAGAAATTTCTGTTTGTTAACACGATACATCCCCCGAAGTAACAATTTTATGATATAATGTGAATCAGGGCATCTCATAGATGCGGAAAAGTTAGTTTTAATCTTTAAAACCGTTTATTTTTCAAACTATATTTCAATAATAACAGTAAAATAAAGAATGCGTCTGGTTGCTTTATCCCTTATTATCTCCTTCAATATACAAAAAATTCTTACCTTAACGGGTGCAAGCCAGAAAAAAACTATTAAAAATAAAAATAAACGGTTTTAAAGATTAAAACTAACTTTTCCGCATCTGTGACCCTGAACAATATTCTATCATAAAATTGTTACTTGTATACACTTCGGGGGATGTATTGTGCTAACAAACCGAAATTTCTCCAAAAATAACCAAAAATTTTGTATATCTGGATTTATAGGACCCGCTGTACTCGCTCCAGTCAACTGAAAATCAATAGGGTACATCTGTGAGACACTTTGAACAATATTCAATCATAAAATTGATCAATCGTATACACTCTGGAGGCTGTATTGTGCTAAGAAACTGAAAATTCTCCAAAAATGACAAAAATCTGGTACTTCAAGTACCATAGCACCCGTTGTATTGGCTTTGGTGAGCTGAATATCAATAGTGTTCATCTTTGAAACGCTTTGAATAATATTCAATCATAAAACTGATCACTTGTATATACTCCGGAGGAAGTATCGTGCTAACAAACTGAAACTTCTCCAAAAATGACAAAAATATCATACTTAAAGTACTGTAGCACCTGTTGTATTGGCTCTGGTGAGCTGAAAATTAATAGGGTTCATCAATGAGATGTCCTTAACAATATTCAATCATAAAATTGGTGACTTGTTGAACTCCGGAGGCTGTATCGTGCTAACCAACTGAAATTCCGCAAAAAATGACAAAATGTCGTACTTCAAGTACCATAGCACCCGTTGTACTGGCTCTGGTGAACTGAAAATCAATAGGGTTTATCTGTGACATCTCCTTAACAATATTCAATCATAAAATTGCTGACTTATTGCACTCCGGAGGCTGTATCGTGCTAACAAGAATTGTAAGGAAAAGTGGCCGACGACAACGACGACGACGACATACACACAGGATTTTTTTTCTAAAAACCGTTTTTTCGTGTTGTTGTTAATGGAAAACGTAAAAATAACTAAAAAAAAAATTTCCAAATTCCAACTTTTTTTGGGGTAAACCAATACTTTTCTCGCATATTGAAAGGTTGGGCGGAAAAGAATTATAAAATTTTCAATCTAAATCTAAATAATGCACATAGGAAAGTTAATATATTCTTATAAAAGGCAAGAAGAGTATCGAAAACGTAAAAACTAGATCTATTCTTCTTTCGGGAATAATGAACATAAATATAAGCTATTTCTTCTAAATGAATTGTATCTTGTACTTATTTGTATGGAGAATGAGTATTTGAGAATATTACCAAAAATGTAAATTAACATTTGAGAAGTTTGATTTATTTTTTAAAATAGAAAATTCTATGCATTTCACCTACTTTTGACAACACTGTCACACACGCACCTCTGTTAGTTCCGACAGTGGTTCCGATGCGTGGGGTAGTACCGTTCCATCTTTTCTCACTGGCCACTTTTTATTTTGTGAGAACTTGTTAGTATATTTGTTCTCATGACGGTGAAGGGGTGAAAGGCGACCGAAGGTATTATAAACTTGCCCTTTGTGATAGTTATTATGAATGCCCACTACAGTTTTAAATTTATAGATACTAATAGAATTGGGAGCTACTTTATTGAGTTTGGTAAACTCGATTAAAATTAGTAACAAGACTTTTTTTGTATTTATTATAGATTTTAACAAATTTTAAATTGCTTTTTGGAATTTTTTTACGAGAAAATCCCCAGGAAAAGTTTTAGATAGCATATCTACGAGACAAAATTCTGTAAAAAACTGCAATTTCAGTTACCTAAATAAGTAGTAATTAAATATTAATCCGGTCTTGGACGACTGCAAGAGCTTCTCTTCGTAAAATTATTTTTTAAATTTATTGACGATGAAACTTCATCAAGTGAGTTAATGGGGCAAGAGGTTATGTAGTTTTTATAAATGATTTAGAATTATAGTCCAGGGAAGTTAGGAAAAATAGCAGAAATTTTTCGGCACAGCAGATATCGAGATGCGGTTTTCTGCATCGTGTACAGGAATGTCCCAGAAAACAACTCGAGGAAGTCCGGTTCATGCATTTTTTGAAAATTGCCTTCTGGGACGGAAAATGCATTTTCCAATGGCATCATTACTTGTACCATTATAGGAACGACTGCAAACTCGGAAAAATCGGTCGGAAATCATTACTCGGAGGGTTTTCGGGGCTGCCGAACTCGATTCTGGCATTAGAATTACCCGGGGGTGCTTGGGGCGGCTCTGTGGGAGTGCGCGGGGGATGAATTGGGGGAGAAATGGAAGCATGCCAGAATATCACTTCAAAGTCGTTACTCGGGCGGTTTTCGGGGCTGTCGGACTCAATTCTTGCATTGGAATTACTCGGGGGTGGCTCTACAGAGGTGTCCGGTGGCTGTTTCGGGGGCGAAATTGCAAAGTCCATGGAAATGGCTCGAAAATCCACACTCGGGGGTTTTCGGGAATGCCAAATTCATTTCCAGCATTAGATTTCCCCGGGGATTCTCGGGGGTTCCTCTGTGGGTTTGTCTGGGGGTCATTTTGGGGGGAAATTGCATAGTCTATGTAAATCGCCCCAAACTCGTTGCTCGGGGGTTTTCGAAGAGGCTAAATTCATTTATAGTATTAGATTTCCCCGAGCTGGATAAATACTGTCCGTTCCTGGATATTTAAAGGGAGAGAAGCTTGGGATGGCCCACCTCAGTCTGGCCGCGTCGACGATCTGCCGCGATATATGCCAGTCATCGTCCGTCGGATAGTGATTCTCCTCTTCCTCCCAGGTTGCTGTGTTTGTGATTTTGGAGACAGGGAAGTGGGTTGACATTAATAGTGTAAGGCTTTCCTTCAGGTTGGCAGTTTTTGTGCTATCCTCTTTGGTTAGTATACCTATATGTCGGTGGCTTTGGAAAGGTCTTTTTGGAGTCTAGCTGCTTGGGGAAAATTTTCGGTTCCCTCGCAGTAAATTCCCCATGCTTCTCTTTGTTTTTGTCTAATAACTGTTTTATACTCCTTGAGGCGATACTTGTATGCGTTCCAGTCCTCTTCAAGTCCGGTACTTTTTGCCTTGCTGAAAGATGTCCTCACCGTCCTCCTGAGCTGGTCAATCTTGTGGCACCACCATGGAGTGGATGCTCCATTAAGATCGACCCGCCTGAGGGGGCAAGACATCTTATAGGCTTAATTATGGAGATTTGAATAGTTTCAGAGTAATTTTCCAAATATCCTTTATTGTTACACGTCCTTGACTCCTCGCAGAGTCCCTTTCAAACAATGAGAATATTTTGCACGGTCCGTTTTCCTGGGATCGCCAGTTAATGTGGAGGTTATGAGCGCAAGTTTTATTTCAAATTTTATTCAGCGGTGGTCCGACATTGAAATGTCATCGGATACATGCCAGCCGGAGACTGTAGGTCGCCATCTCAGGAGATGGTTCGACAGTCTCCATAGAAACAACAGTTCTATGAGGCTCCTCGGATGGGGGAAGGGGATCCATTCCTAATCCCTTATCACTATTCCTTTCCGGGTTGGTTTTTTGATTTTAACGATTAATAAGGTGGACGCTTAACTCGACATCATTAATAGTTTTTCTAGGGCTCCCATCTCTTCGTCTCCTATGCCGAAGACGAAGAGGTGCCCTTTGGGGTTGACCTTCGTTTCGTGGTGAAAGGAAAACAACGCATCCACCCGTAGGTGTGGGTTTTATTTGTGCAGCCGACGCAGCACTTCCTCTTTGTCACCCAGATCAGCGTGAGCTTCGCTAGGGACCCAAAGGGCGGCTTTTATCAGCTGTGGGAGGTTGTCGACGTGCATCACGTCGAGCTTAAACTCCTCCCACGGTTTCAGTGTTGAAACAGTGTTCTTTAGCGTTTCAACATTATCGCAGGTGCCTGATTATTTCGCCAGAGTGCGACCATGACCTAAAAGTAAGTGGCTTTTTTTGACTGCCGGAAGCGGACATAAGGGTTTCGACCAGAGCCTCCATTAGCTGTCTCTTGACAAGGTCTCCATTATCGGTAATTATTTTACAGTATGGGTCGGTAATAGCTACCCGTAAAATGTTGGCAGCTGCTTCGTTGTAGCGCTGTGTTTTGACGTCCCTCCGTAGCCTCTTTTCTCTGGAAGAGTTCTCCTCCGAGGTGCTGAAAGGCGATGAGTTCCGGGCATCTTTTGGAGGAGGAACTGGCATCGCTGCCCATGCTTTTTTGGCCGCCAGTACCAGGTTTGGATTGGGAGGGGCGAGTGGCGCTGGTGGTGTCTGTGTAGTCGTTAGCCTGCTGCCTCGCTTTCCTCCTTCTTTTTGCCTCAGCACCGCAGACTCTTTTACCTCGACGGTGCTTTTGTTTTGACGGTGACTGCGTTCTCGCCCATCCTCCGGTTTTTTTTGTTAATCTATTCTGATCCCACAAGTAGCTAGGGAAAAGTTGTATCATCCCTGACAGAGCCCTGAATGCCAGGGAAAGGCTATTTTTAAGAAGGTTTTACCTAGTACCTCCAGGGGAACGCGACCACATTCCCTGCGGCCATTCTGTCATCGGAATGTTTCCTTACATCTTAGCTTGGGTTTTGTTGGAGTGTCATTTGCTTGGTCAACACTGCTGTTACTAGTGATCAACAGTGTTAACGTATTCAGCGGTGCAGGAGGCAGATATTCGATCGGGCTGCCGAGAGATAACCACAAGAAACAAGCAAGCAGCAAGCAATTAAGCAAAACAATGGACAACTTAGTACCAACCCCGCCTATATACTAATACAAAAATAATAAATACATTTCTAACATTGAAATTGGAGTGTCATATAGGATGTCGCCTTACCCCTTTCTAACATGACGAGCCGCACTAGCAAGCACAAGATAGTAGCGAGTCGAGGCAAACATGCAAAATAAATCGAAAGCAAGGTAGATAGCAATAAGGAGTAAGTAAGTAAATATTAATTAGACTAACAGGATATCTCTGTTCTAGAATTCAAGACACATTGGGTTGGGTAAAAACTAAAAGGCTTCAGACAAACTTTATTGAATTTGAACTGTTATTTGGTATAAAAAAGTGGAATAGTACAAGCAAACTGCGCGTTATTAGTGAACTGTTCCAAAGATATACACTTAAAATTATTTACATTTACCCTGACGTCATTAATATCTGATAACATAACCGACAAATGTCAAATCATTTTGTTCTGTTCTTCACTATTAATAGAAAGAGATGCCACTTAATAATTATGCCCGTTATGTTATCAGATATTAATGAGGTCAGGGCAAAGGTAAATAATTTTAAGTGTATGTAACAGATAAAACGGAGTCAAAAATCATAATGTCAAAAAGTGATAAAAGTCGTTTACGTACCCTGGAGATCAGAAACACCGGAGTGCACCAGAGTGCACAAAGTCATTGCAAGGGAAGGTCCTGCTGGCGCTCGAGGCCCTCTTAAAATATCGGAAGGGGTATATACAAGCACACATAAGGAAAAGGACTGTTAATCACGATCATCCATAATTGATCAATCTAGGCCGATCGAACAAGTCCAAAAGCCCAGAAGAACACTAAAGGTGGAACAGAGGAAAGGAATTGGTGATGAGAGAATTAAATGGGCCATAGGCGAGTTCCATCCCTTCAAATCGCTAGGCCCAGATGTTATTTACCCAGTACTGCTCCAAAGAGGTCAGGACGACAGGACATATTATTGCCACACCTATGCACACTTTTCAGAGCATGTATCGCTTGAGGCTATATACCAGTATTATGGCAAAAGATGACAGTAGATTATCTGCCCAAGATCAGCAGGATTTCAGACCAAACGCCCAAGTCATATAGATCTATATGCCTGTCTCCATTCCTGTATAAAGCACTGTCAAAAATCGAAGATATATTAGGAATCACACATTGACATTCTATCCGCTGAGTTCACGCCAATGCGCCTATCAAGCAGGAAAGTCTACAGACAGACAGTGGATGATTTTAACAGACTCTTGATGTGCGCCTAGTAATTTGATGACTAGGCGCGTTCCTGGATATAGAGTGGGCATTCAACAAAGTTCCTACAGCATCACTTAGGATCGTACCGACGCGTAGAAACATTCCGCACACCATATGCAACTGGTTAGAGGCCAGCCTAATAGATAGGCTCATCATATCCACTCTGGGCGAGGACACATTAGAAACAAAGGTGGGAAGGGGCTGCACACAGGCAGAAACCTAGAACATGTTTCATAAAAAACGTAAAACGCACTGAACATAGTAGACAAATGGTGCAGGGTGAAGGTCTATCGGTAGTTCTGCAGAAAACCGTTATTATCTCCTTCACAAGAAAAAGAACACTGAGAGGGATTAGGTGCCCCAAGCTTAACAACGTGGAAAAGTTGACCTGGGGTCCACATTTCAACAAGTTGATCCAAAAGGCAAAAATTTCCCTTGGGAGATTCAGGAGGCTTTGCGGAAAAAGCTGGGGACTCACCACAAAATGAACCTATGGCTACATAAGATGGTAATAAGACCAATGAGAACCTATGGTTCGGTTGCTTGGGGCGCAAAGGGCACGCGGACCATAGCAATCAGAGAACTTCAAAGTGTGCAAAGGCTGGTATTCGTATGCATAACGGGGATCATGAAAACAGCCCCTACTGCAGCCCTAGAGGTGATGATAAATCAACCTCCGTCACATATCTACATACAGGAAGAAGTAAAGACGGTACTTCACAGACTCAAACAAGGCCAGGGTCCAATTATAGAATATCAAAGGGCCATGAGCTGGAAAAAAGAGTCTTTGTTGAGATGTGCTTAGTCTAAACAACACATGTTTTCATTTTCAGCGGGCACTTTCGGATTGCTATACTCGAAAGGAAAGACTGGAAAGAAACAAAAAGTAAGAACGTTGGTATTTACTCGGAGAGCCAAGCGGCCCTAAAGGCAATCCGCTTCCAGAAGATCAGTTCCAAACTTGTTAGAGATTGTATACACGCTCTTGAGGAAATGAGCTTGTCTAACAAACTTACCATAGCCTGAGTACCAGGTCATGAAGGAAACGAGGGGGCTGATGACTTAGTCAAAGCAGGCTCGGCCACAGAGATGATAGGCCCAGAACTATTCTGCGGAATCTCAGCAGGCCTCTTTAAAACAGCCCTCAAAAACTGGATAGACAGAGAGTTTTAGGGTTGCTGGCAGCAAACACAAGGACAACGACATCCAAAGCAGTTCATTAAACAGTGCTCGCCCAAGTACACTTCAGACCTACTAAGGGAATGAATGATCTTAGTAGACGATACTTTGTGCAGGTTCTGCCAGGACGCGAAAGAAACTGCCGTGCATGTACGGTGCCATTGCGAAGCATTATGCAGTCTTAGGTTTGCAAGACTGGGAGAGGAAATGCCCAAACCGGCAAGCTATTTGGAGAAACCATTGTCACGGCTGTGGAGTTTAATAAAAAGGACTGTTCTAGACAACACACTCAAGGTCAGATGAGAGAAGGCACAATAAATACGATAGGGTTGCAGTGGTTGAGGACGCTTCGGCTCCCTCTGCGTTCAAACAAATCTACAATCTTCAAGATATCGCAAACAAGTTAGAAACGCTTGAAAACTGCAATTTAACCCACTAGTCAGTATAAAAAGTTGAAATTGTAGGTAAGACAGTTTTCAATTATATAACCATGAAGGTTACAGAGAAGGAGAATGATCGATACGTGCTGAAGCATTAACCCGCCTGTAAATTGTAAAATTGTAGAATTTATTTTTTAGCCGCGAGCCGCGCTGGCGTCAGTAAATAGTAGGGGAGAGTTGGACAAAACCGGGTACCAGTACAAAAACTGACTACTTCTTCTGCTATGTTAGAGTAGCAAACGTTTGCTACAGATAGAAATATTCTCAAATGACTTAAGGTTGATATACCAATGACAATTTTTATGAATATTCTTAAATTTTTTATTTTTTTTTTAATTTTAAGAAAATATTGCAAAATACCCGGTTTTGTCCAACCGGTATGATAAAACCGGGTAGTAACTTAATTACCATGTAAAAAGACTAATAGGCAGAAAATAAAATATTTATTGAAAATATGTGAACAAAAATCGAAAATCTATGAACAGAAGTCGCAAATAAAAACTTCATCTACATCATCATAGGCACTACAGGCTTCATGAGCCCATTTGTTGCAAGACACACATTTTATTCAGCCTTCCTTTGCCTTAGAGTTTGAATATAATTCATTGCAATACAGACACGCATCGTCATTATTATCTTCTTCCTCCGAACTATCAGAATCTGCAATCTTTAATTTCGGAACCAATTTTGTTTTTGGTGCAGCCTGTTTTACCACATTTTTTCCTTTTTTGTCCGGTTCCTTTAGCTTTAATTTTTTTACGACTGGAGATTTTTTTAAATTTGCCTCTAACTCAGACTTATAAGGAGATGATGATATTACAGCAGCCTTTCCTCTTCTCCTGTTATCGTTGGATGGCTTCCTGGTTGCCTTAGGGATCGGAAAAACCTCTTTTGGAGAGACTGAAAAATCACATATTGTTTTTGGTAATGTTGCTTGTAAACTATCAGATTTAGTGGTGGCTTGTTTAGAAGATGAAGAGATGTTAGTATGATTTGCAGTGTGAGAGTTTAAGGAGCTACAGCTTGGATGGGGAAAATCGATACGGCTACAGATTGGTTGGGGAGAATCGATAGGTGGAGGTGGCGGATCTAATAATTGTGTAGCTGTCAGCTTTGTAGTTGAAGTAGAATCTTCATCGAGTTCTTTGCCTAAATCCTTGTTCAAATTGGGTGTCGTAGATTCAACTTCTTGTATATTTAGTTCTCGCTCTGTAGTTTCTGAGGAAAAACTTCAGGATTAAGCGGATAAATTCCAGACTTCCTGAAACCATTTATTGCTGTTTGCATAACTGCCGATTTATCAGAAGCCTCACCAAAGAGTTCTCCCACTTCATAAATTGTAACACGTCTTCCAGGATGCTGGTTCATCCATTTTCTTACTTCTTCTCCATAATATGTGTTCAAGGGAGCCATAAATGACACGTCAAGTGGTTGTAACCGGTGCGTAGTATGCGGTGGAAAGCATATGATAATAACGTGATTTTCTCTGGCCAGATTTATCAACTCCAGGCTTTTATGTATGGGTCTCGTGTCCATCAAGAAGCAATAGAACATGATTTTCTGGTGTCGGGTGAGTAATCTCGATGAACTTTTTAAACCACTTAATAAAAATATCTGTTTGGATCCATCCACTTGGGTGGAACTCAGCAAATGTTCCAGGAGGAGCGTGGTCTAGAAGCTGCGCATTTGGAAGCTTTCTAGAAAAAATCAGCATTGTAGGCATATAGGAACCACTTGCGCTCATACAGATTTCGGCGGTAACCAAGGTTCCTCTTTCAGCGGAAACCAGAGCACCAATTTGTCGTTTTCCTCTCATAGGAATAACGTTAGATTGCTCGTTGGGGACAGTTGTAATTCCCGTTTCATCAACATTCCATATGCGCTCAGGAGGACACTTGTGTTGGTTATAAACTTGTGTTAACAGAGTGAAAATCTTCCCTACTGCTGCTCGGTTAAATCCTATAGCTCGTCCAATTGAAGTAGCTTCTGGAGTCCTTAATCGAGGATTTGGACGCCGTGACAAAAACGAATAAAGCCAACATTTACCAGCCATTTTCTGTTCTGTATTAAAATTGTGGTTGATGTTATTCTGTACGGCTGGTTCGTAAGCAAGAATTCTAAGTTAAGATAAAGTAAATCCGAATAGTCTGCTTTCCATTTGTAAGATATGCGAAGCTAGCTCATCCTCTTGGGCAGCGCTAAACACAGGCTTGTACCGACCCAGACCTAAAATTATTTTTATTTTAAATAAGAAAATAGAAATAAATTAAAGGTAATTCCTACCGTTCTTACTAGCTTCTTCAACAGAGTTACCATTTCTTACGTTTTTCACACGATCTTCTAAAGTGGATTGAGGAACATTAAAACTTTGAGAGCCTGTTTTGTATCCCATCATATGTTCTAGCACTTCAACTATTGCATTTTGCATGCTTTCTTGATCCCATGACTGACGAGTAGTTTTTATTTTATAATGCGACATGTTGTAGTTAACTAAAAGCAAAAGAACAGCTGTAGAAACTGGAAGTAACAAAAGGTCTGATAAAATCGGGTACCCGGTTTTGTCGATTTTCGGACTACCCGGTTTTGTCCAGCTCGTAAACAATACAGTAAATATTATTTAAATTTTTAGGTTATGAAATGATATTCAAAATTTTTGGTCAAATTAAAGGTAATATATTGGGTTACATGTACTAAATTTTGAAATGGTCATTAGTTATTCAGTAGAGGAAAAAAAACTATAAACTTACCTTAAAAATCGAGTTTGCTACCCCAAAAAACAGGCGAGGTCTTACTGCTCCGGCACAGGTTACTCAAATGATGTAGAAATGGATACACGCGACTGTTGGCGGTTTAGGGATACTAATTTTAACATTGTCTGATAGATGGCAGCAGTTAGTCAGATGAATTAAGGGGTACTAAATTATGTAATAATTTAGATTTAAGTAAAATTTCTATCAATATTTTTATGCAGGGTGATCCCATAGTATTAGTACCTAATAGAAGAAAATTGCCATCCCTAAGTTGTAAACAACAGCAAGGAACATTTTAAGTTCGAGTTTAAAAGACGTTAACTACACAATCCAGCCAATGGCAGCGCAGCATTTAACTACTGGTTTCGTATCAATGTGCAATTTTGAAATATGCTACCCGGTTTTATCAACCTACTCGGTTTTGTCCAACTCTCCCCTACCTACGAAGCTATTTATGCGTATATTAAACGCACAATAGCCTGCTTTTTATTGAGACAACTTAGCGATCGCAGCGACTTACTTGTTTTCTCCATACTTCTGGGACATTTTTTTCTACCGCTATCGTTCTCCTTCTCTCTAAACCCCCATGCGTAACGTACATGTGCTACTGTCCACGTCTCCAAACTTTTACTATAGATTGCACAATTCTGACAAAATGTGAAACTGGATAAACCGTGTTAATTCCCTCGACTTAAATATACGATGAGTCCCACGGACAGCTGTACGTTGCCCTTCCGCGATTCGATTCTAAACAAGATGTGTTCATATTGTGTAACGAAAAGACAGCTCCAAACATTGTTTGTGAAGAAATTCAATAGTCAAAAACAGTATCTTCATATTTCCATCTCCCTTTTCTTATAAATGATAACAGTGCAAAGCCGAGGCTGATCGTTAGTTATAGATCTAATTTTAAATTTGTGTACGTGTGTACGTTGAAGGTTTTTGATCTGTTGAAATTTACAATATCATTGCTGCATACCATAGCCTCTAAATAATCATTCGTTTTTTCCAGCCCATTCTTTCAAAATTTGTTTCTTTTAACATAATAAGGATGCATTTTATTATCCTTTAATATTCTATCCACCAATGCATGGTGTAGTAAAGTGTGTGTTCAGTGTAAAAATAATTTTATTCAAAATATTATTAACAAACCTATTGATTACATTATTTTCGAATGTTCCAAATAATATCCTTACCTGCCTAAATCCTGCCCTGTAAATGAACAAACATAGGGTTTGTTGTGGTGCACCTGTTATACCATGGTGGATTATGGAGTCTATGGGAATTTCCGATTTGGATTGTCACACGCACACTTCCACACGCGTTCCCTTACCTTATTTTTGTGTAAGGTTGATTATATTTATAACGGAAGGGGGCATCCATAGTATGAGTGAATTCATTAATAGAGGTTATTGCATATCGCAATAGGGGTCGACGATGGGACGGCTGTAACTGTAAAGAGGATCACATTTTCATATAAATGAAGGGTCGTCAAACGTATTATAATGAAGGATGCAGCTTACCTCAAAGAACAATTATTGAAATACCTCATTTTTAAAATGTTTAACGTAAAAAGTTAAAATACTCGTTTTAGTTTACGATAAGTTTCTCAGAATAAGTAGATAGATAAGTATTAATTTGTTTAGGTACTTATAGGAAACAAAATTATTCTTAATTAACATAATTCATTTATTACTGCGACAAGGAGGAATCTTAAGCCCGACATTGTTCATGACATTACTTACAATGAGATTACTAAGAAATGTACTAAGTAGTAGGATACATAAACTTGGAGTAAAAATATCGAAAGGAGTATTTGCTGATGATGTGATCCTTATAGCTAGCAATGAAAACACTCGCAACAGAATCTAATATGGAACAAAGTATTAAAAGAATACGAAATGACAATAAATAAAAATAAAACAGAAGTAATGATAATAGGAGACGAACAAAAAACTATGAAAATCGAAATAAATGGTACTGAAATATAACAAGTGAAAGCATTTCAATACTTAGGACTAGGAGTAATAATAGACCTAACAGGAACACAAAAAGCTGAAATAAACCAAAGAATAGAGAACACGATAAAACTATATTACAGCATGAGTATTACTTACAATCAAAAAAAAACAATAAATATTGTTTTAACGAAAAATCAATCAAATCTTGTAACCTACAATATTAATGAACGAAATTTCCTGTTTTAGGTCAATCTTTTTAAACGTTCATAAAATTAATAAACAAAAATATAAAATTTCAATTATTTTTACGTTCGACGTTTTTATAATAATAATTTTTAATGATAAGGTTATTTTTCACATTTAATACTCGGAGTAGATATCAACATATGGAATCGTGATTTTCTTAGCGAACTGTTTTATTTGATTACTTATCTTCTTTGCATCTTTTCGAAGACAAAAAGGTTCGCGATATTTTTTGAATCAGATGTTATTGTTTCAGAAGGTATTTCGCTCGGATTACTGGATGATGTAATTCGAATAGGAGTATCAGACCATCTGTTTATTGTAGGCTGAATTTTTACTAATGAATTTGGGGCAGCAGACAAAAAATAATTTTCTATGATGACTGAAGCCAGATTTTCAATCGATTTTAATTGAATCCTAATATTATAATTTCGAGTTTCTTCTTCAGCAACTTCAAGTGAATATGGAGTGTTATTAGTATCATTTTGATTTTTACCCGAGTAAAATTGATGCATTATCTTTCAGCAAAACAGGAAAAAATTCGAACTTTCCACGAAGGTCTAGTAAAAAGTAATTGCCCACGAAACCAAGTTAAAAACTCATTAAAACAATATCCATACCGACCTTGTCATATGGTTGTAAATCTCGGATATTAAACAAAAAGCAACAAGGTAAGATGCAAACAATGGCGATGGAGTACCTAAAAATAGTATTTGGAGTCACAAAGATTGATAAAATAAGGAACGTGAAGATTTTTTTATTTATGGAAAGTAGTAGTACACCTGGTCGAGAACGACGACCAACCAGCAATTTTGTCTTATCCTAAATTATATATACAATCCTTAAAACTGAGTTATAATCCATTGATGTCACTGAGTTCTTAACTGTCACTATGCTCTGCTTTCAACACTTTCACTTGTCACTTTACACCAGGTCTGAAGGTTTCGTCCTTTTCAATATTCTCTTTAGGTTGGGTTGATCGAGTAGCTGGAGTATCTCGATGTTAATATGATTATGTAACCTGTCTTCGTGGTTTTGATCATATCTCATGATTTCTTCCTTAACTGTTGGTATAGTTGCGAATTTGAAATACCGTGTTTATTATCTTCGACCGTTGTTAACTTTACCCAGTGGGGAACAATTTATGGACCATAAATAGCATAGTTGTAAATCAAGACCAAGTACACAGTCCGATCCTACGCAGGGACGTCTTTAAAAATTTGAGCAAAGTAGAAAAAAATTGCTTTTTAATCGTCCACTTTCCATGATGATCATCCTTCCATTGAGGGTTTCACACTCAAAACCTATAGTTTTCAAATATTTCCGAAACCATTGTTCCGATTAGGTTACTTCAATTCCGGAAACTTTCAGTCTTTCCAAAATCATAGACGTTGTTGGCACCCTATTTTCTTTGTAAAAAGCTTCACCTGGTTGATGATTACTCCGACCCTGTTAGGACGCAGGTATAAAGGATAATTTCTAATTTATGAGGAGGCAGTATCTGTGGTTTTTATGCATTCTTGTTGTATTTAACATTTACACTTACACAATGCTCCATGTCATAAACACGGTATTTCAAATTCGCAAGTATACATTGAGGTATCTGTGCAGATTTGCATATTTCGAATGAATGGAGCCTTCACAATAGTATGGAGTGCTTTGTTTTGAAATCTTTGTATGGGTGCTATGTTGGTTGAACTGGCACAGCCCTAAAACTGTACTCCGTATATCCAAATGGGTTTGAGAATCTGCTTATATATGAGCAATTTATTATGTGTTGACATTTGGGATTTTCTACCTATAAGCCAATACATTTGTTTATATTTTGTATCTAGTTCTTTCCTTTTTTACTTTACATACTCCTTCCATCTTAGCTTAGCATCCAGAGTTATTCCGAGATATTTTGGTGTCTTTCCATATGGTACCTCCATTCCGTAAACTGCGACTGGTTTGGTTTGATTATTCGTTTTGTTTGTAAAATTTATGTTTACCGATTTTGATTCATTAAGTTTTATTCTCCACTTTTTGGTCCATTCGTTGAATTGATTAGTGTCTCTTTGTAACTTTTGAGTAGCTTCTTCCACATTTGTTCCTGTTGCAAGAAGAGCGGTGTCATCAGCAAATGTGGCAATTTTTATATCATTCATATCTGGTATGTCATATCTATATAGTAGATATAGAACTGGACCAAGCACGCTGCCTTGTGGCACACCTGCCTTTATTTGTTTTAGTTCAGAGTATTCAGTTTCGTGTGTAACTCCGAAGAATCGATCTGTTATGTAAGATTCCAATAACTTTGCATATTGTTTTGGGAGAATGTTTTCCATTTTCCTTATGAGCTCTCGTGCCAGACCGTATCGAACGCCTGGGCTATGTCTAGGAACAGAGCAGCGCATACTTCTTTTTCTTCATAGACTTTTTCTATTATGTCTGTGATCTTGTGCACTTGATCTATTGTCGAATGTTTTTCACGAAATTCAAACTGGTAGTTTTTTATGAGCATATTTTCTTCTATAATATTTTCAAGTCTCTTTAGAAATAGTTTTTCAAAGAGTTTTGATATCACAAGTATGAGTGAAATTGGCCTGTAAGATTTAGCTTTGCTTGGGTTTTTCCCTGGTTTTAGGATTATAATCACCTCAGCTATTTTCCAGACCGTTGGAATATGCTTCAGTCTGAAAACTGCATTGATGAAATTAGTGAGTTTTACAATGCCTTTTCTTGGTAGTTGTTCTAATATTGCTTCTGTGATTAGATCGTATCCAAGAGCTTTTTTTGAATTCAGGTTTGTTTTTATTTCATCGGCTATTCCTCTGGGGGTGACCAATTTGATATCTTTTTCTCCAGCAGATTGTCTTTCTCCAAGACAGTTCTCTGTTGCTAGTTCATTAGGTTGGAATATCCCTTCAAGGTGTTTTGCAAATAGAATTGCTTCTTGCATATTATTTTTTGCCCAACCTCTCTGGAGTAATTTGGTGTATTAATCCACTTTGGAGCTACGCTCTACCAACGTGCGCAGCGACGCCTTGAACAAACGCGCTGTTGTCAAAGACGGTGGACTGTAGTGAAGTTCTTTTATCGTGATCAAAACCAATGAAAAATAGGGTGAAATAATACTCTATTTGTGAAGGAGTATATATTACTATTGCAATGGTGGGTTGAAAGACCACAGCATGCAATCAATACCGGTTACTTGTCTTTATAAAATTCAAATTATTACAAAACACTTCTTCAAAAACACAATAAAATACGACTATATACAGAATCTCCAGCTTTCTAGCTAAACCAAAACCGGTCCTGCTTTTTGCACTTGTATGAATATCACTTCTATGGTCAATGTTTTTGCACTAAATAGTGTATGCCGTTGATCCGTCGAAGGAACAGAAATTAACTTCGAATGAGAAATTTCTCGTAATGAGAATTGGAAAATTCAATGTCACACTGACATTTTTACTCTCTCTTGCCACTTGACCCTTTTTCTAATCGCACATACCGATGACAGTTGTCGCTAACTGTCACGATCCTTGAATGACGGCGTGAAAATGAATATGTTCACTATTTTTCTTTTCAGGAATATGAATTCCGAACACTCTCTCTTCTTTCATGATTGCTGGCGTTGAACGTAAAGATAAGAAAATAATTGGAAATATAAACAGTATTAGAATATATATAGATCGAAGACAGCTGGAATGGTGGGGAAATTTAGTACGAATGAAAAACGAGTCAAATTAAAAAGAATATGCTATGCTTCTGTAGTGCTCACAAACATATTGATAACCCTTCTTGAATATTGGACATATCATGGCTTCTTTCCAATGTTCTGGCATTTTCTTCCGGCCTTCATATTTCTTTCATCGGTTTGTGCATGCTTTTAATTACGTTTTCTCCACCATAAACATTTCAGCTGTTGTATTATCCTTACCAGCATTTTTGTTATTTCCGAGTTTATCCATAATCTCCTTAACCTCGGTACTTCTTCGATCGCTGCTGTTTCTTCTAGTTCTGCTTATTGTCTAAAAAGAGCCACATTCGTTAAAATATTGCATCGAAAATAATATAGGTATATGAATATTATGTACTATAGTTGTAATAAATAGATCTAATCTAAAAAAGTGCAATAATTTTCAATTGCTAGTATTATTATATATCCTTTATTAGATAAAAATTATTAATAAATGGATACTAAATATGATTTGTTCCTTTGTTTGAAAATTACAGACAAAATCTTCATCTTTACCAAAAATTTTTTGAAACCCTGATAATTATCTAACAAACATCATTAAAAAAATCATTGTAAACTTTTTATGTCATAGATTAAACGCCGCCACCTGTTCCTTTCTGGACCATAAAAGAAGATTAATCTTTCACATACCCTTTTCTCAAGGACTAGTTCAAGGGTTCATTAGGGCGTGTAACGGTAAACTTCAAAGGAAATCGTCCAAATTAGCTTTCGCCCTCTTGAGGGTTTCTTCACAAAAGAATCTTGATGTCTTGAGACCTACTTCTTTCGCCCTTTTAAATTTCGATTGTCCATCATGAATATAATGGGTCGGCATTCAGGGGTTTATATACCAGAAAATTAGTGGGTAGAAAGATTGTCGGCAAACATTTTTTTCTTCTAAAAAAACTTAAACCGACAAAAAAAAGTTTGTTGGATGATTACGATCAGTCAATAGTGCGTTAGGATTTATTTTAAATGTATATATTGAAAATAAAATCATTTTATTTGATTTAAGGCTGCCCACAATACCAGCGACGATAAGCGCCAAGAGCAAAGAGAACTGTTCTTATTTATCGTCTTTACCTGTGTTCGCGTGTATTTTCTCTCCCACACTCTCTTAAATTAATTTTAATAAAACATACTTTGTACACCAGTAGCGTTTTTGCATTAGGGGGTATGAAATAAGAATATATATTTTTGATTAGAACACCCTGTATATTATGACATATTCGGAGAGGGATTTTTCTTCTCATAACAAAAATATATACTTTTATAGGCCTAGCTTTTATACTTTCCAAAATAATGGACAGTAAATTCCTAAAGTATTCAAGTTAGTATCTAGCTAGAAAACGTAGTTGGCTATGCATGTCTTACTGCAATATTCTTGATGTTATCTGTCAAAATTATAAACTAACGTAACAAATATAACTAATTGCTCTATATTTTTCAAAAATTGATTATACAGCTTCTGAAAATGTAGAAATATTTTCAGTATATGTCAAAAATAACAATAATAAACGTGCTGCAAGACGGGAATATCTACAGTTGTATCCAAATCGACGATGTCCTAGTCTAAACACATTTGTAAGTATTTACCATCACGTCAATGTCTATCATAACTTTTTGAGAAAGAAACGTATTGCCATAGTAAATGAAGAAGAGCAGTTGAATATACTATTACACTTTGAAGGTAAAATAATACGTTTATTCAATTAATACTAAATTACCTAAGAATGCATTCTTAGAATAAGACACATCAAAATATCAATTATTTTTATTTTAGAGAATGCAGAGAGTAGTATAAAAAAAGCTTCCGCCGAATTACAGACAAGTTACTATAAAGTTATAAAAACACTAAAAAATGATAACTATCGTCCTTACAAAATTTTACCAGCACAGGAACTATGTGAAGAACATAAGCGAAAACGATTGGAATTCTGTCTACAAATGATAAGAAATTTAGACGACAACGAAAATTACTTTAAACAAATTATTTGGACAGATGAATCAAGTTTCTCTACATCAGGTCAGTTTAACAGAAAAAATAGATATTCGAGGGAACGAAAAAGTTTTAGGAAATACAAAATAAAACAAATTAAAAAGTCAGGTCAAAAATCTATTCATGTCTGGTGTGGAATTTTTCGGGGTAAAGTAGTTCTGCCAATATTCTATAATTTCACTCCGCATAATGTAAGAGAAGTGCGAGAACACTTAATAATGAGTTCGCAACTTGGGTAGGTAAAGGTGGCACGATTGATTTAATGGCCGCCAAATACTCCTGATTTAACGCCTTTAGATGGCTTTTTATGGGGCTATTTAAAACAAAAGTTTATTCCGATACCAGTAACAGTATTGCAATAATTATAGAGAAAATTGAAGCTGAAATTGAACTTCTTAACCATCGAAATAGTAATAAAATTTTAGAAGTAGAAGAAGGTTGATGGGTGTATTTTCTCAAAAGATGAAAGTGTGTAAATAAATTTTATTAAAAAATTTAGCTAAGCGCTTTCGACAAATAAACATGCCATCAGCGGAGCTTTCGTCAATGGTAAAAAATACCTCTAAAAAAGGGAAACATTGAAAGGGGATCGGCCTCACAGACACAATAGTTAGATGTACCTTTTCACAAAATTAACAAATAAAATGAAACTAAAACCCCCCTCTTTTATGGGGTGAAATTATTCACTCAGATCATTTTTATATTTTAACGATGGAGCAACGAAGTATGCATTTTGCCTTTTTTAGAGGTATTTTTTACCATTGACGAAAGCTCCGATGATGGCATGTTTATTTGCCGAAAGCGCTTAGCTTAATTTTTTAATAAAATTTATTTACACACTTTCATCTTTTGAGAAAATACACCCATCAACCTTCTTCTACTTCTAAAATTTTATTACTATTTCGATGGTTAAGAAGTTCAATTTCAGCTTCAATTTTCTCTATAATTATTGCAATACTGTTACTGGTATCGGAATAAACTTTTGTTTTAAATAGCCCCATAAAAAGCCATCTAAAGGCGTTAAATCAGGAGTATTTGGCGGCCATTAAATCAATCGTGCCACCTTTACCTACCCAAGTTGCGAACTCATTATTAAGTGTTCTCGCACTTCTCTTACATTATGCGGAGTGAAATTATAGAATATTGGCAGAACTACTTTACCCCGAAAAAATCCACACCAGACATGAATAGATTTTTGACCTGACTTTTTAATTTGTTTTATTTTGTATTTCCTAAAACTTTTTCGTTCCCTCGAATATCTATTTTTTCTGTTAAACTGACCTGATGTAGAGAAACTTGATTCATCTGTCCAAATAATTTGTTTAAAGTAATTTTCGTTGTCTAAATTTCTTATCATTTGTTGACAGAATTCCAATCGTTTTCGCTTATGTTCTTCACATAGTTCCTGTGCTGGTAAAATTTTGTAAGGACGATAGTTATTATTTTTTAGTGTTTTTATAACTTTATAGTAACTTGTCTATAATTCAGCGGAAGCTTTTTTTATACTACTCTCTGCATTCTCTAAAATAAAAATAATTGATATTTTGATGTGTCTTATTCTAAGAATGTATTCTTAGGTAATTTAGTATTAATTGAATAAACGTATTATTTTACCTTCAAAGTGTAATAGTATATTCAACTGTTCTTCTTCATTTACTATGGCAATACGTTTCTTTCTCAAAAAGTTATGATAGACATTGACGTGATGGTAAATACTTACAAATGTGTTTAGACTAGGACATCGTCGATTTGGATACATCTGTAGATATTCCCGTCTTGCAGCACGTTTATTATTGTTATTTTTGACATATACTGAAAATATTTCTACATTTTCAGAAGCTGTATAATCAATTTTTGAAAAATATAGAGCAATTAGTTATATTTGTTACGTTAGTTTATAATTTTGACAGATAACATCAAGAATATTGCAGTAAGACATGCATAGCCAACTACGTTTTCTAGCTAGATACTAACTTGAATACTTTAGGAATTTACTATCCATTATTTTGGAAAGTATAAAAGCTAGGCCTATAAAAGTATATATTTTTGTTATGAGAAGAAAAATCCCTCTCCGAATATGTCATAATATACAGGGTGTTCTAATCAAAAATATATATTCTTATTTCATACCCCCTAATGCAAAAACGCTACTGGTGTACAAAGTATATTTTATTAAAATTAATTTATACTCCTACAACTTTTATTTAAAACGTTTTTTTGTATCTGTATGCATAAGAGAAATAAAGGGGTGGTCAAATTATAACCAATAACCCTGTACAGTACACATTCACTCCAACAGAACACATGCTTGATTTGTTATTAGGGTTTTAATAATACAGATTAATAATAATAAAGTTATTGAAATTTTGTATTTTAATAAACATGAAAAGCATGAAACACAAAATAATACAAGGCATAATTACAACAATTAACTTAACCTAAAATGTAAAAGATTGGAGGGTGACGAGCGAGCCATCACTTTCCGACCATAGGATCATCGAATTTAGGATAGAGGGAAACACCACCTCGATTCCTACAATCCGAAATCCTAGAAATACTGATTGGTCTCTTTACAAGACCAATCTGAAGGACAATTTGGAACAAGTCGAAGTGCATGGGGTAAATCACCCGCACTACGACCTGGAACAAAGAGTCGAACAGGTCAGTGAGGCAATAATGGAAGCTTTTCATTCCAGTTGCCCAGTGTCAGAAGTTCGTTCAGAAAAGGACGCTCCTTGGTGGAATGAGAACCTGTCAAACTTCAGAAAAGAGGTTCGTCAGCTCTTTAATAGAGCCAAACGTGACGGTAATTGGCAGAAGTACACTGAGAAGCTTACTCAGTACAATAAAGAGATTAGGAAGGCCAAAAGGCTTAATTTTCATGCCTTTTGAGAAAAGATCACTTCCACTCACACAGCGGCCATGTCAAATGGAGGAACTAACCCCACAATGTCGCTGAAAAATCCAGACGGATCATACACGGAAGGTGAAGAGGAACGATCGATTCTTCTTCTGAGAACCCACTTTCCATGTAGTGGACCAGCAACAAACACTGA
The DNA here is from genome assembly GCA_963921935.1 of Galeruca laticollis. NCBI lineage: Eukaryota > Metazoa > Arthropoda > Insecta > Coleoptera > Chrysomelidae > Galeruca > Galeruca laticollis. The sequence goes on along the minus strand of OY998176.1, from coordinate 235,435,357 downwards.
AATAGCAATGAATTACACCAAAAAATCCCGCAAAGAAGATTGGGACATTGCTAAGAAACTATTTACCAGACAACGGTTAGAATGGGCAATAAGTACCTTTCAACCATATAAATCACCAGGAGTGGATGGAATATTTCCAGCACTTCTGCAGCAAGAGATAGAGGAGATTCTTCCTCACCTGCTGAAGATTACAAAAAGCTGTCTAGCAGTGGGTCTAATACCTAGAAAATGGAAAAGGGTAACCTTCATACCAAAAATAGGGAAAAAGATGGGACTGATCCCCGATCTTCTAGACCCATCTGTCTAACATCGTTCCTACTCAAAACGATGGAGAAAGTAGTGGATAACTACATAAGAACAGAGAATCTGGAGAATACACCACTTCATAAATGTCAGCATGCCTACAGAGCGGGTCGATCTACTGAGACGGCTCTGTATCAGCTGACCGAAGTAATTCAGAGAACTCTGAACAACAAAGATATCGCAATGTTCGCATTCCTGGATATATCTGGGGCCTTTGACAACACAACTCATGTGTCTGTCAAAGAAGAACTAAAAAGGCAAGGAGTAAATGAAACCATTATAAAATGGATGTATGAGTTGTTGACGACGAGGATAGCTGAGACACAGGTGGGGAATCAAACCACCTCAGTTAAAGCCAGTCAGGGGACACCTCAAGGGGGAGTGATATCTCCCCTTCTATGGAGCCTTGTAGTAGATGAGTTGCTATACAGGCTAACGGAGCTTGGCTTTGAATGTATGGGCTATGCTGATGACATAGTTCTAATAGTCGGAGGCAAGTTCGAGAGCACTTTGTGTGATTTATTACAAAAAGGGCCTCAGAATCATTGAGCAATGGTGCTTGTCAGTGGGACTAAACATTAACCCAAACAAAACCATAGTAATTCCATTTACCCGGAAAAGAACACTTCCAGCCATGAAACCCATATCCTTAAACGGGGAAATCATAGAATGGAAATCAGAAGTTAAATATCTAGGGATAACCCTAGACAGTGAGCTTCTGTGGAATAAGCATGTTGAAATAACTGCTAGTAAAGCAATAAGGCTTTGATGGCGTGCAGAAATCTAGTTGGTAAGAGGTGGGGCTGTAACCCAAAAATACTGCGATTGATGTACGCCATGATTGTGAGACCAGCATTTACTTATGTGACAATTGTAATAAATACCAAAATAAGAAACATGGGGAGAATCATCCTGTGTAACAAATTACTTTTTACATTGTAACGTTTAAACTATAGAAAGCGGTCGTTCACATTGATGCAATGAAAAAACACTTATCTAAGCGGTCTGGTTGCAGAAAGAAAAAAATAATATTTTAACCGGAAATAATAATTGCGTCAAAATAACGAAATTTTGCGGAATCAAATAAAAATTCAATTGTTAATCGAGGTAAAAAACCTATTACACAATTACGGAACGATAAGTTCCACCAATCAAAAAGTAACAGGTACAAAAAAAAATAAAAGATTGCTGACTAGGGAGAAAGGTCGAAAACGGCTAAGGTGTAACAATTGAGGGGCAGTTGGTAAAAGCTCGCGGTCGGGAACGGTCTAGTTTTTTTGGGTTTCGCGGATAGCGGTTTTTGAGGAGTCCTGAGTTTCAGTAGTTTATAATTAAAGTAGTGTTTTAGCAATCAGGTATAATTTTTTTCTCGGAAAAGGAAAAGCAGATTACAAGGGAGCGTCTACTGTACGCGCTCTGAAAGGGTTTATTTTTTTGTTTGGAACGTGAATCGTGTCCGTCGGCGTTTTGTGAACACCCAGTCCGGGAATTGGTAAGTCTGATTTCAAAATTATACTAACTGTGTATTATGATTTTTTTTGTAGTTTGGTCAGATTATTAATATTGCCAGCCCGCTTTCTATGATATTATATCTATATAATTTAATTTGTGTTATGATAGTTCATATCGCATACGAGTATTTAATGGTGATATCTCACCGTATGAATTAGGAATAGGGAGCACATTTGAGGTTGAATATTAAATTGTTAATATCAAAGTTCATATATGGGGTACGCGAAAATATGCAGGTTCTGGCGATTATTTTTTAAAACAACAAATTTCTTTTTATTCTGCGAGTCATTCGCGTTGATTTAAAAGGGTATCTCAAGTTTTCTCTCGATCCTATCACTGGTTTTATTTAATTACAGTTACAAGACTCTATATACGATTATTCCTGACGCTTTGTCAATTTGGTGTAATTTATTTTTATTTTTCTTATATTTTTTATTAAACTCGTTTAAGAAATCATTGTCGGTTAATTTATTTTCCCAACCAGGAGAGCAGGAATACGTAACATATACACATAAGAGCTACACCTAAAATTTTCCTCAACACACCCCTCTAACTGACGTAACCCCATAACAAAAGACCTCTCATTACCAATGACAACTGTTAGCAGCGGAAGCCGAAGCCAGCTCTTTCGGATATTTCTTACAGGAGCCGTCGCCTCCTGTTTTCCATGGAATCGTGGGTGGTGACAGCCAGCTACGCTGCCTTCTCGGTCCATTAGGGACATTTTGACTGCAGAGTTTTCTTAGGTTATTACAAGTGGTGATAGAATTTTTTTTATTTATTTAGGATCATAGTGGAATCTATTGATTATTACAGTGGTGACAGCGGTATTTTTAGTTTTATGGCGAACAGTTTTTTTTAGGTTATCACATTTGGCGACAGAAGTACTTAGGTTATTACATTTTGGTGACAGCGATTCCTACAGTGAAAATATCATAGGTATTACACAATAGTTTGGCATACAAAAGCAAGTCAGTACGGCACGAGGAAGACCCTCGACAAAGTTCAAAGGCGTGCCTGTGTGTGCACCACTGGAGCTATGAGAATTACAGATCTTACACATTTACAGCTGGTGATAGAAAGATCTGCCCAAGAGGCACTTCGTAGAATATCTAAGGAAGGCTCAGGCAATGAGAGTATTAGAAATCAGGGAGCCTGGTCCTCTCTAACAAAATACATCTCATCAGCGAATCATCCCAGTGACGAAATGATGAAGAAAGTAAGTATCGATAAGAATTTCACTACGATGCTAAATACGAGGAGAGACTGGGAAAGGGAATACACTACCCAAACTCTCAATGAAAACACCATTAAATGGTATTCGGATGGTTCAAAAACCACCACTGGAGCAGGCGCTGGAGTATTTGGGCCTAGCACTAGATACTCATTATCGTTAGGCTCCTTCCCGAGTGTCTTTCAGGCAGAAATACTTGCGATTGAAAGATGCGTGGAAATGAACCTAGAAAGAAACTATCACAAATGTGACATATCGATCCATTCTGATAGTCAAGCAGCTATCAAAGCATTGAGCTCCCATGTAATTGACTCAAAGTTGGTTGGGAGTGCCAAAGAAAACTTGATGAATTAGGCAAGAATAACAGGGTCTCTTTAGTCTGGGTTCCTGGCCACTTGGGAATCACAGGAAATGAAGAGGCCAATACACTTGCCAGGAAAGTAGCACGAACGACCTTTATTAGCCCGGAGCCCTTCTGTGGTGTAGGAAAATGCTCCTATAAGAAACAGTTTCGAGAGAAGGAGGAAACTGAAAGAGAAGCACTCTGGCAGTGCCTTCCCGGATTAGAACATTCCAAAAAGTTCCTGCGGAACTTTGACACTGCTAGATCCAAAAAATATTTGGACCTCAGTAATAATAAGCTACATCCCCTCACGGGATTTCTTACAGGACACTGCCACCTTAGGAAGCACCTAATGAGAATAGGTCTAGCAGAAACTGACGAGTGTAGATTTTGTGGGGAGGAGGATGAAACTCCGGATCACCTAGTTCTAGCATGCCTCGCCATTGCAAGCCAACGCAAGACATGCTTCGGACAAGAAACTTGTAAGAGTGAGGATATGGCCTCGTTGAAGCCGTTCCAAATACTAGAGTTCATTAGAACCTTGGAACTGGAAGGCGAGCTGTAGTAGTAGCGAGAACAGCTCTGAGGAGGGGGGCACAATAAACCTTAGGTTTCAGTGCGTTGTAACCCTGTTAAAATCTAAATCTAAAATCTAACCTAAAATACTCGTATTTAAAATTCTCCTTTTCTGGGTTTCATGTTTGCAAATGTCTTTTAAGTTAAGTTTCGCTGCTTCTTGATGTTCAATTGCTAATAAAGAAAGATTATGTAGCCTCGATTGTCCTATAGAATTTCTTTTGTAATCCTTCAATATTTTTAATTTGCTAAACGATCTTTCTAAACTAGCAACTGTCACCGGAAGCGTTAAAAATAACATGATAACAGTATTCACCTCGGAAAATTCAATTTCTAGAACACTATATAGCTCTTGTATAATTTTTGCATGCACACCTTCAATTGACTTTGGAAAACTTGTTTTAAATGTTGCTGTCCATACCTGTTTTCCAAAGCTTGGATAATGACGTCATAGCTAGGGTTGCCTTGGGGTAATACTTACAGAATGCATGCGGCTTGTCCACGAAGAGCAATCATAAGGGATGTGGCTTTCTCTTGATCATTGGATCATTCCACCCATTGGCACTAGCTGTTGCTTCAAATTGGTGTCGTTATGTCTCCCAAGATGATTGGCCATCATATGTAGGTGGCTTGATAACCTGGTTGTGTCTCAAATTTACTACTTCAGCTCTGGCACTATCACTAATGAAACTGCTACCATTGGGATTAGCTTCTATTTTCTTTACTAATGCATCTAATTTTTGTCTTAGGTCAAGCTGGTCTGTTTTTAAATCTTTCTCTGTCGTTTTTAAATCTTTCTCTACTGTTTATAAATCTTTTTCTACTGTTGCCAAATCTTCCTTAACTGTTTTTATGTCTGTTTTTAGGCCTTCTTCCATTGTATCTATTTTGTTATCTAAGGCCGCTATTTTACTTTAAAAGGTAGAACTAAAATCGGACAGTACCTCTAATATTTGCTTCCTTTCCCCCTTCTCCACGTTCCTCCGGTGTTCCTCTTCTTCCTTTTCTTGTTTCTCCTGCTCCATCATCTGAAGAAACAGGACCGTTGCTAGGCCTTCGGCCGCCCGCGTGCTAGAATTAATTCGGCCGCCCGCTCTGAAAATAAACTTTAAAAAATGAAGTAAATGTTGTAACTTGTAACGTTTTTATTAATAATAATAATTAAACATTAAATTATTTGTGCAAATTAGCACGTATAAAATACATTTAAACATATAATGCAAGTATGGAAGTAATATTAAATAAAAATAAAAAATAAACATAAAAAGAAATAAACGCTTAGGTCTAAATTGTCTATCATAATAAAACGTTATAAAAAAGGTACTTTTCTAGTTTTACTTTCCGCAAATTCTTGAATTGTGTCATTAATATTCAAACTGTCCAAAATATCATGTTCAATAGATATTAATGATAAATTTGTTAATCGTTCTTGCAACATGGTAGACCTTACATAATTTTTAATTTTGAAAAAGACCTTTCGCCGGTTGCAACTGAAACTGGTAAAGTTAACATTATTCTTAAAGCAACAAACAGATTAGGAAATGTTGCCATAAGGCTGTTCTCTAAAATAAATTGTAGAATATCCTCAGGTTCACGTTGTAAAGACTCCTTAAAATGTAAATTAAAAGCTTTAATTTCATTATATAAATCACTTCCGTCAATATCGGACTCGTTTAGGGATTCATCTCCAAGCTTTAAATCCATATCTTTACAGTTTTTCATTAAATCTTGGTCTGATATGTCACCGATTTTAAACAATAAGCCAAAAATGTCACTATAACTTTGTAAACCATCAAACCTGTCACTTAAAGACGATAATATCTGATCAAGGACTTTAAAGAAAAAATTTATTTTAAAATGAATTTTGGGATCTCGCACTGCTTCGTCTTCATGCTCGTAATCAAATTGACGCGAGGTTCTACGACGACGCATGCTATGAACGGGCGGGAAATCCGTTTGTATTTCTAAATCATTTGCAAGTTCGGTAGCTCCTACAAGTACATTCATATATCCCTCATCAGAACGCATTTTTGAAAAAAAATCTATTAGGTTTTCAAGATAATCTACGCAAACTTTTATATTTAATGAAGAACTTTGCATCATTTTACTTAACACATTTACTTTAAATAAGATATCATGCCATGTAATTACTGCGCATAAAACTTTATAATCGTGCAGTTTGAGTCCCAATGCTTGTGCTTTATGTCTAGTAGATGCATCGTATAATACTAAGTTTTCCGAAATTTCAAATAACGCATCATAGACATTGCCGATTTGATACCTTAATGGTTTTAATGCATCGATTCGGCTTGACCATCTTGTATCACTTAGTGGTTTTAAAGTTAATGTTGGCACGTGTCGTTTAAGAACATCCCACCTTTTGGTCGATGCAGAAAAAAATACGTATAAATCTTGGACTAAATCAAAGAAACTTGTTGTTTCATGAGACACATTAGCAGCATCATTGACAACTAAATTTAACGTATGCGCTGAACAAGGAACAAAAAATGCACGAGGATTTATGTCTAAAATTTTCTTTTGCAAGCCATTATGCTTACCTCTCATGTTTGCCCCATTGTCATAGCCCTGCCCACGCATATTATAAATGTTCAAGTTTAATTGAACAATTAAATTAGTTAAAAAATCGCTTAAGCCCTCGCCAGTACAATCAGTTATTGGACAAAATCCCACAAAATGCTCTCTTATTTCTACCTTTTTAGATTCATAATTTAGAAAAACAAATCGAAATATAATTGTTATTTGTTCAGTATGGCTCACGTCTGGAGTACAATCTAATATTACAGAGTAATATTTTGCGGCCCTGATCGAATTCAATATAAATGTTTTTATTCTCATGCCTATTAAAGTAATTATTTCATTTTGGATCGTATTACCCAAATAATGACTCATGTGAATTTGACTCTCCTGTGATTTTTGGACACGAGATACATGTTCACGCATTACAATATCAAATTGCGCTATCATCTCTACGGCTTTCAAAAAATTACCATTATTTGGTTCGTATAATTTGGAAGAAGACCCTCTAAGAGCTAAACACTGTCGCGATAAATATTGGATTATTGAAACAATTCTTTCCATAACATTAAACCAATATTTTTTTTCTGATTCTAAAAGTCTTAATTCCATTTGGTTGACGGTACTTTTTTGATTTAACATTTTAATTAATGATATCCACTGTTTAACGTTTTTGTTATGGCGAACACTTTGTTCGTGCCTTCCTAATATTTCTGATAGATGGTGCCAGTCAGAAAAGCCTATTTGGTTATTTAAATTGCCAATAAATGAAGTGCCAAAAATTTTGCAACAAAAACAAAATACTGCATCATGAGAAATTGAATAAACTAACCAATCTCTCTTAATTTTTTCACCATTTTTTAATGATTTATAATAATAATTTTCCGAAAACTTTCGTCCAGATTCACTAATGGGATATTTTAAGTTTTTAACTTGAATAGGTCCCCTTTCTACCAACATTTTTGCCATACTGCTAGTGATGTTTTCAGGCCACGTCCCTGGATCATCCGATACACTGATAATATTTACATCAATTTCATCTTCATGAGATAATTCAGCAGGCGGTTCGGCTTTTTGCGCGGTGGAAATCTCTGTTAAATTGACTTTATTAAACAATTCCGATCCTTTCTCATCAGAATCAAAATCTCTGGTTTCCTCCTCATTAGAGCCTCTAGCTTCTTCTTCTATATCTACATCCATGGACTGCATGGATGTGCCGCTTGTAGAGGGCATTTCTGTCGAAAATTCTTCAGTATTCGTTTCTTCGTCTGGATTCGTTTCCTTCTTTAAAAAGACATACATGGATCCTGCTAATTTCAATTTCTCCTCCTCACGTCTTGATTTTTGTTGTCGGTAATTAAAACCAGATAATCTCTTTGTTTTTCTTCGTTTCTGGAAATCAAAATTCGCATTATTATTTTTTAAATTTTTGGTATTATTGTAAATATGCATGAGAGAAAGCGCTCTCGATAAGATTAGAATTTCGATGATCGTTAGTTTTAGTTTCAGATGTAATTTCAGATTGTAAAATTAGTTTCAGATTGTAAAATGATTTATTAATTTTAATTATTTTACGAAAACTAAACAACAACAACAACGCACCTGTTATCTTCTTAAAATTATTTAAAAAAAGAAAACCGAATCCAATTCAATAGACATCAACTTAAAGTTTAAAAAATAAGACTAAATTTACTTACCATATTGTCCATATTTTCACTGTTCAATACCTCGTCTTTTTCTCACAACAATAAATTTAAAAATGATGTTTATGTCTTTACTAAACTTTAGTTAACACACTAACATTATTAATAACTAACATAAGTACAATAACGAAAATTAGTAATTATAAAACACGACACTTAACTAACGAATTTCGGACTCAAGATGATATAACTGATTCGTACGTAAGTGCAAAAATGTAACTGAAACTGACTGGTGAAACTAAAAGAAATAGTTTATTACAAAAATATTATTATTACCTACTCCTACTGCAAAATTAATGTATAACCAATGAGAAAAATCTACCACAATTAGGGGGTAGAAATGGGCGGCGTTAAGCACGAATAAATACCAAAAATAAATGCTATTTCGAATTCATAAAATATTTTGCCCTAAAAGGTAATAAAATAAATGCTAAATTTGAGAATAACATGCAAGTACGTGATCAACAAAGACTATAAGATCGACGGCGCTGGGAAAATCCAGTAATTCTGTCTAATGTCTACTCAACAAAGAACTTTACAGTGGCTGTAAAGTAACAAAATAATTGCCTTTGCTACCTGCTACGCCCCAGATCTGAGTACTTAAACACCAATCAATAAATTTTTATGATGTGGGGATAAGTATGGAATATTGCACCAATTTTATACAGATCTTACTTGTTACTTCCGATATTTTAATTTTTTGAAAATGTTGGCAACTATAAACTAAGCAAGAGTTGGCCCTGTGAGGCCGCCCCAAAAATTGGCTGCCCGCGTTCCATGAACGCCTTGCACGCCCGCTTCCAACGGCCCTGTGAAGAAACCATGCTGGTGCTCCACTTTTAGCTTCCCTATCGATGTCGTAATTTGTACTTCTAGTATACTCGTATACTGCAGCAGCAGAGTAAAATAATTACTTTGTAAACCACTTAGTGTATCCTAATCCCATATTTTTAATATTTTTTTATAATCTTCGCTTGTTAAAGCTGCCGCACTTCTCTTTCTTTTTCCTGGGTCCTTTTGTAGCTGTCTTCTATTCGCGTTGCGAGCTGCTCTAGCCCCTCTAAATTAAAAGGATCAAATTTAATTTGATACTTTTCAAAAAAAAAGTGTGAAGTTGTTTTGCTGTAGAGTTCCACATAACCTGAAACAAAACAAGAAAATAATTTTGGCGGTTCAATATTTTTTTGCAATTTTGCTTTTTTTGTCAAATAATCTAAAAGTACGTAATTTACCTTAATGACAGATTCTTTGTAATCAGAATTTTTCTTCTCATATTAAACGCATAATCTTCTAACATTGATGTTAACGCAGTCATCGATATTGTTGCATCTTTCCCCACAAAAAACTAGAAACTGCCTCCATACGCTTAATTTCGGCTTCTTCGTATTTTGGGGAGTTACATTTGCCACTTCTGCATTTATGTTTTCAGAATTTTCATTTCCAAAACGAGCTATTTTGGATTTTAAAAAAACGCGTGAAATGCTATTAAATTATGCCCGTTTAAGAAGAAAAACATGTCAGATTTTTAAAACAAATTTTGGGTGTAAAATTTTCTTACCGAATCTCCCACGTCCTTGAGTTTATATCCGGAAATTGACGAGGGAAAATTATCTAAAAAATGCGTGACAGGGGAAAAATTTCCGGAAATAATTCAAGAAGTAGGGAGGTTATAAGTGAAAATCTCATCCATTTCTCAAATATGACTAAAAACTCAAAGTGTCGATATGTCACAAATTGTATTACTATTCTCGGGCTTTAATGGCCATCTTCAGGCTAAAAACACAAAGTAGTTGGGCAAAAACGTTTCAGTAGAAGTGCTATTGGAAAGGATGATTGTGGGAACAGGTTAATTTAGAAATTAATATTTTGCATGAGTGATCATTAAATGTTTATTTGGAAATTGAAATTATATAAGAGTGATAAAAATGTTGTGGCATATGGAAAGGAGATAAATTGAAAGATTTTGAATACAGATTTAAACCACTTTAAATCTGTTTCCTTAAAATAAAATCTATAAGAATGCCATTATAATATGTCGCATTATAAATAATTTAATCTAACAATAAAATGTTGTTTCGCATAATTCGTTCAACAAAACGATTTCACCAAACGGATTTACAAAAATTATATAAACCCAGCGATAATAAAAAATAAACAGAAACATCTAATACAGGTCTTTTTTCATAACAAAAAATAAACACCTTAATGTATTGTAAGATACTCTCCTTATTCCCGATCCCTTTCAGAAAACCTCTTCAAATAAAAAAGAAAGAAATTGGTTAACAATCAACGTCTAATCTCTCCACAAACACCCACCCACTTGTTCTCAAGATCAATTTTCTGTCTTCTTCTATCTCCATCATTCATCTAATAAGGGTAATAGTAAAAATTTTCACATCCGTTTGGCCACACGACTTATTTGAAGTTCCAGTGGCGTAGTGAAAACTTAAAAATTTTTATTCGTGTATAAAGTAGAAACAATTTAGACATATTTGCAAGAGTGTACTTTCTTAAAGAGTAGAGTAAAAGAAAGAAAAGTTAGTACTTGTGGAATATGATCAGAGGACCTAAATATAGTGTTGCAGGAAATATTGAAGGATAACATTGAAGGAAAAAGAAAATCGGGAAGGAAACAACGTTCGTGGCTCAGAAAAATGTGAAATGGGTGTCAGTGTCAGTATACCTGATATAGAAAACGTACGAAAAGCGCAAAACAGAAACTTGCGAATACACCAGCCGAACAGCGTATAGCACTCCAAGAAGAAGAAGAAGACTTTTTAGATAAGAGTAATGGTAGATTGTTCGAAATATCTAAAATACCTAATATTTCAGAAAATAAAGACAAAAAAGGCCAAACCTAGGAAAAAATAAGGGACAGCTGGATTTTCGTATAAGCCTTCTTTTTGTGCGTCTAAACAATATCCCAAAAATTCCCAAGTGGGTTATGCGCCGCATAAAATAAACAGTTTTTCACAAATATTTCGTTAATGGTAAGTTTTGTCGTTATCAAATTTGTAGCTTAGTAAATTGGCTACAAAAAACATAACCTCACTTTTTTTCGTAAGCCTAACGATTTTTGAGAAAATTCTATTTAAGTAGCTTCGCTCGCACTCCTCAATGATGTGTATATGAATATTGCTATTAAAAGTTGAATATTGCTGAGAAAATTGTAAAAAGTGATACGTGTTGATAGAACACTCCCTCTCTTGACAGTATCCAGCACTGCGAGAGCTCACAATGAACAAGTTATTTCAACGCATAAGTATTGCAAAAAGATTTGACAATCAACTTCCAAAATTTTTGGAGAATGAACTAACTCCTTGCTATTATCGCTCTTCGATGAAAATGATAAAAATCTGCTATTCACAAATGCTTTCAATCATCAATGTTGAATTAGATACCTCTAATGTTATTTATATCATTCTTTTAGAACCTGTTGTATGGAATAAAGGAGAAAAATGTTGTAACATTTTGGGTGTGATGTTTAAAAAATGTCAATTAACTAAACAGTCATTTATTTAACTTACAACTAATTGCTACTTAATTTCACTAATTTGTTTAAGAACTGAAACAATACTTTTATTTTCCCCGTTTATATATTTGTCCTTGTTGCTCTCGAACTTTCAAGATCATTTAGAACATTATACTCGATAGTCGAAATTGTGTAAAGTGAGTCAGAGCTATCTAATCAACACTTTGGTTAAAGCGCAGTTGCCATATGTATTCTAGAGAGAAATGCTGTATTTTATAAATACACTTCAAATCCATTGTGTCAATATTTCAGGTACAAAAGATGCAATGTAATTAAGTCAATACCAATTTAATATATTTATTTCAAATTTCAAGCAGACTAATAATAATTAGTTTACTTGAAATGTGAAATAAAGTGTTTATGTATATTTCTTGAACGCAAAGTTTGTTGTGAAAAACTCGCCGATTTGACAATGTTGGAGAGTCGCTTCAATGTTCCGGCTTTGAGAACGAGATAGATAGATCGAGCTACGCGAATGAGACAGTGATAGTAAACAGTTATGTGAGGTGTTTATTCTCTTCATGAACGTAACATCAGTATTTGTGTTGTGGTTTTGTGTGATAAATCGGTTATTATTGGTATTTATTGTAATATTTATATCGGTATATTTAGTGACAATAATGGCGGAGTGTAGCGGTGTTGGCGATAAAAAACGGCGTCGTAACAATTTAATTCGGGAAGAAAAAGTCCTCATATTAAATATGTACGAAGGACTGCGTGCCATGGACAAACAGTTGGGTGTTAGTGACGCTGTGATTAAGTGCAGTTATTTAACTAAAGTTTCTGAGAGTACTATATACAATATTCTAAAGAAATCGCGGGACGGATCTTTGACAAGAGAACGAGGTGAAAACTGTAAACCGGAAAGTAGGGGAAGAAAGAAAATTGTTTTGGACGACCAAACACGGAATGCTATACGTAGGGAAATACATTCTTTTTATTTTAGGAATGAAATCCCCTCGGTAGCTAAATTGAGCAAGGTAATAGAAGCTGATGATACTTTACCAAACATCAGTGATAAAGTTTTGAGACGAACTTTAAAATTAATGAATTTTCGTTACCAAACAAGAAGTAGAAACAGTGCCTTAATTGAACGAAATGACATTGTGGAATGGAGGAGAAATTATTTAAAACAGATACGACAGTTTCGTAACGAAGGACGGCACATATATTATCTTGACGAAACATGGTTAAATGAAGGCCACACTGTGTCAAAAGTGTGGCAAGACATGAATATACGAAGCAATCGACAAGCCTTTATGGAGGGTTTCTCTTCCGGTTTAAAAGCTCCCTCTGGGAAAGGACGCCGACTGATTATCACTCACATTGGCAGCGAGGAAGGATTTGTAGAAGGTGGACTACTAAGTTTTCAGTCCAAAAAAACTGTCGATTACCATGAAGAGATGGATGGTAACCGGTTTGAAACATGGTTTAGATCAATTTTAACAAAGGTAACTCCTGGTTCAGTGATAGTTATGGATAATGCTTCATACCACTCTCGTCGACTGGAGCAAATACCTACTTCAGCTAGCCGCAAGAGGGTTATAATTGATTGGTTAGAGAGTAAAAGCATTCCGCACAACGAGGCAATGCTAAAAGTTGAATTATTATCTCTCGTACGGAAACATAAAAGCAGTTATATTAAGTACGTTGTCGATGAAATGGCGAAAGATTTCAACGTCTCAGTTGTTAGACTTCCTCCCTACCACTGTGAGTTAAACCCCATCGAGCTGGTTTGGGCCCAAGTGAAAAATTATGTTGCGAGAAAAAACAGTACATTCAAAATGGCTGACGTTGAGAAACTGTTTGACGAGGCGCTGCATACCGTTACTGCTGAGAGTTGGCGTAAATGTATTCAACACGTATTAAAAGAAGAAATAAAGTTTTGGGATTTAGACATACGTGTAGAAGTAATGACGGAACCTACTCATTATCGATATAGGAGGAGAAAGCGATGATTCTGAGGAGTCGTCAGGGTGTGATACCGCTTCCAGTTAGTCAGACATTTTACAAGTGACCTCGCAACATACCTATACTTATTGGTAATTTATTTTGGTCTTGACAAACAACTTTTTTTTAGTTTTAGTAGTAGTAAGTTGGAATTGACTTTTAAACATTTTTTTATTTTGTTTTAACTTACTTATGAACAACTTGTGATAAGTTATTATTTCAAATGTTAAAAATTGAAATTCCAGATATTTCAGTATTCGCACCCTTAAACTATGATACGCTCATGGAGTTCACTTTAAATCGGTAGATAACCGATGACGTCACTTTACACAATTTCGACTATCGAGTATAGCTTATTGTACTTTATCTTTTAACGTTGCTTATATTACATTTAGTATTTAAGGCATTCCAAGCAATCCAAGCAAAATAATTACACTCTTAAGGTTGATCTTCGTACGTGTATGTAAGTCAAATTCTCAAAACAAGAATAACTCTACTTTAAATCTCACAAACCAAAATTCATAAAAATCGTGCAAGCCGTTTTCATACTTAAAATTCACTCTGTATACACATATAGGTAATTATACAATCAGAAAATATACCAAATACTCCTATTACTTATAATAAAATTGAAAAATAACACTCTAAAATTATGTATGAGCTATTTATGAATGAATTAAGTAAAAGAAAACTTATCTTCATGTTGAAGACTCGGTATATTTATTAAATACAATAACTTGATGCATCCCTCAATGCAACGGCACTGCATCGGACCCGGGACCTGGAGAACTCGAACATTAACAGTTATTTCCCATGTCTCACTCTTCTATATATTCACCTTGATCCGTGGGAACTTCACATACCTTTACAGATATTTCACATGGTTCACTCAGTCAGCCCTACGCGCTGTTGCCACGTAGACCCTTCAATTTACTTATTTAACTTAAGAAAATGTTTGTAGGAAACAAAGTTATTCTTTATTTATTTTCCACGTCATTCACGATGGGATTAAACAATTAAAGATTAACAATAAAAATTACTTAAACAAATACATATAGTCAGTCAGGTAGGGATTGTCTCATATTTGGACTTTTTATTACTTAAAAAAAATTGTAAATGTAATGTAAAATAATACATAGTAGGTACTTATTATAAAATTTTATAAAATACGAGGTGTGTCTATATATGATATATAAATTTCGGTTTACTATTCTACACCTACGTTTAAATCGAAATATCAATAATTTCTAAATAGTCAGGAAAGTAGTTGTCCTCTTCGAAAAATGGCTAGACACCCCTTGTCGGGTTGCGCCACATAAATGCTTTCTAGGCCCGCTCTCTGGGGTGGATCAACCCCCGTCATTTCAGTACTTTTCTCCATAGAGTCCTGTCCTTAGTTTTTTCTTTCCATCTAACGATTTCTATCAATCTTAAGTCCTCCTCTACTTCTTTCAGCCACTTGGATCTGGGTCTTATTTGCCTTCTCCTACCTCCTGGTTCCCACTGAGCAAACGATTTCTACAAGTACTCATAATAAATAAATATCATAATAATAAGAGAATTGGTCAATATATTAAGCAAAGTGCTAAAGTTGCATTGGCATAGAAAGAAAAATATATTAAGGAAAGAAGATAGTGGTGGTCTTATTTATGTATATCTCTGAAGATATATTGCCCACCAAATTTATAAAGAGAAGCTGTCATTCTTTTTTTGACGTAGTGACAAGGAATTTCAAGTGTATATATCCGAATATATCCGAAGTGTATATATCCTTCAGACTGTGAAGGGGTCTATATCGGACAAACAAGTCAGTATTTGAAAAACAGAATAAATAGTCACAAATATGACAAACGAAACAAAAGGACACTCACTATCCATGTTTCAGAAAACCAACATTTCGAAAATACAAAAATTCTTCGAAGTGAAAACCACACAAAAAAACGCGAAGTTCTAGAAATGATAGAAATACAAACAAAAACCAGTTCCGTAAATTTAAAGACTGACACAAAAAATCTTAGTAAAATTTATAATACTATTATAAAAACTTAGAAATATAGAGAAACACGTGGCACATTCCAAATATAATAAATTTATTACCACTCCCTATATAAATATAAAATCCATTCCAATACCAGTCAACTCAAAAACGACACATTAAAACCTCGTTACGCCTGCTTTCATTGTATATAACAAATACTCGTATATTCAAATACACATTTTCATCAATGACTGTCATGTTTTTTAAAATGTTCGTTTTGTTTGGGTGTTAGTTATATTCTGTTTTGTGATACGTCCTAAACATCTATAAAGTATATGGAATAATCAAATGAACGTTCTGTCGAAGGTAAGATTTATTTGTTTTGCTTTTAAAATTCTTTTTGTAACTTGTACCATTTCTTTTAGTTTTAACAAAAATTTTGTTTCTAATGAAGGTCATGGAAAGATCGAAACGTTAAATAAAAATGTACTCACTACTAGTTAAATGTCTTTAAAAATGGTCCTCAATCCCAAGAATACAAAATAAACTATATATATATATATATATATATATATATATATATATATATATATACAGGTTGTCCCACCATTGTAGTGACATGTGTTGATCACATATTTAATATTTAATTATTTGAAAGAAAGTGGTATTTTGAGAAACATAATTTTGAGTGTACCGAGAAATTTATTAGTGTAGGAATTGCAAAAAGCTGTAAAACGGGTGTTAACGTCTGAAAAGGTATACGGAAGTAGGAAATAAGAAGTGTCTTAATTGAGAATTGTTATGATAAGAAAGGAAAATGATATGTTCAATGCGGTTGTATTGATGGTAGTTAGTTGATCTATTAATTTCCATCGAATAAAATCTGAGTTTGACAATACATGACATTGATTAAAATAAAAATTCAGGGAAACTGAGGAAGGAAGTGAGGAGAGAGGTTGTTGAAACGGGAGATGATTCACTTGACATTTTGGTGATGGGAAAACTTATTATTTTCGAGAGAAAGAAAACTAACAATAAGATAGTTTGAAGACGATTCAGAGATTGAAAATTAACAAGAATATAATCAATATGAAAGATATAATAAATAATTTGAAAATTAAAGCATTATATGGAAAAACAGAGAGCAAATATTATGGAATGATTCAAGACTGGTGAAACAACACGTGAGATAAATATTACACAGTTAATATACATAACTAAAAACATATAGAAGATACTGAACAAAACAAATCATTTGAGACTCTAATAGATAATTTGAAAATTAAACATTAAATGGAAAAACAGAGAGCAAATATTATGCAATGATTCGAGACTGGTGAGACAACACGTGAGATTAATATAACACAATTAATATACATAAATAAAAACATATATGGAATATACTGAACAAAACAAATAATTTGAGACTCTAATAAATAATTTGAAAATCGAACATTATATGAACAAAAGTAGAATAATTTTTCTTAAAGAAGATCAAGGTAATTTTATAGTAGTTTGTTCAAAGTTAAGTAATTATTGAATTTTGTTAATTAATTGATAACTTGAGAAATATCTAGATAATTTGATTGAAAATTTTGGAAGTCGTGTATATTATTGAAATTATTTTGTTAATTATTGGATCATTAGATATAAAAAGTTTGTTTAGTTAATTGTAATTTTAATAGATTTTCTTCATAAGGTAAGCTAAGTATTGGAATTATCGAGAACAAAGATCTTTGTTTGAGAAATTCAAAAGAAGCAGTCCTGTATGAAAAAAGGTAATAGTTTTTATTATAAAATTTAGAAATTGTGTTGGTATAATTTTGAATATAATAAATTTAGGTCAAATTAGAGAAAATTAACATACAGGGTGTTTCTTGAATTGAAATTTAGAATATGTATATGTAATTGTAGAACTGTATAAATTTTGATTTTATTTTTTTTTAAAAAGAAATATATAAATATAAAACAAAAGATATATTTGACAGTGCAATTTTTTTATCTGAGAATCGACTCCCTGAAAATAAGAGGTCTTATATATAGCCGGAGCATATAGATTTACATTATTTTAATTATGCCAGAATAATTATATTAAATTTTATTTACGTATTGATGGTAAATTGACGTCCAAAAAACTTATTAAATAAATACCAATACACTTCAAATATCAAAAGTTATTTTAAAATAAATTGTGTACATAGAAATTATCACAATCATAATAGAATTTGTCGCTTTAAAGTGTTAATTATAATATATATATATATATATATATATATATATATATATATATATATATATATTGAACCAGATATCATAGATAATAAGAGAATTAGTACTATTAAAATATGTTGCTAGTATTAAAATATATGAAAATAATATAATTTAAGAAAACAGGTAAAAAGGAAACACTTTTCTTAATTTAAACAACATATCAAATAAAGATATATTAAATAATAGCCTATAACAATATAATAAAAAAGGAATTACCTCAATAATAATACAAAATATAGAGATTGCCTAACCAATGTAATGATGTAAATAAAGTTGCCTAAGACGAAGAATATTTTCCATACCATAACCAGCTGTTCACCTAAAAAGAAATAATTATATAGTCAAGTCAAGAGAATTTAGATATAAGTAGTTACATTAGAATACAAATATTATTATAGATAATTCATTATAATCATTAATTTGAGAATAAAAACAAATACAAATATTGAATAGAATAGAATTCAATAGATTTCCATAGATAAACAAATAATGACATGTACACAAATGATATATGGTAAATAAAATAAACGTTGAATCAATAAATAGTAATTTGTTAAAGTTTATTATAAATAATATAATGCAAAGAGTTTAGACAAATAACATAAGAGAATTTATATTTATAATTAATATGAGTGTAACAAGGATATACTATCAATAACAATATTGAATGTTGTACCATGTAAATGTATCTATGTATAACCAATTTTAATTTATTTGTATGATGAAAAAACTCATAGGAACTCTATAAATGAACTAATAATGTAAAAGAGTGTATGTATGAAGTTTTTAATAAGTGAAAGAAGTTTCAATTAATCTGATTGCAAAAGACAATATTTTATTGGTTATAAAATATGACAGAACAAATTGTGAATCAACAAATAAACTTTGAAATAGTGACCTGAAAAAGAACAAAAGACTGTTTGTTGAAAAAAGTAGAGAATCGAGGGGACGCTTAATTAATAAGGGAAGCTGGTGTCAAGAAGCGAGGAGTGTGTGTGATGGTGTTCCTGAAATTTCAAGAAATTCCCGGGTTTAAGACATTTAAACCTATAAAGTACTATTAAATACAATCTTAGTAATACTCACAGTCAATTGTATCAAGTTTTTCGGCAAGAATCTACGAAATTTTCATCAATTTTGGTTTTTTGGAGCTTCAGCGGAGTGTTCCTGGGATCCAGAGACTTTCATCCCAATTCAAGAGCAACAGGTCAGTGTTTTTAAATCATTATTGGCCAATAATCAGAGTAAAAACTCAAATACTCAATTAAGTACTTAATTTCATAAATTGATAAACTTTTGCAAATATGATCGATCTGAAAAAGAAAGAAACAGACTTTATATAGTGAATTCATTGCATGAATCGTTAAAATTAATAAAAGGCCGAATTTTAAATACATTAAAATATGTACTTACGCCATTTTGTAATTGCATAAATCTGGTGATTGAAATTTCATAATGTAATAACTATGCCCATCTGTATATAATTCCATATATTTCTATCTATGTATATAACTATTTTCTTCCCACAGCAATTTGTATCATATATAACTATGATATATATATATATATATATATAAATTCTTTTATGTGTTTGAATCATTCACTTGTTTGCATCTTCAACAAACCATATTTGTATAATATGAATAGATGCTTCTTATGTATAAGAATTGTTCTTTTTATGCTAAAGCGCATGACTAGTTTTTTCACGCATGCGTATTGATGAATTATTAAAATAAATAAGTAGATACAATATAACCAGTGGCGTCTCATATTATTTTTATCAAATATATAAAATATTAAATTTAAAATTAAATTGATTTCAAAATAATGTGTTTTCTTTTTATTTAAACAATTACAACAATATAAAATGCCAGGACTCAAAGAGAAAAAGGATTTCATGCTCCCGAATAATCAAATTAAAATAAATTACTAAACAAAATAACATTAACCAACTGAGCTAGCCAAACTAAACAAAAATTCTAAATAATAAACAGCTATCTTAAAATATTCAAATTAAAAGTATACAGTAAGCATTTGTAAAAAGTTAATAATATATATATTGTATATGGAACAGGGGGTTGTTTGGGTATCAGGGAACACCAAAACGAAAAACTGCAATAAACTTTTTCCGAAGTCGCGTCATACTACTCTCTACAATAGCCCTATTTTATTCTGAAATTGGCCTAAAATCTCTAGTGAACTTAAGGAACCGCCAGGAAACAAGAATCGAGTCAACTAATAAAGAAGTCCGTCAAAGTAGATAGGAGAATCAATAGTGCTGTTAATGGTCAAACTCTATCCGCAACTAATCAGTTATTAGTTGAATATTGTTGTTCTAAAATGAAATTGACAATTGGCGTCTGACTGTAATTACTGCAATTAGCAGTCCATTCAAAATATTAATATTATTGAATCTTCCACACGACATATCTTCAAACATCTTGACGTTTTTCCATTCTATAAGAATCCAGTATATAATATTTACTAAGTTTCTCTTTTTATTTTAATAGTTTGGCAACGGCGCTACGCCGCTTTTTAATAATGTAGTGGCCACATGAGAAGAAACACCCTCTGACCAATCGAGTAGTGGGGGAACATTCCCACGGTGTGTATTGGAATTTCTTCTGGTTTTTTTTAAACAATCATTCGATGAATGTCATCTGAGGTGAATTCAAGTATTTAATGAAAATAGTGCTCCAGTTTTTGGGAAATAATTTATACACAAACGAAATATTTTAGTGTTGGTGCTAGTGCAAAATTTCAGAGGATTATAATTTTTTATATGTACTTAATTCAGGTAAGTTTATTTAAAAGTAAATAAATTGCATTTATTCCGAAATTCTTCTTTTTCATTGTTCAAATTCAATTTTTATGTGACCAATTTCTGTCGCGGACATGACCGTCTTCGAAATGAAATTCGCATCACGGTTCATTCCGCGGTCGCGTTACAAAGACACGTCCGTGACCGGTAGAATATTAAAATAGTGGCATCTTAAATTGTGCGCTGTTAACTGACAAACTATATGAAGAAAAGCCTCGTCAAAAATAACAATTACCTATATCTTTTTGCTAGTAAATTCTCATTACTTTGTTGATCTTCAATAATTTCAGCTAGTTTAATTAAACTGACAATCTTTAATTGTTCCTCTTCGTTTTCGAAAGCTTCTAGAGCAGGATTTCTACTTAAACAATCAGCTTCTAAGTTATCTTTACCTGGGGAATATTTTGTTATGAAGTTATATTGTGAAAGATAATAGGTAAGATCACCTAGTTCCTCATCTGTTCTAGATTTTATGTTCAAACTCTTATGGTTTGTGATCTGTAAAGACTGTGAATGTTTTTCCCATAAGCCAGTATTACCAATATGTTACTGCTTCTTTCATGGTCAGACACTCCAAATATATCGCTTTTTTCTTTTTTTGGCTTTCATTTAATTTTTTGAAAAATATGAAACTGGTTTTTCTTCACCGTTCAATTGTTTTTGTTTTAATACAGCTCCTATACCTTGAGGAGTCCTGTCATGGTCGTAGAAATGGTGTAAACGGAAATTTACGTGTGAGCTAATTTTAACTATTTTTGCCTAACACAAAGTGAATTAAAATTTAAATAGTAATAAATAGGAACCAGTAAGACTGTAAGTACCGAATACTTATTGGAAAACAAACATTATACCGGGTGTCCCACTTAACTTGTCGGGTTTTTGATCGCTTATTACTCAAACAGTTTTAGGAATAGAAACATGCGGTTTTCGCCAGCTTTATTGAAATTTATAAAAGTTTTTTTCTCAATGATGGGATATTTTATCGTAATGCCGGTTTGACCGGAAATTAACACGGCGATTTTTAGGGATAGGGCAACTTTGTTATTTTAAATAGAGCACCCTGTATATTTTTAGTCTAACACAAAGCTCAATCTTTAAGCTTTCTAAACATATATAGTTTGTGCTACTTTTTCTGGAAATTATGGCCTAAAATTTAAGTTAAACGACGTTTTAAAAATGTCAACCAAACTAACAATTTTGGACGTAAAGACATTTAACAAAAAATATGCAACAAATTTTCAAAATGATGTCCTCGGACGTTTACACATATTCGCCATCTTTTAATTAAGTTTCGAAAACTAGCTATCAACATCTCTCTAGGAATAGTTTCAATCACATTTATTATGTTTGTCTTTAATTCTTCCAATGTTGTAGCGGGTGGGTTGTAACATCGATCTTTGATGTAACCCCAAAAGAAAAAATCCGGTATCGTTAAATCAGGTGATCGCGGTGGCCACCTCACTCCTCAACCTCTTCTTCCAATCCACCTTTCACCAAATGTTTCATTTAAAAGTTCTCTAGTGATCATTGCATAGTGTGAACTTGCACCATCCTGCTGAAAGTAACATGTTTGTAATAAATTATCTTGCTGAAGTTGCGGAAAAAAGTACAGTTGTAGCATATCTACATAATTTACTGCGGTAAAGATAGGTTTACTAAAGAAAAATGGGCCATAAATTTTTGTAGAGCTCATGGCACACCATACAGTTACTTTGGGTGAGTTTCTTTCATATTCAGTAGTTCTGTGAGGGTTCTCTGAACCCCAAATGCGACAGTTGTGTCTATTTACTTGATCATTTAGGTGGAAAGTAGCCTCATCAGACATAATAAGAAGATTTCTGTAATTAATTCTTGTAAATAATCTTAAACCTTGGCGGCAAAAATTAACGCGCACGACATGGTCAATCTCTTTTAATTCTTGCACCAAGTGAAATTTGTAAGCCTTTAATTTTAATTGTTTTTTTAAAATCCTATGAAGTGTGCTCCTAGAAACGCCCGTAGTGTTAACCATTTTTCTAACTGATGTTGTGGAATTTACTTCTACAGCTTCTTGAACTTGGATAACTTTATTTAAGAAATTGTCTTGGTTACGCTCTCTTTTTTGATGAGCAAGTGTGCCTGTGTGACGGTACCAACTTCTTATTGCATTATCACTGGGTGGTTGTTTATTAAACATTCTTCGAAATCTTCTTTGTGTCACCACAATTGACTTCGTTTCTGCATACATTATTACACACTTTCCTTTTTCAGATAAAGTGAACATTTTTCAAAGAGAAATAAGAAAACTAATTGTGGTAAACTGACAGTTCGCGTGAAATAATTATTTACTGTCACTAAGCAAAGCCTACTTAAAAAATATATATTTCCAAATGCCTCGCTAGTTATCGAAACTGAATTAAAATATGTGTATAAACGTCCAAGGACACAATTTTGAAATTTGTTATAATATTCTTTTCTTTCTTTACGTTCAAAATTGTTAATTTTATCGACATTTATAATAAATTGCCTCAGAAAATGCTTAACGTTGTTTAACTTACATTTTAGGGCATAATTTCCAGAAAAAGTAGGACAAACTATATATGTTTAGAAAGCTTAAAGATTGAGCTTTGTGCTAGATTAAAAATATACAGGGTGCTCTATTTAAAATAACAAAGTTGTCCTACCCTTAAAAATCGCCGTGTTAATTTCCGGTCAAACCGGCATTACGATAAAATATCCCATTACTGACAAAAAACTTTTATAAATTTCAACTGGCGAAAACCGCATGTTTCTATTCCTCAAACTGTTTGAGTAATAAGCGATCAAAACCCCGAAAAGTTAAGTGGGACACCCGGTATTATGATTTCATTTTAAATTAGAATATAACGTACATATAATAATAATATCTAATATAAATTCCCAAATAAAAACAGAAAGAAGACAAAAAACCTAAGCCATTAAAGCTAATTACCTTACATAAATTCATGAAGTCTACCTAAAATATAGCAGGGCCGGATCAAAAATTTTAATTTATTTGAAGTTTGCAAGCATTTCTGGCTGAAAATTGAAATAAGTAGATTTTATCAGTGTATAACAGGGGGAATCTATTAAAAAGAAAAGCGAAAAACTCTAGACGAATTTGGTCAGTTTGTGTGTATGGTGGGGGCTGAACGAAGTAGGCCCACACTGTGCCAAACTACGCACAAAATACCAAATAGATAGATGAGCAGAAAAAGAAGTGAGCCAGAGCACGATGCATCGTTAGAAGAGGAGAAAATATTTAGAAAGAGTAAAGGGAAGGAGTGCTCGCCAGATAAAAACCAAGAAATGGAGGATATAACAAAAATATTACAAACATTCAAGGAAGACATTCAGAGTGAAATTAAAACAATAAGTACAGGGATAGAAGGAATTAAATTTGAGGAGAGAGAAATAAAGACTGAAATAAAGACTGAAATAAAGCAAATCAGAGTAGAACAACAAGGGCTTAACCTTCATGGGACGGACATCAACATTTTACGAAAAGGACTAACTGGGGTCCGAGAAGACCCCATGCGTAAAATTGCAGAAAAGCTGTATTTTTCTTTAAATTAAATATATAGAAAAGAAGTTTTATCAAAGTTTTACTATTAACCATTTATTAGTCAAAAATCATCACGAAAAAATACAAAATACCCTAATCACTAATACTACTAGCTACATATCATTTTAACATTTTTTACAAACTATCTCCGATTTTGAATGTTCTAGGCACACAAAGTTATTACACCTAATACATATTTTTCTGGATTTTCTGTCTTTTCCTCTTTGACACATATGGCAGCGCCCCTGGTAATGTTTTGTTGTTGAACTCTATGTTCTGTTGCATCCAGTAGTTCGGAAAAAACGTCTGTCATATGTCATTTTCTATTCGTCTGAATGTATTTATTATTATATCGCCAGAAAACGTTTTTCTTTATGAGTTCTTTTCCTAGTCCCAAAATATACATTTTACGTTTATCCAAACTGTTTTTTCGCCAATCCGGGTTTTGCAGTAACCACAATTTATAAGTTGACTGTCTCGACCCTTACTTCGTGGAATATGCTCATATTTAAAAACACAATTTATAAGCATTTATTCCTGCGATATCTATAAGATGCGAAAATATTGCCATTGGCCAGCGGTTTGACTTTCTCTGCACTGTATATTCTTTGGCCAACTTATCTGAAGTGTCGACAGCACCTTTTGTTTTGTTGTAATGAAGAATAATTTCTGGTTTATAGTGCTGTTATTCTCCAGCTACTTTACTATCAGTATGCTCACTTGAAAGTAAGATGACAGCATGTTTTTGTTTTGGAACATAGGATACTAGCGTTCTTTGATTTCTAAAAGCAAACATACTTGAGAACTATTTCTTGTACGATGCCGGTATAAGTTCCCTGGGAATAAATGTTTTATTTTTCCGGAGGGTTCCACATAAAGTAATATTTTTTTTCCACAACTTGTCAGCAAGTTCTAAACTTGGAAAAAAGTTATCGGTCGTAAATCCGCCTTCCAAATGGTCTGTCAAATCTAGGACAACCCTTTGACCTTAACCCCTTTCCGATTTGTTACCTTGTTTTCCTAAAAATTAATAGATACATAGGAATATAAAGTTTGCCTATATTGCTTTTCAAATAACTTACCCAAATAAACTTGCATGTTTGCAATATAAGAAGTGGTGCAGTGCACAAGAGCCCATATTTTGATTCCATACTTATCAGGTTTATTCTTCATATAGACTCGGAATGGTGCCTTACCCCTAAATGGTACAAGCTGCTCATCTACACATAGATGGTCGCCAGGATTAAGTGATTTTTTACAATTAGAAGTGAAAATTTCTAATATATCTTATCGGAGCCATCTTATCTAGTAATTTTCGTTCTTGTCTTGTTTGAAAATGATCAAAGCGTGAAAATGAAGTAATTTGTTTGAATCTGTCTCTTGACATTGCAGCAGGAATTATAGGACGACAGTAAGAAATATCTTGACACCAGAGCATATCGATAGCCTCTTTCGATCCGTGAAGTGCGCCAAGAATAAGCAACAGTCCAATATAAGCTTCAATCTCTGTAGAATCAACAGGTACAAATTTTATTCGGATTTTCTATATTCCATTTATCATAATATGTTTGTGCCTTTCTGTTTGTTTCGGTTACTATTATGTAGTTACTATTATGTTCAGAATATCCGGAGATAGGAAAAGAAGAAAAGCGTCTTTTATACTTGAGATATCAGAACTGTAATTTGTAAGGCCTAGAGCATGTCTCCGAACATTAGCTTTTGAACGTCTAACTTTTGTGTTTCCTGGAATTTTTGACCACTCAGTTCCATCTTTAGATTTATATACTGGAATGCCCTGGCTGTTACTAACTGTTGGTTCCTCTGGGTTCGTTTTCTCTATACTTTGATCAACAACTATTACATCATTTTCTTCCTCTACTTCTGTGACAATGTCTTCATCTTCTAAGTCACTCGATGTTTCCTCATTGATAACACTATCAAACTCTGGATCATCACTTTCAAGTATACGTAACATCTCATCGTCAGTAAGCCCCTTGCGATTGTTTGTAAATAAAAACTGACTCATTTTCAAAACGATGTACCCTACTCGCAATATCACAAGAGACTAACTCGAATATTCAAGTCTAAAAATTATATCGCAGTGCTGGGAATCCCCCATTTGAACTGGTAATTTACATTTTACAATTACAATTCCCTGTGAGTAAACAAACGTTAAATGTATGGGATTTCCCGATTTTACTAACAGTTACCGGGATTATTTTATCGGACGTAAAAGGCTGACCGGGGTCTGAAGAGACCCCTGGAATATAAAACTATTTTTTGTTTATACCAGCCAATAAAAACTACTAAATGCATCATATTTTATCAAAATAATTCATAAACTGCAGCTAAATGAAAGATCAATGTTTAAAAATTTGCGTTTGCAAAGATACAGCAAAAACATACGTCATGGGGTACAAACGGACCCCGGCCAGTCCTATGAAAGTTAATGAAGAGATAATCAAGATAATAAGAGAAAACGAAGAAATACAAAAGGAAAACGAGATAATTAAGCTAGAAAATAATAAAATAAAAGAAGAATTAGATGAAATAAAAAGAAACAATAGAATGGATGGAGAAAGACAAAAAGAAAAACAACGTGGAGATAGTGGGCTACCAATAGAAGAGGAAGACTCTGTTATATTGAAAAATGCGATTGAGAATTTTGTTAAACAGTAGTTAAGTGTAGATGTTAAAACGAAATCAGTAACTAAACTGGGACCTAGAACGTACTTGATACAATTCAATGATAAATACGACAAAGAAAAATAATGCAGAATAAAAATAAACTGAAAGGCAGCAATGAACTAACGAAAATGGAGAGATTGAAACAAAAGCGAATGAGAGACATCGCAAGGGAATAGAGACAAAGAGGAAACATGGTTAAAATCGGATATAACAAGATAACAATAAATAAAGAAGAATGGAGATGGGACAACAGGGAAAGTGTAATAAAGAAAATCAATCCAAAAAAGCAGCAAACGAAAATGAAATGGTAGAAAAAGTACAAGAAATGACGGCTGGGCACGAACAAGGACATGAAAAGGAACTACCTAAAATAAAAAAATATTAAAACCGTAAGACTAAAAAAAGAAAACAAAATTCAAAACAATGATAATATCACGTGGAATGTTAGGACAATGTTATTGGCAGGAAAAATGCAAGAAATAGGATCGGAATTGGGAAGTTATCGAATAAACATAGCTTTGCAAGAAATTAGATGGAAGGGAAAAGGGGAAATAGAAAGCAAAAACTTTCATCTTAGATACTCAGGGAGCGAGAGGCAAGGACATTATGGAGTAGCCTTCATAATATTTGGAGACATAAAGCAAAATATACTAGAAGACTTGCATATTTGAGGATAGAAAAAAACCGTGCAATCTATCATTACTAAACGTATAAGCACCCACGGAAATGGTAAGCATAGAAGAAAAAGATAGAAGTACGAAGAAATAAAGGATGAAATAGAAAAGATTCCTAAGTAGGACAAGACAAGAGATTTTAATGAGAGGTAACAACGGAAAGACACCTGGAAAGGATGGAATAAATTTGGAATTAATTAAATACGGAGAAGAATTCAAATACTGATTGAAAAAATATGGATAGAGATAAAAATCCCTAACGACTGGGAAAGTGGAGAAGTCATAACAATACACAAAAATGAGACCAGCAAGAATGCAAGAACATAGAGGTATCACACTATTAAGTGTTGCCTATAAAATACTATCATCGATAATAAAAAGACGACTAATAGCTGACACTCATAATATCATAGGACAATATCAATGCGGATTCGTAAGAGGCAGAGCAACAACAGATACAATACATAATATTAAGCAAATGATGGAAAAAGCATACGAACATTAATATGAAATAGAAATGTTATTTTTAGACTTCCAGTAAGCCGAGTAAGAAGTACGAAATTAAGAAAGCTTTAAAAGAGCAAGGAGTAAGTAAAAAAATAAGAAACTTAATAGAGATGAAAATTAAATAATCAAAAGTTAGTATTTTGACTCAAAAAGGGGAAACGGAAGAATTCGATACAGACAAAGGTGTAAGACAAGGAGATTCACTATCATCTACGGTCTTCAATCTGGCTCTACAATTCGTTTTAAGATAAATACAAAAAGGAAATCTGAGAACAACTGGAGGACAAATAATTGCATATGTAGATGATATAGTAGTAGTAACAAAAAGAAGGAAAATCATGGAAGAAATGCTGAAAGAGATTGAAGAAGAAGGGATGAAGATGGGATTAAAAATTAATGAAAAGAAATCTAAAATAATGAGATTTGGGAAAGCAGGACAAAATAAAGAAATAAAAATAAGAAACAAAAAGTTCGAAGAAGTATAAAAGTTTAAATATCTAGGAGTAATGATAGACAATAAAGGGGAAAGAAAGACGGAAATAGACGAAAAAATAATAGAGCGTACCAAGAAAAATAAAAGTCTGTCGGTCATATTATCAGGTATTAATGACGCACGGGTAAAGATCCAATAATTCAACTGTATATAGATCAGTTTCCCGATGTCAATAAATGATATATTTTTTAATAATTGTCATTAAATACTTCATATATATAAAATACCTATTTTAAAAATATTAATAAAATATTATCACATAATATGGAGCCAGCGTAAGCGTGTGTACTAAAATTACCAAAAGTTTTCTAACCGGGCAATAACCCTGACAATTTAACTCACAGTGCAATTGTTACTTTGACAGCGGCAAAAGTTAGCTTTAACTTTTACAGCGACAAATACACTAGTGGTTTTTTCACTTATTCATTTGTTCATCAATTATCGCGGTGTTGGTTACCAGAATACATAGTTTGGCATGTTTGTCAACAACTTATTGAATTTTCAAGAACTAACAATGAGTCGATTCGGGGTGTCTACGAACGCCGAAATTAGTCAAATTGTTAATACCTGTGTGCCTACTAATACAGTTGCGACGCAATCATCAATCTGGCGACAATTTTCTACGTTTTGCGATGCAAAAAGATACGCATTTGAGCCAGATACTCCCATCGAGAAATTGAATGTAATATTGCAAGATATGTTTCCAAATTTCTCATTCATTAAATTGTCCTGCCGAATTACACTCGAGGTTTGTATTGATATTGGGTAAATTTGTGTTGTTCAAATTCTAAACTGTTTCCTTTAGCAATTTGACTCGAATAACTGTCAACCTAAAAACACTCCACTTTCGGTGTCGTGTTTTTAATAGTTGACAGTTATTCTCGTCAAATTGCTAGGAAACAGTTTCTCATTAAACAAACCAAATTGACCCGATAAAATACAAACCACTTGTACAATTATAAGTGACAAAAGTTGGTCAAGATGGAAGCAACAGGTAGAATTGTATTGGCAAGCTACTGATGTCGAAATGAAGTCTGTCTTAAAACAGAAAGCAATATTACTGCATATACTTGGAGAACAGAGCCTAAAAGTTTATAATAGGTACTCTTACATTCATAGAAAATTGGGATAGTCTCATAGTTCAGGTCACATTGAATAGATATTATGCTCCTTGTGAGAACGAAACCTATATGATATTCATTTACTTTACTTATAATCAGTTAGAATTCCAGAAAATGGATCAATATGTGACTTCATTAAAGCAGAAAGCAGCTGATTGTGAATTTGGAAATTTTCAAGAATCATTGATACGGGACAGGATTGTGTGTGGAGAGAAGAATGATGTACTGGGAGAAAAGTTGTTGCAGAAGAGAAATTTATCATCGAATTCTTGTATTGATATATGCAGAGCAGATGATGAACCACGTAAACAATTAAAAATTATCAATGCAGGAAATGGAAATGGTCAAGTACAGGTAGTAAATAGGACCAAGAATAGAAGATTTAAGAAAGAAGAAGATACGATTGCGAAAAATAGGTAGAAGGATAAAGAGAATAAGGCGTGCTACAGGTGTAATAATAATCATGATTATGGAAAATGTCCTGTTTGGGGCAAATTTTGTGAAATATGTAATAGGAAGAACCCCTTTGCATCAAACTGCCGGGATAAAGGAGTCAAGGAAACAGAAGAGATAGAGTCACAAAGATAATTCTGACGAATGTGAAGATAAATTAGTTGTAGATGTAATCAGAGAAGTAAATGGAGTCGATACGAATGGAGGAGCTACTTCAAGAATTTGGACCGCCGAAATGTCAGTAAGTGGTGTCAAAATTAAATTAGACACTGGGACTAAAATTATTAAAATATCCGAAGTGTACAACGGCCAAAAAACTTTCTTTGCCACGCAAAATTATTATAACCTCAAACGTCGAAACAGAATACGTCTTTGCTCCACAAAGAGAATGGCCGCTTCCTGGCAAGTCGGTGGTTAGTACGCAATATATACAATATATAAGTATTTTAAATGAAACTTACTGTTTCTAGTTAACTCCACAATATATTGAAAAAATGTTAAAAAATTGACAATTGTTTCGATATTACCTAAATATCATCGTCAGAATATCGAAACAATTGTCAATTTTTTAGAAGTTTTAAATTTTTTTCATTATATTGTGGAGTTAACTAGAAACAGTAAGTTTCATTTAAAACACTAATATGAGTAGATTCCACAAAGTAAGGGTCTTTTTTTTTCGAGGAGAGGAAATCTTACATTTGACCCCGGTCAGACTCCTACTTACTAAAGACCCCTCTTTTTATCTATCTGCTCTCCACCCTGGAACCGCTTGTCGCATATCTTCAGGAGTGAGGTGCATTAATCACTTTATGCTCGGCTTGCCTCTTGTCTTTCTTCTAGCTCTTTCTGATGCATCACTCTTTTTATGAAAGTACGTAGTCTTTTCTGAATATTTCTTAAAAATGGCTCACATATCTCAAGAAACTAATATCATTAATATGAAAAGTGATCATAATAATTTAAGTGATATTTATTATTACTTATTGTCTATTGATAAAAATCATAAAATCTTTCAATTTCAAATTCTTCTTCTATTTAAATAAACAATTTTTTAGGTTAATGAAATGCCATTTCTATAATCAAAAAAGAAAGAAGATAACCATAAATACATCAACTTTATTTAGATCTATGGTTAATTTAAACATAACCTTAATTTCTTTAATTATTTCTATGTTCCAATATAATAAAAAAAGAATAACTATTTGGAACGATTTTATTTACTTTCAATTTGACAATTATTTTTAAAAAATTAATACAATTTACCATTTACATCTATTATAATATACATTCTCATATACTTTATCCTTGAAAATGGAATACATACATTCTGAAAGCTTGGACATAAAAAGTATGAAGGGCACTCGTTTTAATTTGCCGCTTCCCCAATAATCCTATGTTTAGTAATAATTATTCGGCAAAGATCAAGTTTAACTATATATATATATATATATATATATATATATATATCGTATAGACAAGAATTTTTTTGTCTTCTGAATACGTAAAAAATAAAAATTGGTCAAACATGGACCATACACTGTGTCACAATAATTGAAATGACTAAAATATATGTCGATGGGGATAAAGAGTTTTCAAGTTGGTATATTCTTGTTTCATACATTTCTTAACTCGTGCTTTGAATTATAAATCAGTGTCCAGTTCTAGACCTAGGTTTCTAGCTACCTCCACAGACTGGATAAATGCACCTTCAATAGATAATGAAATATGTTCCTGTAATTTATTTTTACTTTTTCCAAAAAGCAAAAGTTGTGTTTTACTAGGATTTATTTTTAACTGGTTTCTTTTTGCAATTGATACAATCCAATTGTGTATCATCGGCATACATGTATGCTTTGCTATTCCTCAAACTAATGTGTCAATACTAAATAAAATTGGACCGAATATACAGAACCTTGAGGTACCCCAGAGAATACATTTTTCTTGGTCGATATTCCTACATTAGTCCCAACAAACTGAAAACGGTTGGTCAAATAATTTTCGATTAACTGAATTGCAAGTTTGGAAAATCCTGAATAATGAAGAATACCACACAAAAGTGTATGATTAATTATATCAAAAGCACTTGAATAGTCCAGCAACAATAAAGCAATCGTTTCCTGTCCCTTATAAATATCGTGGAAAATATCATCCGTAACCTCCAGTAGGGCAGTCGAAAACCTGATTGGCTAATGGGCAAAATGTCATAACGATTTAAATGCTCTTTAATTTGCTGTTTAATTGCTTTCTCCAAAATCTTCGACATAACTGGTAGGATAGAGATAGGTCGAAGATCACAGATGGGATATACATTTGCTTTTTTTGGAATACGAGAAACTTTTGAAACTTTCCAAATATCTGGAATTGTTGACTGGATAATGGAAGTATTAATTATATGTGTGACATTAGTAAGGACAACATAAAAGTAACATATCACTGGATATCATCCATACTAGCAGCTTTGGTTTTAATTACAAGTAGATATTCAAAAATGATTTGTTGACTCATGGGCTTAAATTGTAACAATTCCTCATAGTTGAACTTAAAATGATTGCTATAAAATTGCAATAGGTCTTCATCAGTTTCTATGGAATTTCCGGACGCTATAAACAAGTGATTATTTATTTCTATTTGTAGTTCTATTTGTTTGTTTATTTCGAATATTCATATTTCTTAAGTTTTGCCACATTTGTTTACTACTCCTACCAAATTCTGATCTCAGATTAAAATTTAACGCAAAAATTACTTAAGAAATGATACTTCATGCTTCACGATCAAATTCATGTTGACCTGTGAAATTAAGAACCCCAATCTTTTGATTCCTCTCTAGTGGAAGTTCTTGGTACATTTTCCTTAGTGCGTCATATATACAGCGGACCTTCCATAACCTATCCTTATTGGACTCCTCTCTACTAGTGATATCAACGAGATGCAGAGTTAAAAATTCGTTTCAGGGACATATTATTTTTTATTATTTCAATACCATATGACGAGCTCCAGTATAATTTGACTCTAGAAAATTTTAAGTTCCCCATAAGAATATGAATTCCAGTAAACTGTTTTATCTTTTATCTCTATAAGTGTTGTTGGAGGAAATCTTGGAACATTTTGTTGATGGGCTTGAAGATTTGTCATCGTCGCCATTTGTTCAAACAAATTGTCTGGTATGTACCGACTGAAAAAGGCTATAGGAGCAGCTAATTCAACGACAGTATCTGCTAACGTACGAGGCATGTTTTTTAAGTAAGTACCGTTTTGCGATTCCGCGGCCGCAGCGATACGGTCGGCGTTCCGCGCATGCGCGCTGGTTACCTACATCTCTTGTCTATACACTGACGCCATTACAGTCTGATTCTTCATTGTATACGTTGTTTACTGAGTGTTTAAGATGTCTCCGACAATCGTGAGTCCCGCCGATTGTGAAGTACGGGCTGTTATACGATTTCTTAGTGCTAAAGGCGTGAAACCGATCGATATTCATCGTGAGATCTGTGAAGTTTACGGACAAAACATTATGAGTGATGGAATAGTAAGGAAATGGGTGAGAGCATTTAAAGATTGCCGCACAAATTTGCATGATGAAGAACGGAGTGGGCGTCCTTCGATCGTTAATGACGATTTGGTGCCCGGAAAATCATGTGCACAGTTTTTTGGGACAAAACAGGAGTATTGCTAGTGGAGTTTCTGCCTCGTAATGAGACAATCAATGCAGCGTCTTATTGTGAGACATTGAACAATCTGCGTCGTGCAATCCAGAACAAAAGACGTGGCAAGTTGAGTAAGGGTATCGTTTTGCTGCATGACAATGCCCGTCCACATGTGGCTAATCGGACCAAAGATCTTATCAAATCTTTTCAATGGGAAACTCTTGATCATCCTCCATACAGCCCTGATCTGGCGCCCAGCGACTACCATTTGTTCCTGCACTTGAAGAAACCCCTGGGCGGTCAGCGTCTTCAAGACGAAAACGAAGTCAAAACATTTGTGATACAGTGGTTAACAAGTCAGGCGGCAGAATTTTATGAGGAGGGTATTCAAAAACTGGTACCACGTTATGACAAGTGCCTCAATATTCACGGAAATTATGTAGAAAAGTAGATTAAGGTACAGGCTTTCATGTAAAAATGAAATTATTGCGATATCTTTGCAAGTCTTTTTTAATTCCAAAACGGTACTTACTTAAAAAATATGCCTCGTATTTTGTCCGTGCCATCTGATATCCCTTGTTTGATATAGTATCCAGGCAATGTTCTTTTTCATTGTTGGACTATATTGTTTATGAACATTTTCAAGTTCTGTCATTCACATTTGTGAGACGAACTTTTTTTGAATATGAATCTAGAATACCTTATTTTAATAACTTTATATTACATATTTGAATAATTAAGATAAATATGGAGTGTTTTAAATGAAGCTTACTGTTTCTAGTTAACTCCACAGTATATTGAAAAATGTTAAACATTTTGACATTTGACATTGACAATTGTTTCGATATTATCTAAATATCATCGTCAGAAGTTACATTTCATTTGATGCCTACCTGATGTTTAATTATTTTTGGCTAGTCCAAAAAGTGACCTAACTTGTGATTGACTCAATATATGTTAATAGAAAAAAGAAGATATGATGTTACAAATATAAAAATATTAATATTAAACAGATAATGGCTACAGAGTCAGAAATAGCTTTAAAATCTAATTCAAATAATTTTCTTTATGAGAAACTAAAAATTGCCAATTTAATCAAAAATATTGAACCTTCAAAAGCTAAACGTCAAACAAAAAATGACATTACAGTTAAAAATTCAATAAAAAAGAAAGTAGAAGATAATAACCTAACAGTTACAAAATCTGACAAGGAGAACGCTACTGTCATATTTACAACTAATGATTTTAAACGATGAAATAAAACAATATAGTTTGTTTAAATCTTCATATATTTGAACTAATGTTCAATTTAAATTTGTTGACGCGTTTCACTAACACAGTAGCTTTGTCAAAACGAATTCAAAGATATATAACTTTATAGAATCTAGCGATGAAAAAGTTCTTAGAACAGACCCAACAAAAAAGTTTTCTAATAATGTTAGAGATACTGTTAATATTCAAATTATCTTTTCAGTGATTACGAAAAGAGGTCCATTATAAATAAGAATCCTCATTCTCCACAATTATATGGAACCGTTAAATTACATAAAATAACGAAACCAATTAGACCTGTAGTTTCTTATGTTAATACTCCTAATAATATATTGGCAAAGAAACTTTACAATATACTTAATAGTTACGGATATATATCTAAATATTCAATTAGAAATTCAATGGAAATGATCAAAAAATTAGAAGCATTCCACTGGCAAGATAGCTCTAAACTTATTTCATTTGATGTTACTAATATGCTCACTAAAATTCCTCCTAAAGAATTTATTTGATGTATGTATTAATCAGAATTATTTCACTTTTGACAATAAGATATATATTCAAAATGAAGGTTTATCTACCAATGGGAAGCCCTATATCACCAATTTTGGCAAACATTTTTATGGACAGTTTAGAAAGAAAAATCTTTGAACGTAATATTTCAAAAAATGTTTTATTTTGGTATAGATATGTAGATGACCTATTGGCTTGTTTTGTTGGTAGTGAACGACAATTAGATATATTTTTCAACCACATTAATAATTTACACCCGAAAATTAAATTTACATTAGAAGT
Organism: Galeruca laticollis; assembly: GCA_963921935.1. NCBI lineage: Eukaryota > Metazoa > Arthropoda > Insecta > Coleoptera > Chrysomelidae > Galeruca > Galeruca laticollis. The sequence goes on along the minus strand of OY998176.1, from coordinate 235,399,390 downwards.
TGAAGAAAATAACTTAATCAATTTTTTTGATTTGAAAATTCAAAGAGTTAATAATGTACTTGATTATGCAATTTACCGAAAACCAACACACACTGATGTGACAGTTCCATATAGTTCCAATCACTTAATGTCACATAAGCTAGCGGCATATAATTCAATGATACATAGAGCATTTTCAGTTCCTATGAACAAATGTAATTTTGATAGAGATATGAACACAATTAAACAAATAGCAACATCCAACGGTTACCCATTACATATGATAAATAAACTAATTAGTAGAAAAGAGGAAAAAGTGGCATTACAACTAATATTTCCTAAACAAACTAAAGAAATAAAAACTTATAAAACTATTACATATGCAGGAAATATTTCTAGTAATATTTCAAAGATAATATCTTTAGCAACAAATACAACGATTTCTTTTAAAACAGGAAGTAACATAAGTACAAAATTGTTAAATGTAAAAACAAAAATATCACCATTAAAGAAATCTGGTATATACAAACTTAGATGTCCATAATGTAATGATGTCTATTTGGGTCAGACCCTTAGAAATTTTGGAATCCGATACAGTGAACACTTACGATCATACAGATTAAATCAACCAGATAAATCCCACTACGCCAGACATCTACTTGACACCAATCATTCATTGACACCTAACACAGAACTAGAAGTACTACATATTTGTGATAAGAAACAAGAGCTGGATTTTCATGAAGAATCGGAAATTAGAAGACACTTACGAAACTCACAATATGAAGTCATCAATGAACAGATACATCTAGGGAGTTTTCCACTTTAAACTGTCTTCTTAAGTGATAATTGTAAAGATCAGCAGATATAGTTTTTTTGGTTTTCTATATCATTTCACAGTTATACTGATCTTAATTGGGAAAAATGATATCCAGGATATCCCCATATGGCTAATAATATCTAAGCTTCAATATTTGTATTATCACATCTTCTTCTTTTTTCTAGTAACATATATTAAGTCAATCACAAGTTAGGTCACTTCTTGGTCTAGCCAAAAATAACTACTAAACATCAGGTAGGCATCAAATGAAATGTAACTTCTGTCATTTTGACCATGATATTTAGATAATATCGAAACAATTGTCAATTTTTTAGAATTTTTAACATTTTTCAATACACTATGGAGTTAACTAGAAACAGTAAGTTCCATTTAAAACTAATATGAGTAGATTCCACAAAGTAAGGGTCGAGACAGTTATTTTAATAAATATGGAGATTCGACTATAACTCTCTCTATTTCTAATATGCTGAGGATAAAAAAATACGTTTATTTTTTGAATGTAAATACTTTCGTAAACTATTAACGAAAAAAAATCTAAATCCTCCACTAAATAATCTTTTGTTTTAGTTTTATTTGTAAAAATCTTCCAATATGCCAATTAGTGAAGACGAAATTGACTACAACAGATCACAAGAGCCTCAATCAACAATGTCTAAGGCAGAACTGAGAAAAACTCATAAGCCAATCATGGAAAAAAGACGTAGAGCAAGAATAAATCATTGCCTAAACGAAATCAAAACACTTATCTTGGAAGCTATGAATAAAGACGTAAGTGGTATGAATTGATACTTTTGTTAGTTGCTATACATAGATACATTTCACAGTGGAGGCTTGTGGCCTATTCAACTGCGACCTTTTGTGGTCCTGTAAATCTAGATTACATTACATTCTCCAGTCTCATACTTCTAATGAAATAGTTGTTATAAAGAGTGAATCAATCGACAGAATTGAATGTGAATATGCGAAAATGATTTTTTTGATAAATAAATAATGATTCATTCAAGAACTTAATTGTTCTGCAATATTGACAGTCGCAGTTGAAAAATCGAAAAACTTTCAGGATTTTCAAATTAGTATATATTCTTTATTTGGATATTTTTCTGATCATTTCGTTAGGATGAGTTAAAGCAGCTTTTGCTTTTTCAATAGCTGTGTATCTAAATTCAGGATCTTAAACGTAAATTTCAACAATTAAAGACAAAAAGTCTTCATATAATTGAAACAAATTTTGATAATCATGTAGTAGTGAAAGTAATATATTTATATAAAAGTGGTCCAGAATTATGTACATTCATTTCTAGTACGTCCAAAAATAAGGGTACGTCTTTATGTATACTTTCTTCTAAAACTGAATAATAATACAATCCTTTAAATGGGCGAATCGATAATCTTATTTTTTCAATTATTTGACAAACTGTTTTGATTTCGGAGTTCATATTTTTGGAGTAATTATAAGACATTAGAATAATTAATTTCTGACACCACCTACCCAATCCCATATAAATACAGGGTAATTTTGGAGGGCGTAGGTAAATTGCGCACAGAGGTCTTGAAGTTTCCCAAAATTGGGAAGGGTTCGTCAGGTAGCTATAGCCAGGGGATTAAGTCTCTGTATAGGTAAATTGCGCACAGCGGTCAAATTGTATCCTTAGTCCGGTATACCTCAAAAACTTTTTCTTTCTGATATAATCAACGAATAAAAGTTGATGAAAAGAACACTTCTTGTAAACTGATATTTCATTATGTACAAACAGACTATCATTATCATTCTATTAAATACCTACATTATACAGAAACAAAATTTTATTCTCAAAATGATAATAAACATAAATTATTTGGGCAAATTGTGGTAACATATTGATTTTACATAAATGTTTAAATCTATCAATTTATTTTTATAAAAACTTATTTGTTGGTCCAAGAACTCGACTTTCTTTTGAGTTCTTGTACGCAATACTTTATTTGTACAGGTATTTGCACTTTTTATTTTTATATAGGACATTGTTTGAAATGAAATTAATAATTGTATACAATTAAAAATATTTGGATGGGAAGTGTAGAAACTTGCATTAAAATGCGAATGAAACGATTCGCAAGCGTTTGTAGAACGAGAAACGCTTGGGGACATTTTTGCCCATAAGTTTGGAGGAAATCTTGAATTTTCATCTATATAAGTATCAATTAAATAATCAGCAAATTTCGTGATAGTACCTTCGGGTTTTTCAGCCATAATTTCAAAGCAAAACATGCCACTTACTTGCTCTGGTTGCAAATAAGGTAAACCAAACAAATGTTTTAGCCATTTTCCTACTTCTGATTTTTGATTACCATATTCTACGGACAACCCTAATTGGAGAATTTTCCGGTACCAGGCCTGTTTTAAATGAAAAATACATCCTTCTATTTCAGATACAGGGAAAACCGTATACAGCGCTGAATGTATTCCATCTTCAAAATGGGTGTATTCCGATAGCGCGCAGCGGTCAGTTTAATCCTTACAGATTATAAGAGGGTTCTAAAAGGGACAGGTCGATTGCGCGCAGACATGATATTAGTACCTGTCCCTAATAGCAAGGGGTCTTTCAGTCTTATGATTGTACACATTAAATTACATTTACTCACTTACATTATTCAGAAGAAGTTTACGTGTAAAGATACCGAAATGGAGACCATGTTAAGTGAGCGCGGAAAAAAATTATTAATAGTTAAAAGTTATACTTTTCGCAAAGATGGAGAAACTATATTAGGTGTTTCATATCGCTGTACAAAGCGAGGATGTCCAGCTTCGATTTCTGTGGATAAATCAGAAGAGGTGTTGTTACAGCAAAAAGACAATCACAGTCACGCATTTGATGAAAATTTACACGTTAAGGTAAGTGTTTAATAATTATATTTCTTACTACTAACCTTAGAAATCGTCATTATTAACTCCAAAGCTCGAATGAGAAATAATATTTCTCTCCCTAGGTAAATAATGAACTTTTTTTATATTTTCAATGAAATATGAACAGAAACTCTTATTTCTAATTCTAAACAAAATCAAACTCGCAAATTCAGCACTAGTAGGTACACTTAATTGGTATGATAAAATTATAAAAACTTATTTGAAATTAGCATCATTTCTGCCTTTATCAAAATCTAATTAAATAAAATTTTAAAATATTAGTACAACTCCTCGGTTAATAATGGCTCACTACTCGACCTACGTATATAATATAATATGATTAATTTTATTCGTATAAGTTAAATATTTCGGATATTCATCTAATTTCTTAAATTTGTTATTTTTCAAAAATACTCACTCTTATAAACCTCAAAAATTATAGTAGATATATATTATTTATATATTTTAATGTTGTTTCACAGAAATTACAAAACGGAATTAAAAGGAAGGCTGTAGAAGACATATCGCAAAGACCTTCTAAGATCATCAATACTGAGCTTAAAGAAGCTCCCGCAGAAGTGAATCTCACAACACGGGACCTTGATAATATAAGAAAAAGTGTATATCGATCAAGACGAAGCGTTTTGCCAGTTTTACCTCAATCATTAGAAGACCTCCAAGAAGCTCTAGAATCTATTGTTATTAAAACAAATAAGGACGAAGAATTTTTATTGGTAAATAACACGAACTTAAATGTAATAATATTTTCCTGTCAAACAAATTTACAGTATCTGTGTTCACGACCTAAAATTTATGTAGACGGAACTTTCAGTTATTGCCCGAAATTTTTAACTCAGTTATTTACGATACATACAGTAGAAAACGGACATTATATACCTTTAGTATTTATTTTACTGCCAAACAAACAATCTAATACTTACTTTGAGGCATTTAAGCTTTTAAAAAGTTATTGTGCTAGTATAAATTTAAGGTTTGAGCCCAAAGAAATCGTTAGTGATTTTGAAAAAGCGATACACGTTGGAGTTAAGAAAATTTGGCCAGACATAAATATAATAGGATGTAGGTTTCATTTGACCCAGTCCTGGTATCGTAAAATTCAAAATCTTGGGTTGGTATCTGAGTACAGGGATTCTAATTCAGCAATAGGTCTTTGGTTGCATTACACTTTTGGATTATTATTTCTAAATCCTAACGAAGTAGGGGATTGTTTTGTAGAAGACCTTTACTCAGATATACCTCAGAATGCTAAACTAATTGAATATGCTGATTATTTAGTTGATAATTATACTCGTATATCTGATGATTCCGTTTTTCCTCCAAAAATGTGGGCTTCTTGTAATAGTGATCAAGAACGTACAACAAATGCTTGTGAATCATTCCACAGTCATTTTAACTCCAGTTTTTATGTAGCGTATCCAGATATTTTTAAATTTATTAATGTTTTAAAAGATGTACAAATTAATACATATATTAAAATAAATAGTGTACATTTGCCTAAAGCTTGTAATAATATTAGGTATAAAAAACGCAAAGATTATGTAACAAATTTAATTAATTTATATGTAAATAACCATATTGAAAGATTTAATTTAATTAAAAGTGTTTGTTTTAATTTTGCAAAAAAATAAAAAAAATATATCTTATAATCACTATTTTATATAGTTTTCTTTTCAGGTGTTTTCCTATGGCATGTTACGTGTTAAAAAAATTGTTTAAGACGAGCATATTTCTATAAAGGAACCGTTCGCGCAATTGACCGGTTTACCGATTGTATACCGCGCGCTATTGACCCATAGAATTTCAACTACCTGAAAACATTTCTGACCGCTGCGCGCTACTGACCGTTGCCCTTCAAAATCTATAACTATTTTCTTTTGATTTAACGTTAATTCAAATTTTGAACATTCCATCTGAATTGTTGAAAACAGTTTAACGTAAGTAGAAGTGGCTTTAGATGGAAGTAATGCAAAAACCGCTGGTACATACTGTCCATTTTTAAATCCGTGTAGAGTGGACAATTGGTAAAAAAATTTTGGGCAATATTGAAATGTGCCGTCTACGTAAATTACTTCTACAGAACATAAAAAATTTAAATTTGTGAAGCATGAAAATATTACAATGTTATTTTCTCGATCGTTTGTTATTAAAAAACATTCTTCTTGTATCGTTTTAATAGACATCGAGTCTAATGCTTCTTGAACGTCCTGCACGCTTTTCGGCAACGGAGGCAAATATGCTCGACGCGCATTGTATAAGTTCTTCCATATGTATCCTATGTCCACTGATGTAAGTTCTTGAAGAACTTCGGGGGTTTCTGAACAATATAAGAATATATTAACCTCAATTATGCCTAAGTACATTGACATTTCTTACCTTTTATCTCCTTATGTATCACTTTCAATGGTGTAACTGATATTTCTTCTTCAGCTTTCCTTTTTAGGCTGTTACTGATTTTTTCAAGACACAGTTTTGCGGAATCTATATCATGATTATGGATGTCGATGATATCCTTCTCATTAATGGTATAGAATTTGGCTTTGCAATTTTTATTTGTGCAACGCCAATGAGTTTTGCCAGAAACAAGGGTTCTTCTTTGCGAAATTTAGCTCCTTCTATTATTATTAGCGTTTTGTTCTTTTCACTCAGCATTTGTTCCATTTTAGAAATCGGACGAACTTACCATCACGAATGCAAAAACTAAACTGATCTATGTACCTACGCCTCAAATTGTTATCGTAAAGTTATTAGGGGATAATCCTTTGAATCTCCGGTAACTTTTAAAATTCGTGGAATCGGTAGAAAGTTATATGCCATTTACCTAGACCCTCTTTAGGGTCACTTGTGCGCAATTTACCTATGAAAAAGAAACATTTTGGGTATACCTGGCTACAAACTGACCGATGTGCGCAGTTTACCAACCCCGAGTTTTGGAGGGTTATTACGTCACAATCTATTAAAAACTTTAATTATTTTAAAAAACTATTTTAAAAATTGTTTCTAGACTTTTCTACGCAAAAAGGTGGTCTTGGATAGATCGTTTTAGCAATCTTGCCGTTACATTCAAAATATTTACAAAAATAATATAAAATAATTATACTTTATATGCTAATTACATGTCGTCAAATAACTGGATAGGAATAATTATGAATAATTCCTTTTTACACAATTATAAGCTTCTCTTATGAAACTGTCAAGGGTGCTACAAGGTTTTATAGGACTTGACAAATTATTATAAAACAATAAACTTTTGTAAAATAGAGAATTTTGTGTTGACCTAGCTCTTTGAATTGGTATATATATCTAACTAGATGTTCTAGTGTTGTAAGTATGTATGTCTCTAGCACAGCCATTCTCTAAGTGTGCTCTGCAGAACCCTAGGATTCCGCGATACCCCCGAAGCAAGAATTCCGAAAAAAAAATCAAAACACCTCTCTCTGATCCAACGTTTTGACGCGGGCGTATCACGAGTCACACCCGAACTTAGCCGCCACCGCCAATATCCACTTGTGCTCGCTCACAAAGTCTAAATTGTTTACACCGCATTTTTTGTGTTTCTATTACTTTTCCGCTCAACGTATCTAATATGCGAGAAAAGTATTGGTTCACCCACAAAAAAGTTGAAATTTTGGGCAAAAATTTATTATTTTCACGTTTTTCATCAAGAACAATACGAAAAAATGGTTTTTAGAAAAAAAATCCTGTGTGTATGCCGTCGTCGTCGTCGTTGTCGTCGGCCACTTTTCGTTACATGTCTTGTTAGCACGATACAGCTTCCGGAGTGCAACAAATCACCAATTTTATGATTGAATATTGTTCAGGACATCTCTCAGATGAGCCCTATTGATTTTCAGCTCACAATAGCCAGTACAACAGGTGCTATAGTACTTTAAGTACAACATTATTGTCATTTTTATACGATTGATCAATTTTATGATTGAATATTGTTTAAGGTGTTTCACAGATGTACCCTATTGATTTTCAGTTGACTGGAGCGAGTACAGCGGGTCCTATAAATCCAGATATACAAAATTTTTGGTTATTTTTGGAGAAATTTCGGTTTGTTAGCACAATACATCCCCCGAAGTGTATACAAGTAACAATTTTATGATAGAATATTGTTCAGGGTCACAGATGCGGAAAAGTTAGTTTTAATCTTTAAAACCGTTTATTTTTATTTTTAATAGTTTTTTTCTGGCTTGCACCCGTTAAGGTAAGAATTTTTTGTATATTGAAGGAGATAATAAGGGATAAAGCAACCAGACGCATTCTTTATTTTACTGTTATTATTGAAATATAGTTTGAAAAATAAACGGTTTTAAAGATTAAAACTAACTTTTCCGCATCTATGAGATGCCCTGATTCACATTATATCATAAAATTGTTACTTCGGGGGATGTATCGTGTTAACAAACAGAAATTTCTCCAAAAGTAATTAAAAATGCAGTATATCTGGATTTATAGGACCCGCTGTACTCGCTACAGTCAGCTTAAAAGCAGTAGGGTACGTCTGTGAGACACCTTGAAAAATATCTAATTATAACGTTGGCCACTTGTATACACTCCGGAGGCTGTATCGTACTAAACCCGACATTTCCCAAGGACAAAAATGTGGCACTTCAGGTACCATAGCACCCGTTATACTAACTCTGGTGAGCTAAAAATCAATAAGGTTCATTTTTGGTTATTTTTGGAGAAATTTTGGTTTGTTGCTTGTCCATCCTGCTTTCCACTATATATATCGAGGTCATAAACATAACCGCTAAGAGAGTCGCTTCTTACCCATAACTTTATTCCACGTTTGAGGGGCTTCAAGGGCAAATACTGTTTTAGACTCGATCTGCCCTTGAATTTTGCCATACTTTCATCTATAGACTGATAAACCGAATCCGTTCTTGCATTTTGATATGTATGTTTGCAACACTCCAGAAGCTCCTCGATATAATAAATCTTGGAACAATCTGCTGGTTTCTCAGGGCTATTGAAGTATAATTTGGATATAAGTAGTTTATAACGGTCACGTGATATTGCATTTTTTATTGCAGTATTACCCATGGAGGTATGCTTTGACCAATAGCAACCCAAACTTGGAAGCGTGTTATAAGCCATTACCATCACAACACCAGTTACCATCATAATTTCTGAAGAGTCTGATTGTTTAACTTTTTTCATAGTTTTCTTTTCCAAAATGGTTAACCTCTCATTAGTACATTGCGATATAAATATGTACAAGCTTCTTGGAAATAACTTCAGAAAAATATCAATTTCTGTAGACTGTCTATTTATAGAGCTCAAAAGAATTTCTGTATTCCTAGCAGTGGGGAGTTGAATCCTTGGGGTATAGTTCTACGGCACTGAATTCCAGATTATGTTGTCTGATCCAGAAGATGTTGTAGGCACTGGATGAAGAATTGTCGATACGTTTGGAACGTTGGAATTAACTGTATCTGGATAACTATCGAGAAAAACTTCGTTACCTTCAGGCTCGATAACGTCATCATCGGAACTTGAAGTCTACATATCGCCTTCAGATGCATGTTCAGATTCGGAACCCGAAGGATACCATTCTGAATCTTCATCCTCACTGTTACGATAAGGATCAGTATCAGTCTCTGACAAGTCCAAATTTTCAGCGATTTCTTCAAGCTCCTTAGGAGTTAATTTTCTTTTGCTCATTCTGAAAAGAAGAAAAACAATTTTTACGCCTACTGGGATGAATCATCCCATCAAAGTAGCCTACTGGGACATAATGTCCCTCGAAAATAACATCTACCGTATTGACTCAGCCAAAACGTTATATGGTGCAAACACTAGGCGTGCTAAAGTAGGGGTACTTACATGATTACACACGATACACAGCAAATAATTAATCAAAAAACAAATACCAAATTCACTAAATAAACGCACTAGGTGCAACCACGTGTACGAAAAATTCGAGGTTATCTCGTTTTATTCGTAAACAAACATACGCTAGATTACTTTGGTCGTTGAAAAGACTGAATTGGCGTTTATATACGTTTATTTGGGATCACTATTCCCAATAGACTAAATAAAATATGCCTTGGGACGTATTGTCCCGTTAGTCTCGAAAGGGTTAAGTACGATCTTTTTGTCATTTTTATGGAAATTTCAGTTTGTTAGCACGATACAGCCTCCGCAGTATATACAAGTGACCAATTTTATGATTGGATATAATTCAGAGCTTCTCAAGGATAAACCCTATTGATTTTCAGCTCACTAACGCCTGTACAACGGGTGCTATGGTACTTGAAAAACCAAATTTTTGTCATTTTTGGAGAATATTCAGTTTGTTAGCACGATACAGCCTCCAGAGTGTACAAAAGTGACCAATTTTATGATTGAATATTGTTCAAGGTGTCTCACAGATGTACCCTATTGATTTTTAGGTGACGAGCGAGTACAGCGGGTTCTATAAATCCAGATATACTAAATTTTTGGTTATTTTTGGAGAAATTTCGTTTTGTTAGCACGATACATCCCCTGAAGTGTATACAAGTAACAGTTTTGTGATAGAATATTGTTCAGTGCCACAGATGCGGAAAAGTTAGTTTTAATCTTTAAAACCGTTTATTTTTGAACGTATTAACAGCTTTAGAAATTAAAGTACATAATTCCAGGTAGACCACCTTGCATCAACCATTCTCAAAAAATATTTATTCAAATTTTAATCTAGGTTTACTTTTTTCTAGCCGTCACGTCATACGAAACTCGAAAAAGCCGATATTCTGGAAATGGCTGTGAAACACCTCCAAAACGTTCAACGCCAGCAATTAGCTATGGCGATGGCTTCAGATCCCACGGTTTTAAGAAAGTTCAGGACAGGTTTCAACGAGTGTGCAGCTGAAATCGACAGATATATGAACCAAAGTGACGGTGTTGATAACTCTATGAAATTAAGAGTAGTGAACCACCTCCAAAAATGTATAGGTGGCATAGAACAAGTTGCACAATTTTCTTTTGGTAATTTTAGTAACGTTTCGATTGTATCTGGATCGTCTACAGGTCAAATCGGTTCCAATGCGGGAGATCAAAATAATAATCCTCGAATACAGATTCCTCAAGGCATACAATTGATACCGAGTAGATTACCGAGTGGAGAATTGGCGTTGCTGGTTCCAAATTCGAGAAACATCAATTTTTTTCCGACAAATCAAAGACCAAGTGCTTTCGCAACTGTGATACCTTCTTCAACAACTGACGCGTCAAAACCGTTAAGTCCTCCTGTCAGTCCTATTAATCAAGATGAGTTGATGTCCCGTAGTCGATCACCACAAGGTTTTAGGCCGGTTGTATCCACGAAACACTACAATGAAGATCACCAAGTACCGCAGATATCATCCACAGCTACTCCTTCAATGGAATTGAAAACTCTAAAGTTTCCGATCAACAAACGACTGGATTCTCCTAAAAAAATCGGAGAACCTCTTTGCATAATTACTAATCAAGCCGAAAGATATAAACAAGCACAAACTAGAGAAGATTCGGCACATTTCGAAGAAAATATAACCACAGGGGTGAAAAGAAAATATCCAGAATCACATGGACTATTAACAATGGTAAATGATAGCGTATTTCATCCACCTGCTCCAAAAGTAGTTAAAACTCAATTTGTAACTTCAGATTGCAAACCATCGTCTAGCTCTTGCGATGGTGATAGTAAAAGAATGAAGCAGGAATCACCTGCTTCTAAAGAATCTTCTGATTCCGCTAGTGATATGTGGAGACCATGGTGATATAGATTTATAGATTTTGTATAGAAATTTCCAGTAGGAAAATACGTAATAATAATTGATATACTGGTCTCTTACTGTTATTATTAAGCAGTAGTTAAAAAGTAATTAATTATAAATGCAATTACTTTTTTTCGTGTAATTGTATTCTAGTACTTTTTTTATTAAAGTAATTTGGGATTTCAATTGCAGGAAAATCTGTGTGATAATGGTAATTATTTTAGGTAAATTCTCCATACAATCACTTGTTTTAAGTACAATTTCTATTTCAATTACTATTCTTTTCCAATTACAGATACTACCGTTTTAAATGAAACTAACTGTTTCTAGATAATTCTACAATATATTGAAAAAACTTTTGAAAATTCTAAGAAATTTGACAATTGTTTCGATATTTATTATTTAAAACAGTAATATCAGTAGATTCCACGAAGTAAGGGTCGAGACAGTTAATTTAATTACAGATACTTTTTTTTAATTACAATTACATTTATAAGTACAATTAATTTTTCTAATTATAATTACTAGTGCGTGTTTATATACATGGTATAAAAACAAGATATTGCCTGCATGAACTTCCATAAAGTCCCATTGCCAGGCCAGAAGCAGAACTCGTAGGTATCTAATTTGATTTAATCATAGATATAGGTTTTAATGCATTTAATGAGAGCACTGTGTCGAGGAAACAGCTTTAGGGAAGTAACTATTTGAATAATTGTTTAACTAATTTTATAAATAGGTAGTAAATGAGAGTATAAGATGGCTATGTCGTTTAGGGTGCAATTTCCCATCCATAATTTAAGTTCCGTTGATTTCCAATAGTTGAAACAACAGTATTAAGCATTAAGTAAAGAAGCTTTTAATAACAGAATGTGAACTATTGCAACAATATATAGAAATGCTTTCAAGTCCTACACAAGCGACCAAAGATATTTTAAAAGAAGATTTCTTTTCCTTATTCTACAAATGAAAATGTAACAAAAATTGGAAGTGTTACAGCACTTAAATGATTTAAGAAAAAATATTAACATGCTAGATATGTATCCATTATTAAAAAAGTATTTTTTTAATATAACCCAGCACTTCCCTCTTTTAAGCCCGTAGAAATATTATTCTCCTTTGCGCTTCTAGAAGTAATGCGCTTTCTGACAGTAATTTTGAAAAACTGCTTATAATGAAAAGTCATAATATAAATATACTGTAATTAACTGTCTCGACCCTTACTTCGTGGAATCTACTCATATTAGTGTTTTAAATGAAACTCACTGTTTCTAGCTAATTCCACAATATAATGAAAATTGTTGAAAATTCTAAAAAATTGACAATTGTTTCGATAAATCAATATCATCGTCAGAATTACAGAAGTTCCATTTCATTTGATGCCTACCTGATGTTTAGTCGTTATTTTTGGCTAGACCAAGAAGTGACCTAACTTGTTAGAAATAAGAAGACGATGTGATATTACAAATATAGAAGCTTAGATATCATTAGCCCAATGGTGATATCCTGGATATCATTTTTTCCAATTAAAATCAGTATAACTGTGCAATGATATAGAAAACTAGGAAAACAATATCTGCTGATCTTTACAATTATCACTTAAGAAGACAGTTTATTACTAGAGAACTCCCTAGATTTATCTGTTCATTGACAACTTCATATTGAGGGTTTCTTAAATGTCTTCTAATTTCCAATTCTTCAAGGAAATCCAGTTCTTGTTTCTTTTCACAAATATGCAGCACTTCTAGTTCTGTGTTAGGTGTCAATGAATGCTTGGTGTCAAATAGATGCTTTGCGTAGTGGGATTTTTCTGGTTGTTTTAATCTGTATGCTCGTAAATGTTCACTGTATCGGATTTCAAAATATCTAAGGGTCTGATCCAAATAGACAGCATTACATTCTGGACATTTGAGTTTATATATACCTGATTTCTTTAATGGTGGTATTTTTGTTTTTACATTTAACAATTTTGTACTAACGTTACTTTCTGTTTTAAAAGAAATTGTTGTATTCGTTGCTAAAGATATTATCTTTGAAATATTATTGGAAATATTTCCTGCATATGTTATGGTTTTATAAGTTTTTATTTCATCAGTTTGTTTAAGAAATATTAGTTGTAATGCCACTTTTTTTCCTCTTTTTTATTAAGTACCTTCTTTATCATATATGTAATGGATAACCGTTGGATGTTGCTATTTGTCTAATTGTATTCATCTCTCTATCAAAATTACATTTGTTCATAGGAACTGAAAATGCTCTATGTATCATTGAATTATATGCCGCTAGTTTATAGGACACGGGGTGATTGGAATTAAATGGAATTGTCACATCAGTCTGTGTTGGTTTTTGGGTAAATTGAATAATCAAGTACATTATTAACTCTTTGAATTTTTAAATCAAGGAAATTGATTAAGCTATTTTCTTCAATTTCTAATGTAAATTTAATTTTTGGGTGTAAATTATTGATGTGGTTGAAAAATACATCTAATTGTCGTTCACTACCCACAAAACCAGCTAATATGTCATCTACATATCCCATTGGTAAACCTTCATTTTGAATATATATCTTATTGTCAAAAGTGAAATAATTCTGATTAATGCATACATCAAATAAATTAAGTATATCTGATATTATTCCTGGATTAATATTTTTATCTTCTAGTAATTTTCTTACAAGTATTAGACATTCTTTAGGAGGAATTTTAGTGAACATATTAGTAACATCGAACGAAATGAGTTCATAGTTATCTTGCAAGTTGATTGCTTTCAACTTTTTGATTCATTCTATTGAATCTCTAATTGAGTACTGAGATTCATATCCGTAACTATTAAGTATATTGTTGAGCCTCTTTGCCAACATATTATTAGGAGCATTAACATAAGAAACTACAGGTCTAATTGGTTTATCTCTATCAAAATTACATTTGTTCATAGGAACTGAAAAAGCTCTATGTATTATTGAATTATATGCCGCTAGTTTATGTGACATGGGGTGATTGGAACTATATGGAATTGTCACATCAGTATGTGTTGGTTTTCATCCAACGGTTATCCATTACATATGATAAATAAGCCAATTAATAAAAAAGAGGAAAAATTGGCATTACATTACTAATATTTCCTAAACAAACTGATGAAATAAAAACTTATGCAGGAAATATTTCTAATAATACTAATAATATTATATCTTAATCAACGAATACAACAATTTCTTTTAAAACAGAAAGTAACGTTAGTACAAAATTGTTAAATGTAAAAACAAAAATACCACCATAAAAGAAATCATGTATATATAAACTCAAATGTCCAGAATGTAATACTGTCTATTTGTGTCAGACTCTTAGAAATTTTGAAATCCGATACAGTGAACACTTACGAGCATACATATTAAAACAAATAGATAAATCCCACTACGCAAAATATCTACTTGACACCATTCATTCATTGACACCTAACACAGAACTAGAAGTGCTGCATATTTGTCAAAAAGAAACAAGAACTGGATTTCCTTGAAGAATTGGAAATTAGAAAACATTTAAGAAACCCACAATAATAAGTTGAGATAAATCTAGGGAGTTCTCCACTAATAAACTGTCTTCTTAAGTGATAATTGTAAAGATCAGCAGATATAGTTTTCCTGGTTTTCTATATCATTGCAGAATTATACTGATCTCAATTGGAAAAATGATATCCATGATATCACCATAGGGCTAATAATATCTAAGCTTCAATATTTGTAATATCACATCTTCTTCTTTTTTCTATTAACATATATTAAGTCAATCACAAGTTAGGTCACTCCTTGGTCTAGCCAAAAATAATTACTAAACATCAGGTAGGCATCTAATGAAATGTAACTTCTGTTATTCTGACGATGATATTCAGTTATCGAAACAATGGTCAATTTTTCAGAATTTTCAACAATTTTCATTATATTGTGGAATTATTTAGAAACAGTAAGTTTCATTTAAAACACTAAATATACTGCGTTATACATTTGAGCTCAGTACTTTAAAACTGTTTCACGTATCTATTTCATATTTTGCATAAAGCGTAAACACCGTACACCCTACTCAATTATGTTAAACAAACGTTTCTGGCTACTACCAGAGGCGTACGTCAGGGGCAAGTGACTGGTTAATCTTCATAAATTCTACGCCACTGGCGGAATAGAAATTTTGGCACAATTTTTCGATTCTCCAATACTTTTTACGTGAATAACGTACTCTTTCCTCATAATGATAAAGTCAATATTTCTAGAGATATTTTAAGTTAAACATAAAGTTGCACATTTTTTTTTCAAATTTTGATGTGTAATAAGTATGTCGATGTTTTGGGCAAGTGGATTGCATTTAATAGAGGAGATGGTCCGAATATCGACCAGGCACTTAATATGGGCCCCCTCGAAACTAAGTGTCGCCATCTGCCAGATCAGGCTTAAATTTACATTTACATATTGTCAGTACCTATTTTACCGTGTCGCGGATCCATTATACAGGTTTTTATGAAACTATAATGATTGTTGTGTTTTGATCACTGCAATAACTTTTCGATCTAAGTTTAAATCGCGTATTTTTTACATTTTCAATACTTTTTCGTGTTCGCTTTTGCTGGTTGTTATAGAGGATGAGTTTAACATTGCTTTTCAGCATTTAATTTTATTCTAATAATAACAGGTTTTCCCTAACCTCTAATTTTATAACGAGCTGTAGTTAATGTAATATGGATTCTCTACGTGTGTTAAATATTGGCCCGGGCCCATATTCGGACCAATGTATTATATGAACTTTTTTGCTGGTAATAATCATATCCTCACCAGGCAGAGGTCGAAATTTGTGAAATAAAATGAAACACTCAACATATGGAACAGGCTATAGATTCTGTCAATAATGAACAAATGGGCTTAAAAACTTCATCAAAAACGTTTAATGTCCAAGAAGCACATTGCAAATTCTAGCAAGGAAAGCAAAAACTAGGCCGAAACACAGTTCTTGGAAGTGACGCAGAAAACAAGTTAGTCGACTATATTCTCAAAATGGAAGCACATTTTTATGCTTTGACAAAAAAATACATATGCAGAATGGCTTACACAATGGCAATTAGAAATAATATAAATCATCCCTTTAAAAATGGAATTACTGGTCGCAGTTGTTTAGATGCTTTTTTAAACCGCTATAAGCAGCGATTGTCTATGCTCAGACCAGCTGGCTTATGTGTGGTACACCGCCTGGATCTATCTATGCAGTTCACTCCGGTGGCTGGATTCAGCAAATCTATTTACCATGTGGTTCAACCACTTCATTCAGTTTGTTAAGCCAACTAAAGAGTTTCCAGTGCAGCTTGTATGGGATGGACATTACAGCCATACAAGAAATTTGAATGTAATAAAGATAGCAAAGAAAATGCATGTTTACATCATATCCCTTCCTCCACACTCTACTCATAAACTTTTCAGCCCCTCGAAAAGAATTTTGTGGAGCCACTTAAATCCTACTACAGTGAAGAAATTAGGGCTTGGATAAAAATAAATAACAGAGTAGGGTAAATGCACCAGTGAATGAACATCACCAGTGAATGAACAAATTGAAATATATCTGAAACTATTAAGAATATGGTGTCTTTCTCGTAATCACTGCAATATCCCTCATGACGTGCAACATGTTTCTCTTAACGTGATACTTCGTTAGTTCAAGTCAGTTCTTATGAATGAACGTACCGCTGTGTTTTTGTTGACAAAATTTGAGAAACGTGTCTGTTATTGGAACGATACTAAGCAATAACCAGGTGCGCAATAGTACAGAATAAGATATTAACAAATGATATGTGTGATGTGTCGTCATTATCACATCACTTAATTGATTTCAACTGATTTTATCGAAAACCTAACCTCAAAATACACCGAAATCGTTATTAAATTCAATAATTTGAGTGTTCATTAATTGGGGCATGTGCTGAACCCAGTAAACGAACAAAATGTTCATTCATTGGGATTTTACGTGTTAATCTAGATTTCATCGATCTGATCCTTATATACTCGTTTAGAAAGGCTGTTTCACGGGTTCCGTCAGGAAATGTCTACTAAGCTATCCAGTAAATGAACGACTTTGTTCATTCATTGAATCATAACATAGATCAATGGTGCTCCAGTGAATGAACCATTTATTCTTTCTCTGTTTTATCTGATTTCATATTTTTTTCAATCATTTGACAGAAATATGTAAGGTGGAAAGTCCAAGCCAGAACATCACATCAAGTATGTAAGATTCCGATATTCCGATGACTGTCTCCAGAAGGCCGTGGAAGCAATAGGAAAAAAGGAAAATCACCATCAATGCGGCCAGCAGACAATATGGGATTCCGAAAAGTACACTTTTCAACAAAACCACTGGAAAAGTTCCTATGATTCGACCTCCCACCATTTTAACAGAAAGAAAAAACTACTCTAGAATCTTGGATCCTATCAATAGCTCTATTAGGATCTCCCATGCATCCCGATGAGGTGAAAGACTCAGTGCAACGTGTCCTCAAAGCTCTTGATAGGCCCAATAAATTCGTGGATGATAGACCGGGTAGGAAATGGTTACATCTTTTTTTACAAAGACATCCAAAAATAACCACAAGGAACACAGAATTAATATCCAAGGCGAGAGCATCTGTAACAGAGGAAAATATTCGAAAATGGTTTCAGGAGATGAAGGAATATTTAATTGGAGAAGGCGTTGAAGACATCCTTTCTGAGCCTGATAGAATTTTTAATGGGGATGAAACCGGTTTGCAGACTTGTCCCAAAACTGGAAAGCTTCTGGGTCCCAAAAATTACAGCAATTTTTATGAAATTGCTAGTGGCCCAGAAAAAGAATGCATAACAGTTCTCTGTACATTTTCAGCCTCAGGAGAATCTGTTCCACCTATGATTGTGTACCCGTACAAGCGTATTCCAAGAGATATTGCACAAACTATACCTGAGGAGTGGGGTACTGGCCGATCAGATATTGGATGGATGACGAGTGCTACATTCTACGAATTTATTGCGAATATTTTCTTCCCTTGGTTTCAAGAAAACAACATTAAATTTCCTGTTTTACTATTGCTTGACGGTCATAAATCGCATATCAATATGGATTTGTATAATTTCTGTCTACAGAAAAGAACAATACTATACTGCCTTCTGCCCAATGCAACACATATCTTGCAACCTTGTGACTTATCAGTATTCAAGTATCTCAAAGGACACTGGAAAAAGACCATTTTGAAACATAAATAGAACACCAATACATTAGTTACAAAAAATATCTCTGCCCTCCTTTTCCAAAAAGCTTTTGAAGAGTCGATCAAACCGGAAATCATCAAAAACGGTTTCAGAAAATCTGGATTGTTTCCATTTAGTGCAAACGCTGTGAATTATTCCCAGTGCCTTTCAAAAAGGAGAAAGCAGCTTGACCTAAATTGTGACAAGGAAGTTTCTGTGACCAGAGACGAATATGAAACTGTTCTGAAAGTCATTAAACATCATGTAGATTCAAAAACTTTGATAGAATTCAATAGTGCCTATGAAGGTGAAAAAGCAGTCGACATTCGGTTCTACAAATTTTGGAAAATATGTAAAGAAGCAACCGATGCCGATGGAACGAATAATTTGAGAAATGCTGATGGAATGAACCAAGAACGTGAAGAAGCCTTCGAAGAAAACTCGCAGAATATTGCTAATTTTGACATACCGGATATACAAGAATACACAACAGACTTAACAGATGACCTGTTGAACTTACCATTGGTAATTGATGGTATTCTCTATCCAGCTAACATATCTGACAATTCAACAATAATATTGAATGTGAATATAATGAAAGATATAGAAAACATTATCATAGAAGAAATTGAAAATCCTGATGATATATTGGACGGTACCGAGCAAGAGAGTATAACTAATAATGATACTCTAATAGAAGGTTACAAGCAAAAAAACAAGTAAAACAGATGACTTGAATGCTGTAGAAGAACTCGAGATTCCAGATAAAAATAGACGTAGTAATAGATAACAGTAATGTCGATTTCCATAATCAAGAGCCGCAGAAGCCGAAAACTACCAGAGACGTATGGCTACAACATCTTCATTGGCCAAATATTGAAAAAAAGTGTGGCAAAAGGAAACAGGCAACGTTAATGCCGTTTGCCATCACTTCCAACAAATGAAAAGACTATACAGAGACAAAAGAATCTGAGCAAAAGGAAAAAGGAGCTGAGAAATTGAAACAAAAATCAATTAGAGAGAAAAAAACAAGAAGCAACCACAAGAAGAACCGCGAAAACAACCAAAGCACCACCAGCAACAGAAGTTACCTGTTTACAGGCTGATATAATCGATACTGGCAATCAAGATAAAAATCCTAGTGTTTCCCAAGATATCACTGTAGGAACTTATGTTATAATAACGTATAACCAGAAATATTTTCCGGGCATAGTAGAAACTATTGACAATGATGAATATGAAGTCCGCGCTATGGCACCAGCTGGTCTTAATACCTTCAAATGGCCAGATTGTGTTGACCAGATATGGTACAAGAAGTCTTCAATTGCAGAAGTGATCGTAGCACCTAAGCTTATTAGACGTGGTTCCTACGAGTGTCCCGAAATTCGTAAATATTCTGAAAATATCAATCCGAGCAACATAAGGAATATACTATCTTCCCCAGAGGATGATATCAACAGGCATAAAAATGGAGCAAAAATCAATGATACACAAGAAATTACTATTGGAGCTTATGTCATAATAATGTATAACAAAAAATATTTTCCTGGAGTAGTGGAAAATGCAGAAGGTGATGAATATGAAGTTCGCGCTATGACACCAGCAGGCCCCAATACTTTCAAATGGCCAGAACGTGTTGACCAAATATGGTACGAGAAAACGAAAACGAAAATTGTGGAAATGATTGAAGCACCCAAGCTTATTAGGCGTGGTTTTTTCGAATGTCCAGAAATGCTGAAATTTGTCTGAAATAATATTATATCACCATATATTGTGTTGTCGTTGATAATCATTGATTAAAAATTGTTCAACGTCTATTTTCTTCATAAGTTCATTCATTGGATCATCCATGTTTCAATCAATGGAAGCATTCGTTCATTTACTGGGGTATTATGCAACATTTTATTTTTTTACTAAGTCTTAAACTGTCTCCTTATGTAACTATCGCATGCAACGTGTTCACTATTTCATTGAACACGAAGTGTTATTTTTCTGGAGCTGAAAATCAGTACAGATGGTTTATAAAAATACAGTGAAGTTCAAAAATGTCTTGAGTGTTCATTCACTAGTGCATTTACCCTAGTAACACAATTTAATCTGGCTGAATTGCTTGGCAATGCTCTGTTGAAGTGCGAGACAATGGAGTTAGCTGTAAATGGTTTCAAAGTAACGGGCACCTGTCCTCTAAATAAATATTATTTTACGGAGGCTGACTTTATTGCCGAAAGAATTGAATCCAAAAAATCATATAGTTCAAGCTCAGAAACTCAGCTGCAAGAACCACAATCTCATTCAACCATTACTGATATTGACGGTTCAAAAGATCTAGATTCCCAACCAGATGGTTCCAAATATCTGCATCCCCAACCAGGGTGTTCAAAAACCATAGTCAGTCCATTCGATATTTCACCTGTTCTACTGGTTAAGAAACGAGTAACTACAAGGGGACGATACAAGTTATAACTTCATCTCCATTCGGCAGAGCTCTCTAGCTGGGGAGAAAATAATTATACCGTTGTACGGAAAGGTAGACATCGATAATCGTCGACCTGTGTACAAAATTAAAACACACAGCTGTTGGCAAATCAGATTTCTAAATTTTTTCATTTCACACGGGTATGCCCTTCGTTCGTCTTCGTGCTGAAATTGTTTGCTCAGTTAGGGAAAACTGTATGAAATGTGCTATATTTTATAGTAGTCATCGGAAAAATAATTTTCACTTTAACACTTGCATCTTCAATATCTAATAAAAACTACCTACTTACCTAAAACTCATACTTTCTAGCAGCCGCCACTAAGATGTTCTACTTATAGTAAACTCTGGTAAAACAATGTGGTGAATACCTAGAAAAAAATGAACATACTTCAATATAAAACTATTTTTCTCTTGACACTATTAAAAGTAATTCTAGCTTAAAACCTCGTGCTAGAAGTAAACTGATAGAAGTTTATTGAAATTAATTTTAGTATTTTTATTATTAAATTTTATCAAAGTAGGAGCCCTTTTCTCCTGAATATAGAAATTGTAAATGATATCCCGAATCCTTTCCAGGTCTCCAAATTTTAGTGCATTGACTATGATAATTTTTTAAATAAAACAAACAACATTCACTTATAAACTAGCAAACTATTAAAAATCAAAATTAATCAACAAATGAAAAACTAGAAACATCGCCCTCAAATGTCAAATTGTAAAATGACTATCGGCATGAATCATCGTTATACGCCAGTGGTCGTTACTAAGCAACGTAGATAAATAAGACAGAATTTGGTTTATACGATTGTCAATATTCCAACTTCAGGTGGCTTCAACATTCGTGAAATAGATTCTACATAATACATATTATTAAGAGAAAATAATTACGATTTGAATTTATTTCAAAAGACTTGGGTGGGCCAGGGTCCAACCGGCTCATCCACTAGAGCCGCCTCTGTTTTTACCATTAGATATATTAAAAAAAATCCCTCACAGACACACACATACCTATTTTAAAAATTTTAGTAGTAAATAGGTAAGAATTACTAGTAAAATAATATTTGATATACTTATAAAAAACTAAGGTTCCCTAATTTTGTTTTAAGTAATTATTAATTATCCACAAAGTAATTATAAAAGTAACAATCAGTTCCATTTTCCTTGTAATTGTAATCAAAATTATACAATTCCTAATTTTACAACATGCACTTTTTATTGTAATTAGTACCTTTTATGAAAAAGTACTTTTTAATAAAACTTACTTTTAAACTACATGCAATTACCCAGCTTTGGAAACAAGATTAGTCTTTTTCCGATAATCACTTTTACGGACATTACTAGCACAACCGCATAAGAATTGGATCATTGGATAAAAGTAATTTTATATTAATTTTTAATTATTTTATTCTGTGTTTTTAGTAATCAATCATCAATATATAATACTACTATTACTATACTGTCAATAGCTCGGAAATAATACATTTACTCCCACGAATTAATTTATCAAAAATAGTATATTCTATATCAAGGGTGGAATAAACAAAATCTACACGAGATTAGTTTCCCGAGCCGTAGAC
This sequence comes from Galeruca laticollis, assembly GCA_963921935.1. Classification (NCBI taxonomy): domain Eukaryota; kingdom Metazoa; phylum Arthropoda; class Insecta; order Coleoptera; family Chrysomelidae; genus Galeruca; species Galeruca laticollis. The sequence goes on along the minus strand of OY998176.1, from coordinate 235,376,615 downwards.
GAGGGAAACGATTCTATTTAGACTATAGTTTTTCTACGACTTCTTAGGTAAATAGGAAACATCTAATATATAATTTTTGCCATGGATCAATTTAGAAAACCGGCTGTGTTAGATTTTTTAATTTATAATAGAAAAAATAATTGAGCAATCTCAATTAATCCGTAATTTGTAAATAATTGAATTACAAATAAAATGAGTCGTCGCTCGACATGATGCGGAAAAAATTGGAAAAACTGGAAAATTTGATGTATAATTTACTAATTATTATCTCATTTACCAATTAGTAACATTATATTAACTACCTTTCAAAGCCCTGTTTCGGTGGAACAACAACGGTATACATGCTCTTCAAAATTGCAAAAAAGGACATTGTAGGATTATATGCGATTAATTAAAATGTCTGCATTCCGCATAGGTAGTCCGATTTTGAATTTTAAACAGAATTTTGACAATATAAGAAAAGCGCAACAAAACGTACAGGGTGTCCCAAATTGGTGTGTTTTGCAGGGTATCTCGTAAACTAGAAGAGATAGAAGAAAAGCAGTTAAGATGTTATGACTTCTGTTTTAGTTAAAGTAACGATAGCCTAATTAAATCTTTAGTAACTCCCTGCAGTTGGAAGATACAGGGCGGTTATTGAAAACTGTCGAAAACTAGAAGGTACTATGACTTCTTAATTAAGAAAAATATAAAGAAACTTTTGATAGATATAATATTAAAGAGTTCAGTGGCGCACAGAATTTTTTTGTTAGGGGGCTCACTAAGGAAATATATTGCAAACTTATGTTGTTTTAAATGGGACACCCTGTATATTTTGACGTTTTTCGTTTCCTTTTTTAATTCTCATTCACCTGATATGACATATTATATATCCATTTTCAGTGGTTGGAGCTACAGTGCAAATAAACCATTTATGGATATTATCAGGTGAAACACCCTTAAAAAATTGAACACTCAGTAACGAAATTTAACATTTTATTATAAGGATACTGATGGGTGACAATTTCATTTATTAAAATTATAATTAATAAAAAATAAAACCAGATTAAAAAAATAAAAACAATAAACTTATGAAACAACAAGAAATATTGTAACAACTAATCTACCTATAACTAATTTTATTAGAATGTAATAATTACATTAAATGTTCAAAATGTCCTCCGTAATAATAATTGACACCTTTTTCTTACTGATTATACACAATTGAGAATGTGCACTGGCTTTATTTTTCTAAATGCGGCATGAATATTTTGTCATAAATCTTCCCTACTCTTAGTTAGTTAGTATTGTAAATATTATTTTTTAAAAATCGTCAAATAAAAAAATCAGGAGGATTTACTTGCGGGGAACGAGGGGGCCACCTAACCGGTCCATAAGTACCAATCCATTAGGAAATTTTTCGTTTAAATAATCTCCAATGAATAGAGCATTATGGACAGGTGCTCCATATTGTTGGAACCAAAATCTGTCCCTATCATCCAACACTTCTTCTTCCAAAAGTTGGTGTAAGTTTATTTCCAAGATATCTATATATCCAGCAGCAGTTAGTTTATCATCAAATATATGATAAACTAATTTATTATGTTTGACAAAACAACTAACGTTAAAGCCGAATCTGCCATGTCTCCTGATCCCCTGAACTAAGTGTGGATTTGAGTCATTCCAATATAGTCCATTATGTCTGTTAAATATTCCTGCACTGCTTATGCGAGCTTCATCGCTAAATATTACGTTTGAATAAAAATTTGGCTGTTCATTACATCTTCCTATATACCACTGTGCAAATTGTGTTCTTTTCAAAAAATCGTTTGGGTATAATTTTTGACGGACGGATGTCCGATAAGGCCTAAATTTATATTTCTTTAAAATCCTTCCTGTAGTAGTTTTTGGAACACCTATTTCATTTTCAATTTGACGCAGAGAAGATTCATGATGTGCTTGGATATATCCCAACGTATTTACCTCTCTTTCTTCATGATTATTTTCGTACTTACGCCGTGGATTCTCAAAACATCCATACTCGATTAAATTTGAATCGAGTTTTTTAAAAATTCTCATGTCAGGTTGCCTTTTTTCTGGATATCGTCGAAAATATAATTCAGACGCATCACTAACATGCATTTGACATTGAATATATGCCACATGCATATCACATTTTTCATAATTTTCAAAATTCATGTTGTTGACAAGACTGCACGTCGTAAAATTAATTCTGACAGGTAACACAGGTTTTTTTTTCCATGGTAAGAGAACCAAAGCCTATTTGATGAAATGAACATTCTTAAAAGATATAACATAACAATCATGTCAATTAAGGTAAACAAACTAAAATATAGCAACATATCGGGTTAAACATAACTAGAAATAAAAGTGAAATCAGTAAGAAAATACAGACCTCTTATTTCGTGATGTTATTTACCAAAGAACGGATTCAATAATTTCAAAATAATAATAATATAGGTACTTAAAATCAATAATAATATAATAATAAGTTTATTTATCAAAATGTTATTACATGGTTTACATAAAAATTGTTGTTTACATGTAAATAAACATGGAATTTCCACTAAAACTAAAGTTGCGCGTGGGTTTTACACATTTAAATTTCCAATAGTCTTTCTGAATAGATATTGACAATGTAAAGTAGTTTTGAATTCACCTTTTTTATATTAATATATTGATTTCTAATATTTGGACATTCAACACATTTCATATATAAATAAGAGAAAATTAACAATAAAAAATATAAAACATTCACAATAAAGTACAAAATATTTACAATATTTCCCAAGCACATCAGATATTCAGAATGTAAAACAGGTTTACTTTCACGTTGTTGATTTCCATCTTAGGCATTCAACATATTTCGTTCATAAATTCAAGAAAATTAACAATAAAAATACAATACATTAACAATAAAATATAGAAAACAAACACTTTGTAGAGTATTCCAATTGACAAACGACGTTAAATCATATAACACAATTAATAGTAACATGAAGATTTAAAAAGTCTGTCAGTCAAAAAGAGATCGAACCAGATCTCGATTTAAGTTAAGAACATATTTTCTTATAATTTTTTTAGCATGTGACGAGAATTTATATTCATTTTTTGTTCAGGGGGTAGAAAATTAAAAATTTTTGGAATGAGATAATATATGTGTCGTTGTCCAATTTTTGTACTACTCAGAGATGTTTTAACGTCATATTCTTTTTTTTTCCTAGTGAAATGTTCATGGTCGATATTATTTAATAGATTTTTGTTTTTGTGTATATGAGTAAGAATGTTATTAAGAAATATTTGTCTTACATCGAAGATTCTTGCTTGTAAAAAAAGCAAATTGCTTGAGAAGATTGGTTCTTTTCGATACATAATTTTCAGAATTCGTTTCTGCACCGTTTCCAACTTTTTCAAGTGAGTAGCAGCAACCCCTCCCCAGCTCAGTACAGCATATTGAATACGAGATTCCACCAGAGCGAAGTAAATGATCCTCAAGTGATAAGTGTCAAGTAATTTGCTCAAGTATTTGAATATGAACAGCATACTTCTCAAGGTTTTATTCACATTCTCAGTGTGAACGTCCCATCTCATATGACTATCTATCGTTACACCCAAATATTTAATGGTATCTGTTCTGGAAGCATCATCAATCAACTCGCCGTTCCGTATATCGAGATTGTTGAAATGTGGCAAATGATTCCTGTAAGCCGTGAAAGTCTTAAATTTAGTTTTTTCATAATTAATTGTCAATAGTTAATGATTAAACCAATTGATAATTTGTGGCATATCAGCTTCCACTTTTTCTTTCAGGTCATGCCAATTTTTATCCTCATAGAAAATAACTGTATCATCTGCGAAGCTGATTATAGTTCCTGTACTATTCAAGATGAGTAAGTTGTTAAGATATATTCAGAATAATGGTGGCCCAAGGACAGTGCCTTGTGGCACACCAAACTGAACTAACTCTCTTATTTTCAATTTGTACAAATTGTTTTCTCTGGTACAGATAGCTTTCTAGAAGATTATAAGTTGTTCCCCGAACTCCAATATCTTCCAAGGTTTCGAGAAGCTGTGTATGGCTTACAGTATCGAAAGCCTTGAATAGGTCTAAAAATACACACAGACTAGGTTTTCCGTTATCTATCGCTCTATAAATTTGAGATGTTAAGCTTATTATAGCATCTTGGGTAGATTTGCCTTCTCTGAACCCAAACTGTTTTTCTGATAGCAAGTTGTTTTTCTTTATATAATCATTGAGTCTATTCTTGAGAGCTTTTTCAAAAATTTTCTCGATGTTTGATATAAGTGAGACTGGTCTATAATTTTCAATCACACATTTTTTTCCTTTTTTATGAAGTGGTTTTATAACAGCTACTTTGAGTATAGAGGGACATACAGCAGATTTCATGATTTTGTTTATGAGGTATGCCATGGGTTTGGCGATTTCTATTTGAATTTCTTTGAGAGTTTCAGCTTTAATTTTATCAATTCCTGGCGATTTGTTTGGTTTCTATGAATTTATGATCTGGCATATTTCATCCTCATCTACAGGTTTAAGAAACATTGAGTGTGGCAGAGATTTTCTTGGCATTGGATCAATAATAGGTTTTTGAATTAATGAAGCCAGTTTTTTCCCCACTTCTGCATAATGTTTATTGAAGGCGTTTGCAATTTTTAGGTCATCGGTCAATCAGCTATATATACCTACTTTGTTTTTAGTTCACTGATTTTATTTTTGGTAATGCTGAATTGGTTGAAGATTATTTAAACGAAAAACTTTTTAATCGATGAAAACGGAGGAGATTTTGAACATTTAATGTAATTTTTACATTCTAATAAAATTAGTTATAGGTAGATTAGTTGTTACAATATTTCTTGTTGTTTCATAAGTTTATTGTTTTTATTTTTTATTAATTATAATTTTGATAAACAAAATTGTCACCCATCAGTATCCTTATAATAAAATGTTAAATTTCGTTACTGAGTGTTCAATTTTTTAAGGGTGTTTCACCTGATAACATCCATAAATGGTTTATTTGCACTGTAGCTCCAACCATTGAAAATGGATATATAATATGTCATATCAGGCGAACGAGAATTAAAAAAGGAAACTAAAAACGTCAAAATATACAGGGTGTCCCATTTAAAACAACATAAGTTTGCATTATATTTCCTTAGTGAGCCCCCTAACAAAAAACATCTGTGCGCCACTGAACTCTTTATTATTATATCTATCAAAAAATGTTTATAACGTTTTTTTGTATTTTTCTTAATTACCTTGTAGTTTTCGACAGTTTTCAATAATCGCCCTGTATCTTCCAACTGCAGAGAGTTACTAAAGATTTAATTAGGCTATCGTTACTTTAACTAAAACAGAAGTCATAACATCTTAACTGCGTTTCTTCTATCTCTTCTAGTTTACGAGATACTCTGCAAAATACACCAATTTGGGATACCCTGTACATCTTCATTTTTTTAATAAAATGTTGCAAACTACCATAAAAAGGTGCGAATATGACTTTGGACGGCCGAGCTCACCAAAGTGGCGATGTGGTGGGGGGAGACGGACAGTAGAAGGGGCAACACACCGAATTTAATAATTTACTATATTACCTTAATATAATATTATCAATCAGAATATTTTGCTCGTTATATTTGTCTAAGGGCCAGTTTCACCACCTTCTGATCTGATAAGTGTCGGCTAGCTTATTCACAACTTTTGCCACTTGCAAAAAATAAGAAAGGAAAAAACTTCCGTTAACCCTTTCAGTGGCACATCAGGAAAAGTTGTCTCGAAAAATATTTAATTGAAAATACATACATATTTTGCAACCAAGTGATGGAATTTAGTACAAAAAAAATATTATCCCCACCCTTTCTTTATTGTGACATGTCCCGGTGGAGGGACAAATCCACTTTACGACTTGCGAAAAAAAATAATGTTTATCAGCTAGAAAATATTTTATAGTTTAGAAAGTGAAACTACAAAAATAAAACACATACCTATAAGTATTTAAACACAATGACATTTTTGGAAACAGTTTCTGCCCTTTAGAAAGCACATATGTACTTTGCATTTTGTACAAAATACGTGTGTTTTTTCTTTACACCCTTCTAGTTTGCACCTTGAATTATTTTTGTTCTCATCGAATTCTGGAAAGTGACCATAACCATCACATCTGTATTCTGCTATAGATCTTGATTCCGTTTTTTGTCGTTTGGATGGTTCTTCAAGATTATCTTTTGAGGGTCTACCTCTTTTCACAGGTGGGCTGGTACAAATTAAATGCTCAGCTACAGATTGTCGAAAAGCCATCAGATCGAGGATCTTCTGTTTTGGAACACCCAAGTGAACAGCTTGACTTTTATATTCCAACCATGAGTTCACTAATGCCGGGTCTACTAAATGTGTAATTAGCCTCACTGTCCATTTCCTAGATCGAATATAAGATCTGTACATACTCAAGAGAAAATCTTGCTTGTGTACCTCTCCCATACTTGTATTGTACCTATGTATAACTTCTGGCCTAGATATAGTGACATACTCTTTCTTCGGTTTATCCCATCTTTTACATACGTCTTTTTCTCCTATACCGACAAAATTTTACCCCAATACAACCTCCCTATTGTCGAACCATTTCGTAACAACAATGCCATCCCTACTTACGGACTCGACTGAATAACCTCTTCCCTTTTTTTCATTTCCTTTTGAGTTGGTAGCTTCAAACCAAAAAACGATTGACTCTAATTGTTCCTGCGGCAAATATAGACTTTGCAGCAAGATACTGCAGCAGATTGTATGAGCTGAAATAATTATCAGAATGTGATTTGGTTCAATAATACGTTCGGAAAGCTGCATAACTGTAGCTGCGGATGCACCAAAGTTCATGTAGATTGGATTGATCTCTGTAGTTTTCCCCTGATATATTACGAAGTCATAAACCATACCACTCTCTCCAGCTAGGACGTAAATCTTAATTCCCATTTTTTGGGCTTATTTTTAAGATATTGCTTCACATCAATATTTCCCTTAAATGGGACAATTTGTTCGCCGACCCAAAGATTCCTCTCTAGTGGAAGTTCTTGGTACATTTTCCTTAGTGCGTCATATATACAGCGGACCTTCCATAACTTATTCTTATTGGACTCCTCTCTACTAGTGATATCAACGAGATGCAGAGTTAAAAATTCGTTTCAGGGACATATTATTTTTTATTATTTCAATACCATATGACGAGCACCAGTATAATTTGACTCTACAAAATTTTAAGTTCCCCATAAGAATATGAATTCCAATAAACTGTTTTATCTTTTATCTCTACAAGTGTTGTTGGAGGAAATCTTGGAACATTTTGTTGACGGGCTTGAAGATTTGTCATCGTCACCATTTGTTCAAACAAATTGTCTGGTATGTACCGACTGAAAAAGGCTATAGGAGCAACTAATTCAACGACAGTATCTGCTAATGTATTTTGTCCGTGCCGTCTGATATCCCTTGTTTGATATAGTATCCAGGCAATGTTCTTTTTCATTGTTAGACTATATTGTTTATGAAAATTTTCAAGTTCGTTTTGTTGCTGAAAACTATTTTCGTCAGCATTACTTTCACCGCTATTGGCAATATCCAATTCTCTATTATTTATATCTGGGTCCATAATATTATCTTCAAAATCCTGCATCGGCATCGTCAGAAAGTACATCGATTTTAGAAATATCGTCATTTTCTAACAACACAAGCAATTCTTTGTCAGCTAGAACCTTACTACGCCTATTACGCGACATATACTGGAAAAAAAATATCTACTAGAAAGACACATCTATGAAAATAGTCTGTGTTTGAAATGTTACAGTGTACATGTTCATACCTACGTAATTTTTGATACAGTGTATTTGTTACTTGCCAGGGACATAGTTTTATAACGATCCGTTTCTGAATGTGTAACAAATTTCCATTTATCAAGTATATTCTAGTTCAATGAATAGTCTTTATACTTACCAAAATCAGTAGTAGAGAGGAAATATTTCAACATTTACTACACTCAAACAACTAAAAGTTTCACTTCATATATGTACCTACACCGGCTACCAGCAACGCACTGGAATTTGTTTACATCTAAAATTCATAACTCGAGCCACAGACGGCGCACGCTGTGCCAACGCATTGGGCGCGTTCAGCCACGCTAGCGCTAGGCAAGCGCTGAGTAAGCGGTGGGCGAATTCGACCGCTTAGTGACAGCGCTAGCTCTAGCGGTCGCCATTTTTTCCAGCGAATTTATTTTCCGCTAAGCTGGTCAGCGGTCAGCGGTTCGTTATGTCAACACTCTGTGGGTAATCTGCGATGTCAACAACAACAATTCCAACCTCAAATTTAAAATTTCTGTTAAGTATTTAGTTTTTATTAGTATTTAATAAGGTTTAATCATGGCGGAGAATAATGAAACGTATACTACTGTGGAATTTAATGTTGATGGCAAAATATTGAGTGGAAATATACCAACGAATATGGTAGAATTGTTGTATGAAGGTAAGCTATAATAATTAGTTGAAAAATATAACATATCTAATTAATGATAATAATAATCTTAGATGAATCATTAAGGAGTAATGTAATGGTGCAACTACTGGAAAGCAACAGAGAAAATATAATTGACCTGGAGACTTCACTTGAAAATCCAAAAATGCCAGAAACTGTGCGAGACGACCAGAATTTTAAATGGACCACTCAAGCAACCAAATTATTAATTAATATTTACCATAGGGAATACGAAAGTTTTAGGAATCCTAAAATCAAAAAAAGTACATTATGGAGCAAGGTGGCAAATGAAATGTCTGAACACAAATATTATGTTTCCAAAGATGCCTGTGATAAAAAATTACGAAACTTGAAAGTAACGTATCGTTCCATAAAGGATAATGCCTCAAAAACAGGTCGAGGAAGGGACAGTTGGGAGTTTTTTTCCTCGTTAGATGAAATTTTGTGTACGGATGCGACTGTTAATCCTAAGAATTTAATATCCTCAATGCCTTTAACATCTAAAAATAATTCCCCAGTATCTCCGTTGACAATTAACGTAGTATCTAGTAATGTTAGTCCTGTGTTGCCAAGTGAGCCTTCTACTTCTCAGTCATCTCTTGGTTCTTGTGCCAAAGTACAAAGTAGAGGGGTAAAAAGAAAAAACCGAAGCCTGAAAGATTTTCGGGTTAAATTTTTGTTTCATCAAAAACAGCAGTGTCAATATTTGGCAGAAATTAAGGAGTCAATTAAAAAAAAATGTGGAAGTTCAAGAAAGAAGAACCCTCATTCTACAAAAAGTATTAGAGGAATTATAAAAGAAAAGTTAGAATATTTACATTTTTTTAATTTCCTTTAGAAAGAAAGCTTTATTTTTTTGTTTTTTATTTTTAAAAATGCAAATTTCATTTTTTTATTCATATATGAGGTTGATTATTGTTTATTTAATGTACAAATAAGAATTGTGTTTAGTTAACACATTTTATTTTTGTGGGTATTTTTTAAAGGAAATAAAGTTTCAGTCTCAATTTTGTTTATTTATTCACTATATTTATTTTTAAGATACTAATAAATTTGTTCCATAATAAGGTTTCTTTTTTGAACAGCTAAATTCATATTATCATCTTCAACTTCATTAAAGTTTTCTTCATTTGCCATATCTTCAATTTCATGATCAATTACTACCCCATCATCATCATCATCTCTGGAAATAATAAAATTGTGCAAAACGCAGGCTGCTACAACTATGGTGTTTGCATTTTCTAGATTCACATCTAAATACTTTAATCGACGAAATTTGCCTTTTAACCTTCCAAATGCCTGTTCAATTTTACTTCTGGCGGTACTAAGCACAGTATTGAAATTGGTTTGCATGGCTGTTAAATGACCATTATCTCGAAATGGTACAAGTAAATTGTTCATCAAAGGATAAGCACTATCACCAAGGATATGAAAATTGTGATTAATTAATGAATGTTCTTGGTTGGTCATTAAATTATATAAAGGGCTGACTCTAAAAACCCTGGCATACCCACAAAAATATCTGTGAATCGTAGCTTGGAGTCACATACACCTTGGAGCACAACCGAATGGAAAGATTTCCGATTATAGTAATCAATCGGATTATTTGCAGGTGTTTTGATGGGTATGTGGCAGCCATCAATGGGCCCAATAATTCCAGGAAAGCCGGTTCTATTCTCCATAATATTTGATTCTAAAATACATTTTTCAGGTGATGGCCACTGAATTTCTTCTGGAATCATCTCATTTAATTTTCCACATACCTCATAAAATATTAAGTGCCCTGTTCCCTTTGAGGTGCCGAACCTATCACAGCATGCCAAGTATGACTCTGGCTTTGCCATCATCCATACTGTGAACAAAATTTTTTTATCTGTAGAAATTATACTGTTTACATTCATTCTCGGTGATATCTGTTGAATGAGAATCTGGAATAGAAATATTAAAAGTGTAATTTTCGTTTACTTACAATGAATATATTAAATACAAATGTATACTTTCTGTTTAATTTTTTGTTACTTCCATAACATTTCTGGACATTCTAAAATGTTCATAAAAATCTTGCGGTGGGTATCTTGGAATTACTTCCTCGAAATAATTTAAATTCCTTACAGGACTTTCTGCTTGTCCTAATGCTAGTATTTCCACATATTCTTCTGGTGTTTCTATTAGAGGTAGAATCAATTCCACAATATTATTTTCATTCGCAAGTTCTTCCAAGATTAAGAAATTTAAAAGGTTTTCCATGCCCTTTTTATTTGGAACTTAAAAGGTTATGTAATGTGTTTATCTGTTTGTCACAGGGCATCAAAGCATAGTCGTTCAGCCACCTTCAAGCGCTTTCACAGAGCGCCGCTGCTAGCGCTAACTTTGCGCTAGCGTGGCTGAACGCGCCCATTGTTACCGATGTCCCGTGTCAGGTACAAAGCGACTTAAGTTCATAATTCTTTATTTTTTGCCATTGCATGGTATGGAAAACGATGTCCCTCCAGGAGGACAATCTACTGAAAGGGTTAAGCAATCAGACACTTATCATAAGGTGGTGAAAATGGCCCTAAATCTCTAAAACATTGTTATTCAGCACAGCAACATCGATAAAGAGGATACTGTGTTTGCTTTCTTATCGACTACATTACCTGTCTATTTAATTATAATAATAGTTATTTTTCATTATATTGTGGAGTTAGCTAGAAACGTTGAGTTTCATTTAAAACACTAATATCAGGTATTGTTGATAAATTGTAAAAATGAGGTAGTTGCGTTTGTTCAATTTATAATTATTATTGTATATTGATATATTGGATATTGTTGATATATTGACGAAAGGAGATAATATATGTTGGATTTATTAATTAGAAAATTGAAATTGCTTTTGGTCCAATTCAAATGCGTCTAGGCTAGTAACTAAAAATTCGCAACATCAGATTTATGTTAGTAATTCATAGTTTCTCCAATTTGTGGCTGTGATATTGATATTTCCCTCTTGTATCTATAAACAAAAATATGTTTTCCAAACACGGATATGTTTCAGAACCGTTAAATAACCTTTCTGATTGAGTAAAAAACAATCCGTCCATTTATATGTCTTTCAAAAATACCACTCTTGTCATCATTCTAATGTGCAGTAATGATAATAGGGGCTATTAAATGTACAGCTGAATAATTCCAAATAGTAGGTACCAAACATAATACAGCAAAAGTATCGCAAAATTCAAATAGTTGTGGTAATTCGTTTAAAAATAAATATAATCAAATAATTATGATATTACTCTGTGTAATGAGAAATCAAACAAATGAAACCAAATGTTGTTTTAAATGATTAGTTTTTGTCCACTTTTTTACAAAATGAAAAGTCGAGATTTCGGTATTATTTCTTCAGTAAAGTAAAATATAGGCTAGTTGCTTTTGTACAATAAACTAGTTTCTGTACATTTAAAATGAATTCACACCGAATACAAAATCGAAATTTAACAGAGTAGAAATCCGTGGTGGCCGTCACCCCGAATGGTGAAGCGAAAAATCAGTTATATTGCTCAGCAACTCAATGTGAACCTACCGTTAGTAGTGATTTAAGTCGATTCAGAGAAACAGGGCAGCATACGAGAAGATCAGTTCCAGAACGTCCAAGGGTTACCACTCCTGTACAGTACCGTTTCCTTCGATTAGTAAAATTTAGAACAAGTTCTGTAACCGCAACATATTTACAAAATATGCTTCTCGATGCCCATCAAGTTCGTGTAAGGCCTGATTCTCTAAGAAAAAGGCTTCGTGAAAGCAATCTGACTCCCCATCAATCCGCAACAGCACCGTTACAAACTGCAAATCATAGGATAGAAAGACTACGGTTTGTTCGAGATCATGTGAATTGGGCAGAAGACGATTGGGCCAGATTTCTCTTCTCTGATGAATCTGGGTTTTCTTTGTTCAATAGTGATCGACGGCTAAGAGTAGGTGTTCACTGTATCGGATTTCAATATTTCTAAGGGTCTGACCCAAATAGACAGCATTACATTCTGGACATTTAAGTTTGTATATACCAGATTTCTTTAATGGTGATATTTTTGTTTCTAGATTTAACAATTTTGTACTTATGTTACTTTCTGTTTTAAAAGAAATCGTTGTATTTGTTGCTAAAGATATCTTTAAAATATTATGAGAAATATTTCTTGCATATGTAATGGTTTTATAAGTTTTTATTTCTTTAGTTTGTTTAGGAAATAGTAGTTGTAATGCCACTTTTTTCTCTTTTTTACTAATTAGTTTATTTATCATATGTAATGGGTAACCTTTGAACGTTGCTATTTGTGTAATTGTGTTAATCTCTCTATCAAAATTACATTTGTTCATAGGAATTGAAAATGCTCTATGTATCATTGAATTATATGCCGCTAGTTTATGGGACATGTGATGATTGGAACTGTATGGCATAGTCACATCAGTGTGTGTTGGTTTTCGGTGAATAGAATAATCAAGTACATTATTAATTTTTAAATCAAGAAAATTGAGTCAACTATTTTCTTCAACTTCTAATGTAAATTTAATTTTTGCGTGTAAATTATTAATGTGGTTGAAAAATATATCTAATTGTCGTTCACTACCCATAAAACAAGCAAATATGTCATCTACATATCCATACCAAAATAAAACATTTTTTGAAATATTACTTTCAAAGATTTTTCTTTCTAAACTGTCCATTAGTAAGCCTTCATTTTGAATATATATCTTATTGTCAAAAGGGAAATAATTCTGTTTAATACATACATCAAATAAATTAAGTATATCTGATATTATTCCTGGATTAATATTTTTATCTTCTAGTAACTTTCTTACAAGTATTAGACATTCTTTAGGAGGAATTTTAGTGAAGATATTAGTAACATTGAATGAAATAAGCTTGCAAGTTGAATGCTTTTAATATTTTTATCAGTTTCATTGAATTTCTAATTGAATATTTAGATGTATATCCGTAACTATTAAGTATATTGTTAAGTTTCTTTGCCAATATATTATTAGGAGTATTAACATAAGAAACTACAGGTCTAATTGGTTTCGTTATTTTATGTAATTTAACGGTTCCAATTGTGGAGAATGAGGATTCTTATTTATAATGGACTCCTTTTCGTAATAACTGAAAAGATAATTTGAATTATTAACAATATCTCTAACATTGTTCGAAAACTTTTTTGTTGGGTCTGCTCTAAGAACTTTACATCGCTAGATTCTATAAAGTTATATATCTTTGAATTATAATCATTAGTTGTCAATATGACAGTAACGTTTCCCTTGTCAGATTTCGTAACTGTTAGGTTATTATCTTCTACTTTCTTTTTTATTGAATTTAAAACTGTAATGTCATTTTTTGTTTGACGTTTAACTTTTGAAGATTCAATATTTTTGATTAAATTGGCAATTTTTAGTTTCTCACAAAGAAAATTATTTGAATTTGGTGTGCTGTACTTTAAACCTTTATTTAATAACTATTTCTCTATCTGTAAAATTAGTGTTTGAAAGGTTTTCAAATCGTGGTGCAAAGTGTGTTGGTATGTAATTACTTACAGTTTCATGATGTTTATAGTATTGAACTCTATGTTGTGTGTGTTCAAGTTTCTGTAGCTTTTGTTCTTGTTTCTTAAATTTCTTGTGTTTCATCGTGCTGACACTTTCTATGATTTTGTCATCTGAACAGTCAAATTCTACTAGATGTAGTTGAAACGTGAGTTCAGAATGTACAACTTTATGTAGTTGTCTAAGGAGTCCCTCATTTTAAACCATTTCTTACATTCTTCTCTAAGCCAAACTCGTTGAGCACATTTTATAGCTTTTTGTGCTTGAGGTGTTTTAGTATGGCATTTTATATTCACATAATTTGGTATTACCTCTTTTCTAAGGCATTCTTGGTTAAACCAAATGTTTTGAGATGCTTTGCAACGTTTTTGTTGTAACTTCTGTCTCACTTAAATTTGCGTGACCTTTTCCAGTCTTTCAAAACTCGATCTACATATATTTATTAAAAAATCATTGATCTCAGTTTATCTCCCTGTCGTAGTCCTTTTGTTGCCTCCAGAAACTTTATTTCCTATTTTAATTTTTGATATGTAGTTTTAATTACGCTGCGCGTTGCTTATACGTAGATGTTTGTTCTAACACATTCCAGAGCTTCGTAAGAGGCTTTAGTTAAAACGACGAACACTAGGTGTACCTATAGTCCACTAATAGTACTAATAAAATAGTACCTAATTACGACTATTAAAATTTAATCCAAATTCAAAATATTAATTTTTGTTTCATTTTTTATTAACAGCTTTTTTGAGACATTATTTAGTCACAAGGTAACGGACACAAATACTAGACAACTGATAATTACTCATAGAAATAAACTAATAGAGCTTTTACTTAATAACTATTTGTTTGTTCTTTTGTAAGTAATCTCTCTTAGATAAAATGTAATGTTTTTCTTATTTATTTAAACAGTAAACGGGTGGGATAAACTTTAAACACACGCTATGGCTACTTACGAATTTATTTCAACACTAAACTACTCACTAACACTTAATTTATATACACTTAACTATTCACTGAAATTTTATTTGTATACACACAACCTTAATTATTAATTTATATCAACACTTTGCTGGTCGCTATTTCAGTGTATTCTTGTTCATTTGTCGAGATCACTTTATCAACTAAACTCTCTCACTGGTCGGTCCTTTATATATTAGCGCCTTTTTTACTAGATAATTCTAGATTGCGGCTTACACAAAAACAATTGGCTCTCTGGCAGTGTGCTGTTTCCTAACAATAATATACTTGTGCGACAGCTGTTTCTAATCGTTGAAATAATTTATTTTAATATGCTCCTTAAGCTCTTATAGTTCTTTGTGGGCTACTGTAAGAAATAAGTTTTTTTGACTGAATTATTATAACTTGATTATTATTAACTAAATTATTGATTCGACACGGACAATAGCAATGGCAGAATTAAGCTGGGAAACTTATTTTTTGGACTGTTACATCTATTATAATAAATATTGTAACAGTTTGTTGCTTATAGAATTTATTCTGCATTCGGTATAAAAAAAATACAAAAACTTTAGATTGATACCCTCCAAAGAGAAAACTGACGTTGATTTTCTCTTTCATTATAATTGATGTACATTTTTTATTGCATAGATTTTTATCCGATTCATCAAATTATCCTTTTTCCGCCGTTAGGGCCATAAAGCTCAAAAAGAAATAATCACTATTGGAATAACTTTATTTTTTCCACTATTTAATTTGTTTATTATATAAGATTTATTATAAAATTGATGAAATTTTTGTTATTATATGAATAAGACTGTTACTGTAATAGAGAGATATCAGTGATACCAATATTAATAATAACGTCTGCTGTTATTATTCTTTATTTGATTTACAGGTATCTTTCTTTTATTATTATGCTGTTGATAAGCGGTATATGTTTTGTCTACTGTGTATTAAAAACTAATTAAGGTATTCATTATTCATTGTATCAACTGTAAATATATACAAGACTTTGTATTATTTAAAAAATACAAATTGTTATAATATACGCTCAATTCAAGCTTTAATTATGAATGGTTTGACTGATTGAAATTTATGTAAGAATTTTTAAACAGCGAACGATGGGTTGAATGTATTAATATTATTTTATTAAATAAAATTTATTTTATGAATTTATTTGCTTTTTTTACTACTTTTGAACCAAATTTTCCATTCCTCCAAATGTTTCTTTAATCTAACGACAATTATTCCAATTTTTGATATATGTACCAGATATTACAACGAAAACCACGTAGAACATATTTACTTCCATAACTGTCCTACCATCAAAAGTAGTTTCTCCAACATCACTCTCTCCTGGCAAACACTTCCTTTTTTTCTTCCTTTTCGAATCCAACGTATAGGTACTACATTTTGTTAACAATTTACCGCTTTCCTCGTATTTGTTATACGTTGTTCTCATTTCCGTAACAAAGTGAATTAATGATTTATAGAGTTGACCGGCTGTCACTATATCCATACTTTGCTTTTGCAAAGCCTGGCTTGTTTTGTGGAATTGAATTAAAATATCTCTCCAGAAAGAGAGTATAATACCAGTCTCCAAGCTCAACATTTTCTGCAATAAACCCTTCCCCTCAGCTTTTGTTTTAGGTGCTTGCGAGGTATCATTCACAATAAAATTCAAAGCTTCTTTAAAAGCATCGTAACTGTCATAAAGAGCGGTGCAGGCATCAACTCTAGCTGACCATCTAGTAGCTTAAAGTTTTTTAGGCATATGTAGTTCTGACCCACTCACAGCTCTGTTACGTGTTAAAACACTCTTTCATTATTTCCCACCTATAGGTTGATACTGAAAAGAAAGTGTATATTCCTTCCACAAACAAGAAGAAATTTGTTACAACAGGAGAACACTCTGCAGCGCAGGTTCCTACTAAATTCAGTGAATGGGCAGCACGTGGTATAAATTTTGCCAATTTGTTATTTTCCTTGATTCTAGCTTGCAAACCAGAATATCGACCAGACATGTTGCTAGCGTTATCGTAAGATTGTCCTCTACAGTTCTGTATGCCTAATGACATATGTTCTAAAACTTTCAAAATTGCTATTTCCATACTTGAAGCTTTGTGCCCTACCTTAGCAGCAAATGTAATAAATCGTTCTACTACCGAACCATTTTCAATTACATATCTGAGAACAACAGTAAGTGACCAACTTACTGTTGTTCTCAGATATGTATGTATGGGATATGTCGGGTGTAGAATCTATGATTATTGCAAAATATTTCGTGTTTATTATTTCTGATGCAAATTGTTTTCTTAGATCAACCGCCATGAGTTTTATAAATTCATCACAAATAGTTGATGACAAATAAGAGACATTTCCTTTTCCTGGATTGCCTTTTGTTTCAATGTGGGTTTTCAGAAACTGATCGAATTCTGCTAAAAGCTCTAACGAACCTAGGTAGTTGCCTTATCAATGCTAAGCCACGCGATGTCAAAAATTTTATAACTGCAACTACTCTTTTAAGTATGTCAACCCAGTAATATCTTCCTGCAAGGTACTGCTTATGAACTTTGGTATCTATTTTCCCTAAGACATTTGATGGCGCAATATACGCCTTCGCATTTTCACAGTGTTTAGAAGAGTTTTCATCTTCAGAAATCCGATGGGTATTTTTCCAGTCGTTGAATCCAGTCATGGGATAATTCGTTTTTGTCCGGTTAAATAATTTACAATACAAACAATAAACATTTCCCGTTAGTGCTGAATATAATAGCCATTGACGACGTACAGTTTCCCCGTTGTACAAAGTTTTGAAAAACATATTTTTTGAAGCAAATCTACTATGAATATCATAAATTCGTTTCGATTTTTGGAAATCCATTTTAGAAATTTCTTGTACAATTACAGATGGGTTCATTACAATGCAATTTATGAAACTTTCGGTTATAGCCCATCCAGCTGGGTCTGTGAAATCGACTTTTGAAAATAATTCTGACGTTTCTTGAGGATTGCTTGATGAAGATGCACAGTCCTGAACTTCGTCAGTATCAGAATTGCATGCGTTTATTGCGGTTTCTAGAGGATGCAAAAATAAAAATTACATTCTTACACCGCGTTATTCAATTAACTGCTTACCTCTATCCATAATATTATCATTACTGAGAGTTGATTGTTGTTCATTATCTGCATCGGCTTCCGTACCTCGAACAGGTTGACAAAAAAAATAATTTAATTTGGGTATTTTTTCAATAACTTCTCCATTTTTTCTTGCTTTTCTTTTTCAGCATTCTTTCTTCCCCCCCCCCCACTAAGTTTTCTACTTCTTCCACTTCCACTCAGTGTTTTCGATAAAATGATAAACAAGACAAAAATACCGCAACTGATAGATATTAATTTAATTGACGATTACTCGATTACTGTCATCGACTGAACTAACTCAACTGACTACCTTCAATTTTTAAAATAAATGTTTCCAAAGTTTACCATTTTTTTTTTGTAAACTTTGATGTTGCGTTTCCAATCACCCTTTGTCGTTTTTTTTGTTTTGGCAAGGCGCACGTGGCGGTACTTTGCATATTAGCATATTTATCTTTGGCGGCATCCCGTCACTGCCGCAAATTAGCAAAAAGAGATTTGTCTATAGTTACCACAATACCGCATTGATAATCAAAATATATGGATGTAAAGCGGTGCTTTTCAATCTATCCAAGTATTCAAACCCGGCCGACTGAAATAATGATGTCTCTATTCACTAATGTTGTCAATAAAATTTTGTTTAATATTGATGCCTTACAACACATTCGATCTCCACGAAAAAAATACGTATACAGCAAAAATGATTTGCAGGAATTGTGACTATCGTTAGTGGTTAGTCCGGTCAGTCGGCGCCTATTTCTTTCACGGCGCCCTAGGCTACAGCTTAGTCAGCCTATTGGATGATATGGCACTGTTCAAAAAGCATGCAGATTCGCAGATTGCCTTCCACTCGAATGATGGAGAAGATCCTGAAGATTGGAATGAGCCAGAACCAGAAGGTTTTGAAATCAGACCTACTTCCCCAAAAGAAGTTTTTGAGGTGATCAGAACAAACATCGATCCGAAAAAGCCCCTGGCTTTGATCTGACTACTGGCGAAGTTCTAAAACAACTACCAAAAAAGGCCATAGTAAAACTCACCAATCTTATCAACGCTTCATTCAGATTGGAGTATGTTCCTAAGATGTGGAAAGTTGCAGAGGTCATTATGATCCCCAAACCAGGAAAGCCTCCTCATAAAGTTCCATCATACAGGCCGATTTAATTGCTGCTTGTCATCTCGAAGCTCTATGAAAAACTGCTCCTTAAGAGACTAAAGCCAATAATAGAAAACAAAAAACTTATTCCCGCCCAACAATTTGGTTTTAGGGAAAACTACTCGACCATACATCAAGTTTATAGAATTACAGACAGTATTGAGAAATCCTTGGAAGGTTTGTTCCATTATCTTCTTAGATGTGGCACAGGCCTTTGATAAAGTATGGCACAAAGGATTACTCCACAAACTGGAAATAGTTCTGCCAAGACAATATTCCCAAATCCTAAAGTCTTACTTGTCAGATAGATATTTTAGATTCAAGCAAGACGAATCGTATTCTGATTTAAAAGAAATCAAGGCAGGAGTACCTCAGGGTAATGTACTTGGTCCAGTGCTCTATCTGTTGTACACTAGTGACATCCCTGAACTTGAGCACCACACAATAGCTACTTTCGCTGATGACACGGCAGTTATGGCCGTGGGAGATACCCACGAAGAAGCTGCTGAAAAGTTACAAACATCCATTGACCAAATTATCAACTGGACCAAAAGATGGCGTATTAAGTTGAATGAAACTAAATCCATTCACATCAACTTTACCAATAAAAAAGATATGTACTTTGCTATTAGAATGAACAATGTTAATATTCCTTATGCTAATACAGCAAAATATCTGGGCATTGTTATAACGAGAAAACATTAACCCTCAGTGCTCGCTATAGATGTGCGGGTTGTCTCCCGTAGTACAACCCGTGCTCGCCAGTTGACTAGCTTCGAGTCGAAGAAGGGGGGGATTCTTCAAAATTTAACAGTTACTAAAAAGGGCGCCAGAGAAGTTTTGGCAAGCACCCAAGACTTCTTAAGTTAGCCCACAACTCCTCAGTGGGTTAACAGCACTACTTACACACTCCGAAAGGTTAAACTGATAGGAAATTTATCACCAAAGAGAAATAAAAGTCAGCAAATATCCCCTGATTGAAGTTTATTAATCTCTTGGACCGTATGTCTCTTTTCAAAGGTATTTATTACAAAGTCTACAAAAAAAAAGGAACACTATTAATACCTGAACTCAGCAGAAGGCCGAAATCTGCATAAAAAACATAATTCGCAAACTAATTTACTAGCTACAACGAAACTCTTACAGGAAACGAACAAATGGTTCATGTACAATTTATCAAATACATTGAAAAATCTAATACCAAAACTACAAATGTCTCAGTGACATGGGTTCACACTTCCGCAATTTATACGCCGGCGAGCTTAACAATGCGCAAAAATAAATTGAAATTATGTACGGTGCAAAATTAGTTACATAAAAGAAAAGGAAACGTCAAAGACAGAAAAATTATTTAAATTAACGCAGCACCCAGGTACATACCGTGGTATACCTAGCGTTCAAGCCCACAATTCAGTATTTAAGAAGTTATTTCAAGATTTTCTACAAAAAAATAATCCTTAATTACCGCAATATTTAAGGTGAAATATTCAATTCAGTATTTTAAAAGGTTATTATCAAATTTTGTACAGAAATTACCGCAATGCTTAAAAAGAGAGCTACAAAATATTATACAAAAAGTTAATTAACTATTGCAAGAAATAGACATATAAAATACCATACATAGAAAAATCTCGTGAAATTTTGGCAGATATTGGTGAATTGAAAATGTACCAACGTATAAAATGAATGAAGAAAATGACAGTTACGAGGGATCCTCCTCCTTCAGAACAGCAATTGAATTCGCCGCTTCCAAATGTCCCAGCCCTCCTGATTACTGGTTCCGGTGGGTCGTCCTCAATCAGAGGATGAAACCATAGATCAAAATAAAAACCCCCCTTGATAACGGGTCCTACTGGCCTGATCGTCAGTCGGAAATTACCCACGTGGATGGGGAAAAATGTCGATTATCTCGAACGTGATGGCTACCAGAGTACACAGGAATATATTTGATTCCGCTATCGTTCGCTTCGACGACCCATGGAGGACTACTTGATAGTTCTCGAAAGGGTCCGTCGTAGTCCGCTGTCGACAGGTTTGCTAAATTATATTTTCGGCGGGTGGGCGATTTTTCGCGTTACATTGTTAACCAAATCACAATCAAATTTGCTAGTAGCCATGAACGTCGGATGCTTCAACATGTGAATGTCGAGGCAAACACAAAAAAGGCCAGAAGACTTAAGAGAATTAAACCCTTCGAGTTAGTACAATAATTATTTAGTGAGTTAGCAGAGCATAGTGGGAATGATTGTAACACGCTGGTTTTAGAGTTATTAAAACATTAGACTCTACGGTCCACAAGTGAGTAAGACCCTAGTTTTAAGTTTTTCATTCTTAGTAATTTAGGTTAGAATAATATTGCTCATTGATCCCTTCCTTACCAGATAATAATATCACAAAAGATTCCTCTCTGGTGTAAGTAAATAGCAAGCAAGCAGCCGCAAACTACATTCCTGCTCCCATTCCTACTGTTAATCTATGGACGCAAAAAGCTCACTCTTTCAACCAAGAATTTCCTAGTCTCAAAACCAAAATAATATCTAAAACAACCCCTCGACACTCTACCCGTAATCATCGCACCAACCAACCCGCCAGCACGGAAGCCGCAGCAGAAATCAATAAATTCACCTAGTTTAATGACCTGTACAAACAATTACATGAAGTAGTAATCCTGGATAAACTTAGCATCGCTGAACTATTGCACGAAATGAAAGCTGCCACCAACACGTTGGAGAAATTCATTATTTACATAAATTTGTCGCTGGAATAGATAAACATGACATTTAGGCAGGTAGGTGGTAAAACAGGATTTCAAAAACGTAATCATCTCAGAATAATATTTTGCAATGTAAATGGAGTATTTAAATACCCCCATCTCATCAGACACTTTTTCGACATTCACAAACCAGATATTTTATTTCTAATAGAGACGCTTCTTAAGCCTAATAAAACTATTAACTTTAGAAACCTGGAATATACTCTTTTTAGACAAGACCGCCCCGCGGATGTTGGCGGAGGCGGTATCGCGGTACTAATAAAAAAAGGCATCAATTTCCAACTCCTGCAACAAAATCACTCTTCTATTGAGCATATCTTAGTATTATCAGAAAATAAAATTAAAATTGAGGGAGCTTACAGATCACCAAACACAATAAATTAAAAGAATTAGATTTTTATAATATAGCTGACCCGAGAAGGGAAATACTTTCAAGGATTGAACAATCGAGAAAAATCTTTCTGAGTATGAAATCATTTTTTGCAAGATTGGACCTCAGCCTGGAACTCAGAATTCGGATGATCAGATGCTACGTGTTCTCTATCCTACTCTATGGATGTGAAAGCTGGACACTAAATTCACAGACCGAAAAGAAAATAGAAGCCTACGAAATGTATGTGTATAGACGAGCGCTGCGAATTTTATGCCTACAGAGGATCACCAACGATGAAGTACTCCAGCGCATGCACAAACAAAAGGAACTATGAACACCATCAAGGAAAGAAAAATGCAATACCTGGGTCATGTGATGAGAGGTGATAAATACGAAATACTACGCCTCATAATAGAGGGAAAAGTGCACGGGAAAAGATCAGTAGGAAGACGCCAGAACTCATGGCTAAAGGACTTAAGGAGGTGGTTCGACCGCTCGTCTGCAGAAATCTTTCGTGCTGCAGTCTCCAGAGCTACAATTGCCATTTGGATCGTCAACCTTCGGCAGGAGAGGGCGTGATAAGAAGAAGAATATAGCTAAAACTCACAACAAGGTTCTTATAGTGGGTGACTTAAGCTGTAAGCAACCACTATGGGACTCTTACGCCAAATTTCCCAACACTAACGGAAATACTCTTCGAAGGTTCTGTGACAACTCCGACTGTAGCATATACAGCACAGACGACCCTACACATTTTCCTTGCACAATCACAACCCCCAGCACTATTGATATTGTCATCGAACGCAACATAAACGACAGGGGTGTAGGAAGGGAAGTAGATCCGCTCCACTTTGCCCTACAAGCCTCAATGGTAGGAGTGAAGGTAAGGTATTATTATTGAAACAGTGGATGAAGATAAACCACCCAGTACCTGCATTATGGCTAACAAGGATCTGAGAGTGTTACCAATACACGAACTAGGAATCAGGGATGCTACGACAGTAGTCATGGAACACAAAGTGAGTAACAAGATCAATAGAGTATTAAGAAGGAGCATATATCTTCTGTAGGACATGGATTACCTATCACCTTCAGTGGAACTAATCCGAGTTGTTGAATACGCGGAAGATAAAAACCTACCACTTATTATAGGGTGTAATGTCAATGCACACCATTTACTATGGAGAAGTACTGACACTCATGCTCGTGGTACAGTCCTACTGGAGTTCTTGGCAGCCACTTGGCTTGAAATATTAAGTAGAGGCAAAGAGCCCACATTTGTCAATCGAACTCGGAAGGAGGTGATAGACAGAACGTTGGCCTCCAGAAACTTACTTGATCATATTGAGAACTGGAGGGTCACGGGACCTCGGACACATGATGAACCAATTCAGCTTAAATGCGGGGGTCGAACCGCTCCCATTAAGGCGCAATTCAAGTGCCACTAATTGGGTAACCTACATTAGAGAGTTTCAGGATAGTTTGTATACCCCGAACATACGAACAAGACAAAACTTAAGAATGGAGTTGGAGACAACCAAATCGTCAATAGTGGAAAGCTATGAAAAAGCGTGTCCTCTTAAGGCTACTTCGTTTAGGAGAGTCCAATAGTGGAGTGCTAGCCTCTAATCCTTAAGGAGGGACACCAGGAAGACACTCAATAATGTGATAAAGCATGGGGTCGAAACCAACTGGGACGATTATAGAAGAGAACTCAAAAAATAAATCCGGAGAAGCAAGAGGTCTAGCTGGAGAAGCTTCTGCAGCGAAGTGAACTCACTTCCGGAAGCATCCAGGTTAGCTAAAATACTGAGTCGAGAGAGTAACGTTCCTATTGGTAGGCTCAAGAAAGCAGATGGGACCTGGGCGTCATCCACAGATTAGTCATTAAGACCCCTCTTGGAAACTCACTTCCGTAATACGGAGCCCCAACAACCGAGCTGACAGGTTCATTTTGATGAAGACTGGGAACTAGCCGATAGGGTTGTAACGGATGGATCCATAAAATGGGCGGTGCGAGAGTTCGAACTCTATAAAGCAGCGGGACCGGATAAAATATTTCCAGCAAGGTGTGGATATTCCCTTCCCAGTGCTAAAAGAAATATTTCAAGCCAGTATGCACTAGGGTGAGTTCCGGAAGTGTAACATTTCTGCTGCAAGTGAATTTTGCCAGGAAAGGGTTACAATGACACCCTTGGCAGAACGGTACGTCTCGATCGCCAATCCTCTCTTAACGTGGAGAATACACGTTCGTTGTTAAAAACTCAAGAGCGATCCCAGAGTAGCCTAGTGGAGAAACGGTAATCCATGGGTCGTGTAAGAAAAACCCTTTCACAAGCGCCAAGGGTATGTAACGGTCTTTAATCGTTACACCCCCTCGTGATACGGTTACCGGTGGCTGTCTCAAGCTGTGGTAATAACTTTATATTTTTCCTCAAAGATTCAAGGTTCTAAACTTTGAGCGGTATTTGCAATATTTTTACTTATTTAGGAAATTAGTCATTCATCAATTTATTAATGTGTTGAAAAACTTGTTTTGGTTTCAAGGAAATAAAAGGAGTATATTTAGTGTCAACGTACGAGGGTATCAGTTAGAGTACTTCACAACTAATACTAAGAAAACATGAAAGGTTTTAACAAATTAATTAATAGATTTGACTAGCTCGAAATTGTGGGGTTGTTCTATTCGGACCGGTAGAGTAGGTCGTGGAGGAGTCAGAAATAAAAGAAATAGATGGTTTCCAGGGTTCTTTATATTCCTTACACTGAACAGCTTAGTTACCCAACTTGTCTAGTTGCTTATTTACAGATAATATGGCCCCATGTAGTACTACACGGTGTACATAGTGCTATAGATATAAGGTGATTCTAAATGATATGTTGAAAGCAAAACTAATGGACTAAACTATTTATAACTCTAATAGCTAATTGACCAGACAATATTTCTTGTACGGGAGCAGGACCCAGCCACAATACGCAGAACTAAGAGAAGAAAAAAAAATGGAAAGCTCTCACTTCCTACTCCAGGTGAAGCGACTCTATCTTTACAACAGGCTGTACGCTGTATAATTCGTGACAGTATTAGATGCTACCGGAACTAATGTAGTTGACAGGTTGCTGGTGAATAGTTGGCAGCTATTTATTTAACTAGTCATTCAAGTATTGGCCTAAAATTGCGAATATTTATGATTAGATGGGCATCTCCGGAATTCATGGTATCTTACCGAATATCGGCAGCGGCCGTATAAAGAAAAGTACGTAAATCCACAGAATGTGTACATCATCTGATGGCAATCGTAGGTACTCTTCTTTGATGTTACTTTATTTGTATTAGGGCTCATTAGATCCGAAATAAAATTCGATTTTAATTAAAGCACATGGTCTAAATTCGGCCCAGAAAAAAAGAAAAGACAGAAGGAAGAGAGATAGACAACCTAACAATTTCCTTAGCTAGGCAATTTTTGATGATATTCAATCCCATAGTGTTAGATTTTTGTTTTCTATTTATTTCTTATTCGTCATTTGGTTTATAAAATGATGCACAGTGGACTATTTACAATATATTTACATTACTTTGTATTACACTCACAATATATAAAACATAACCTCCTACATACATCTTTTCTACTCTTCATAAGAAAGGCATTACCATAGATCTATATGTCAACAATGTTGCCATATTCAACACCCTCTCTTAATGGCTTTCTTATTTCAGAAAAAAAACCCAAAAACTATCTTAGAAGAATAACGATAATAATATAACCAACATAATATAATGAATTCTTGTATTACATATTATAACTAATTTATCTATCCAACAGATAGAATGAAACTTATTTTTTTTATTTATTCACCATAATAAAACGAGACGTTTCATTTATCATATTCTAAACCAATATTAATGCAGTTGGAATAAAATTGCACCCTGTACAGACCTTTTGTTAGAAAATCTGCAAGTTGGTACTTTGTATTTATATATTCAAGAATTAAGATGTTATTATTCAAATGTTCACAGATGAAATTTTATTTTAAATCAATGTGCTTGACTCGTTTGTTATTTTCAGGAGTTTTTATAAGTGCGATACATCCTTGATTGTCCTCGAACACCTTAAAATGTTTAAATTCTATTTCCATATCTATCAATAGCTTCCTAAACCATAAGTATTCTTGTACAGCGCTACACAATGCTACAAGTTCGGCTTCAGAGCTTGATGAAGCAATGCAGCCCTGTTTTCGTGTTATCCAAGCAGTACTATTCCCAAAAACTTTTATTAAATATCCAGACGTTGATTTCCTGTCACTAACATCTGTTCCTCAGTCATAGTCTACATAACAAACTAAGGGTAGATCAGTTTCACTTCTATTATATTTTAAATACACATTCACAGTTCCTTTCAAGTATCTTAATATCCTCTTCAAATGCATCCATACTTCATTTGAATTTTTATCCTGAAATCTTGAAAAGTAATTTATGGCATAGCTTATGTCTGGTCTCGACCCTAACATCAGAAACATCAAATATCCTATTAACTGCCTAATTGATTTTTTTTCTTCATTTATATTATTTAAATTTAGTTTTAATTTTGGGTCCATCGGTGTTGCACAAGCATTGCAGTTCTCAAAATTAAATCTCTTAAGTATTCCCATTGCATATCTACTTTGACTTATCTTCAAAACTCCTTCCTTTTTATTATAATCAATTTCTAGACCTAAAAAATTCTTTAAATTCCCTTTATCTTTAATGTCAAATTCTTCCATCAATTTTGTTCTACACTGTATATAATATCATCTTCCGATCTTCTTTTGTATAGGCAGTAATCCGTTTCACATCTATTAAAACCTAAAACTTTGGTTAAAAAATCATTAATTGTATTGTTCCAACACTTCGCAGCTTGCTTCAAACCATATATTGATTTTTCTAACGTAAAAACTTTATCCTTCTTACATGTAACCCTCTCTGGCGGAAAAATGTAAATATCCTCTTTTAACTTACCATTAAGAAAAGCAGTTCGTACATCCAACTGAATAAAGTTATACATTCTTTGATTACCGACTGACAAAAGTGTTCGTATCGTACTTAGTTTCGCTACTGGTGAATATAGCTCTTCATAGTTAAAGCTATATTTTTGTGCAAACCCCCTCACAACAAGTCTAGCCTTATATGTTTCTTCAACATTTTCCTAATGTGGCTTTTTCGAAAATACCCATTTTGTACTTAATATTTCAGCTTCAGCTGGCTTTGTCACTTCTTTCCATGTTTTCCATGTTATTTTCTATTGACTGTATTTCTCTTGACATCGCTTTAAACCACAAATCCTTGTCTTCTCTGCTTTCAATTTCTTCTACACATTCGGGTGTATTTTCAACATATGATAAACAATCAAAAGCCATATACATCTCGTAGTCATTAAATCTCTCTGGCAATTTTCTGGTTCGTCCTATCTCTTCTCCTGCAGCAGTTATTTCTTCATTTTCTTTCATTTCTTCAACTTTATTTTCTTTCTCAATTTCTCCTTCTTCATTAGCTTCTTCAATATGATCTGATTCAATTGATATGTTGTTGCTTTTATATAAATATTCCTTTTCATTAAATATGACATCTCTTGATACTATAATCTTTTGACTTTCAATATCCCATATCCTATATCCGGTCTGTGAATATCCCATCCCATCATTATACACTTCCTCGATTTCTGATCAAACGTACTTCCTTATTGTTTTGGTACATGTGAGTATACAGTTGTTCCAAATACTCTCAGATTGCTGACATTTGGCTTTTTGTCGTTCCATAATTCAGCAGGTGTTTTTATATCTAAATTGCTACTGGGACTCCTATTTAAAATATATGCTGCGACCCGAATAGCCTCGTTCCAGAAAAACCTAGGTACTTTAGATTTTTCTATCATAGCTCTTCCTTCATCAATTAATGACCGATTATACCTTTCTGCTTTTCCATTTAATTCTGGAGTATAGGGTGTAGTCTAGTGTAGTCCATTGTTGTACCATTTTCTCTACAGAACTATTTCATCTCATTGCTTATATACTCCCTACCATTGTCACACCTTAATTTACTCACTTTAGTGCCAAATTTTGCCTGTACCATATTAATATATTCTTTAAAGTATCTGAATACTTCACTTTTATCTTTAATAACATATAAAATAATAAAATTTGAAAAATCATCTATAAATGACAAAAAATATTTACCACCGTCATGGCTTATTGGTGTAATAGGCCCGGCTAGATCTGAATATACAATTTCTAATATTCTTTTAGACCTAGTACGTGTACCAAATTTCTGTCTAGTCATCTTACCGCTTATGCAGGCCTCACAGAAATCAATTTTACGCAAACTAACATTTTCAAGACCCTGTAACATGTTATTTTTTATTACTTTTTCTAAATTAGACTGACACATGTGACCCAACCTTGTGTGCCATAACATTAAATTTTCTCGGTTTGTTTCAACATTTAAACATTCAGTTTCCTTAACATAAAACATAATTTCATACAAACTGTTTCGCTTACCTAGACCTACTAAATTTGCATTATCATATAAGAATACTTGACCATTTTCAAAAATCACTTCCAAATTTGCCATTTCCAATCTCTTAACTGATAAAAGGTTTTTGCGCAAATTAGGTACATAAAAACAATTTTTTATAGTACATTGTATGTCTTTACCATAAACTTTACTAGTTACTCTAATGTTGCCTACTGCTATTGCTGATATAAAATTATTATTTTTTGCAATTGCTATATTAATAGGATTGTCTAAATAAACTAAATCTGTAAAATATTTGTCACTGTTAACCAAATGGTCAGTACAACCAGAATCTATGTAGAAAACAATTTCATTATTTTTTATTACATGATTACAATCATTATTTTCAGATAAAAAGCAGATACCCCGACCTTCTATTTATTCATGGTTTTCAGTGTAGTTTCCACTTCTATCTGAATTTACTCCTTGACTATTACCTCTGTAACCTCTTCCGTAGCGTCTGTACCCTCGGTTGCCTCTATGACTTCCAGAATGACTGTGCCACCTGCCATGTTCTCATCTAAATCCACCTCTAGTATGACTTCCTCTTTCGTATCGTTCATTATTTATTTTCTGTACACAATCATATTTAAAGTGGCCTTTTTCTCCACATTTGTAGCAAACAATAAGTGGGTTGGAATGAAATGCAGCAGCAGTTCTATCTTGAGTGTCACTTTTATGTTTTAGATTACTAGTAGTGGTAGCTTTTCTTCTCTCAACTTCGGCTCTCAATTTTGATTTTGCAACTTCCATTGTAAGCTCATCAGTTGGCATATTTTCTAATATTGATATTACGGTGTTAAAGAAACTTGGCATTGCCAACAACAAGTTGCCATATTCAACACATGGTACTCACAGAACTAGAGTAAGATTTATATTTGGTATTCAAGAAGAATTTTAGTTCAAGGTCAATCGACATTAAACAATGTAAACAATGACTACGGGTTATTTAAATAGATAATTAGCTGATCTTTATTAGAATTTATAATCAATTGTAAGTATTAATTTATTAATTCCCTATTCCGTCGAAACGAAATATAATGAACCCGTTGCAATACTATTTCAGAGCCCACCCATTAATTGGGTATAAATTAATTAGAATAAAATCTCTTCTCTTTTAGTGTCATATACGTTTGTTCAGCAATCTTAACCGATACACTTACATAACGGTTTTTTTACCTTATCTTAACCTGGCTTTTCTTTGAATTGATTAAAATTTGCCTTCTAGTTACAGAAGTTACACTAATGGTTTATTTTAAACGTAATTCGGTGGCAGATAAAACCTTGCAAAATATTCTCGTAATGATTTAAGTTACAGAGAGCAGTCACTCTAATTTGACGAAAAACTATTGTTATTAAATAATATAAAACATTAAAATAAAACATTGGACGGAATTGTGAAATATATCTAGCGCTCGGACTTCTAAAAATAGCTTTCACAACTCATTCCTGAACTCTAGAAATCACGCCTAGAACTCAGGTTCTAAAAACATATTTCTGAACACAGTTCTCTATTTCCCATTTTCCGGAAGATTCCAAAATCTATCTAGTACACAAGTTCTAAAAATAAACTTTGGAAATCTTATTTCCTACTCCTACTTGTTTAAAACAAAATTTTGCAGAGGAGACCCATCAGAATCTATTTAGAACTCAGGCTGTAGAAATAGACTCTTCGAACACCTTCTCGTTCCTATAAATATATTTTCGGTAACTAAATTGAATAAATAACTGTCTCTACACATCCTATATTTGCAAAATAAAATAACTAATTACGTTTTAATAACTTTTTGAATAAATAATTTCAAACGGTGAGTTTTACTGTTCTGTGATTCCAGTCAGGTATATTGGCTTACAACTACACTACTGATTTTTCAAAAATCATTTCAATTCTAAGTGAGATCAAAATTCAAACATACTCCCACTACTGACATGATGGAACATTGCTACCTGATAACACTGTACAATCGGAATTCTAAACAATTTCCACGTGTAAAATGAACTTCGAACTTAATTAAAAATAATGAATGATTTAACAACCCCAGACAACTCCAAAATAACACTAAAATTGAAAAATAAATTTGTTAACTACAGTACTATTTCAGGAGTTGTTTTAATAACAAAATAAGTAACTTCATTACAGATGAATGGAAGAAAGCCTAAGTTGCTTCATCCCCAAAATTGAGACTATATATCATTTTTCTATTTAAGACGGTAGGTAGACATTTATTAGAAATTTTTTTAAAGGTTTAAGTTTCTTCAATGCTACTTATGGCCAGATAATTTTTCCTTCGGTTTGCAGAAGAAGGGTTAGATCAGTGACCTCGAAATACGAACTTTTATACTGCAAACTATGATCTTTCGTGCCTTCCTCGTTATTAGGTAGAGTTCCCATCACAAGAAAAGCATTCAAGCTACGAGTAAACTGCCTTTTTCGCTTTTCATCGGTATTTTTTACACCACGTTCATCATTAAAAGGTACGAGAATTTGTGATTCACTGAAAATATCAATTTTATTTTTGACCCATTTTATCACTTCTATTGAGTCTTTGAGACTTGTCGATCGTCCTTGTTATACAGCATCTGCAGGTTCCAATATTCCTAGAATTAGCTTTAATAATATTGAATCCGAAATCTGTCTTTAAGATGACCGACTTTATTCCAATACTTTTGGTGCTGTCTTTTTCAGCAAAATATTTACTTCAAATAATCTCGTCTAACGTTCTAATAATTTTTTGATTAAATTAACTGTCTCGACCCTTACTTCGTGGAATCTGCTCATATTAGTGTTTTAAATGAAACTCACGGTTTCTAGTTAATTCCACAATATAATAAAAGTTATTGAAAATTCTAAAAAATTGACAATTGTTTCGATAAATCAATATCATCGTCAGAATGACAGAAGTTACATTTCATTTGATGTCTACCTGATGTTTAGTAGTTATTTTTGGCTAGACCAAGAAGTGACCTAACTTGTGATTCACTTAATATATGTTTATAGAAAAAAGAAGATGTGATATTACAAATATTGAAGCTTAGATATTATTAGCCCTATGGTGATATCCTGAATATCATTTTTCCAATTAAGATCAGTATAACTGTGCAATGATATAGAAAACCAGGAAAACTATATCTGCTGATCTTTACAATTATCACTTAAGAAGACAGTTTATTAGTGGAGAACTCCCTAGATTTAACTGTTCATTGACAACTTCATATTGTGGATTTCTTAAATGTCTTCTAATTTCCAATTCTTCAAGGAAATCCAGTTCTTGTTTCTTTTCACAAATATGCAGCACTTCTAGTTTTGTGTTAGGTGTCAATGAATGATTGGTGTTAAGTAGATGTTTTGAGTAGTGGGATTTATCTGGTTGTTTTAATCTGTATGCTCGTAACTGTTCACAGTATCGGATTTCAAAATTCCTAAGGGTCTGACCCAAATAGACAGCGTTACATTCTGGACATTTGAGTTTATATATACCTGACTTCTTTAATAGTGGTATTTTTGTTTTTACATTTAACAATTTTGTACTAACGTTACTTTCTGTTTTAAAAGAAATTGTTGTATTCGTTGCTGAAGATATTATCTTTGAAATATTATTAGAAATATTTCCTGCATATGTGATGGTTTTATAAGTTTTTATTTCATCAGCTTGTTTAGGAAATATCAGTTGTAATGCCACTTTATCTCTTTTTTACTAATTAGCTTATTTATCATATCTAATGGATAACCGTTGGATGTTGTTATTGGTCTAATTGTATTAATCTTTCTATCAAAATTACATTTGTTCATAGGAACAGAAAAAGCTCTATGTATCATTGAATTATATGCCGCTAGTCTGTGTCACATAGGGTGATTGGAATTGAATGGAATTATCACATCAGTGTGTGTTGGTTTTCGGTAAATTGAATGATCAAGTACATTATTAACTCTTTGAATTTTTAAATCAAGAAAATTGATTGAGCTATTCGTAAATTTAACTTTTGGGTGTAAATTATTGATGTGGTTGAAAAATACATCTAATTGTCGTTCACTACCCATAAAACAAGCTAATATGTCATCTACATATCTATGCCAAAATAAAATATTTTTCGAAATATTACTTTCAAAGATCTTTCTTTCTAAATTGTCCATAAAAATGTTTGGTAAAATAGGTGATATAGGGCTTCCCATTGGTAAACCTTCATTTTGAATATATATCTTATTGTCAAAAGTGAAATAATTCTGATTAATGCATACATCAAATAAATTAAGTATAACTGATATTATTCCTGGATTAATATTTTTATCTTCTAGTAATTTTCTTACAAGTATTAGACATTCTTTAGCAGGAATTTTAGTGAACATATTAGTTACATCGAACGAAATGAGTTTATAGTTATCTTGCAAGTGGATTGCTTTCAACTTTTTGATCAGTTCTATTGAATTTCTAATTGAGTACTGAGATTCATATCCGTAACTATTGAGTATATTGTTGAGCCTCTTTGCCAATATATTATTAGGAGCATCAACATAAGAAACTATAGGTCTAATTGGTTTCGTTATTTTATGTAATTTAACGGTTCCATATAATTGTGGATAATGAGGATTCTTATGTATGACATACCTCTTTTCATAATCACTTAAAAGATAATTTGAATTATTAACAATATCCCTTACATTATTAGACATTTTTTTTGTTGGGTCTGCTTTAAGAACTTTTACATCGCTAGATTCTATAAAGTTTATATTTTGGAATTGTAATTTTCAGTCGTCAAAATGACAGTTGTGTTCCCCTTATCAGTCAATCACAAGTTAGGTCACTTCTTGGTCTAGCCAAAAATAGCTACTAAACATCAGGTAGGCATCAAATGAAATGTAACTTCTGTCGTTCTGACGATGATATTGATTTATCGAAACAATTGTCAATTTTTTAGAATTTTCAATAACTTTTATTATATTGTGGAATTAACTAGGAACCGTGAGTTTCATTTAAAACACTAATTTTTTGATTGTTCGCTAATATTACATTAATAATGTCCAAATGATCGGACTACTTTTGATCCTGAAGGGGAACAATTGTCTTTCCTTTAAATATAGCGAAAACATTTCCATAATGGATAAATTTGTGAAGCATCATGCACTGGTCAAAAAATACATCTCATTGATTTCAGAAACAAACTTGACTACAATTAGACCAGGAGCACTACAGTTTGACATTGCTGTGTCGTGACGTAGATTAGATATTGGTTGGAATTGCTCGGAAATCATCTAAAAAAAGAAAATATGAAGGTCTGCCATCTGAAAAAGTTGTGCTATTTGCAGGAAAAATCATAAACTGCATAAAAACGCAAAAATCGCTCATTTTTTCCGATATTTCTTAATATAACTCTTTAAATATGTTAGATAGAGAAAAAAAGTATGCTTACGAATTTGTTCTTTATGAAATTCTTTACAAGATAGAATTGGTTTACAATCGATATATTCCATTTTTTCGTTGAGAAATGGCGATAAATGCAAAAAAAGTAGCTAAAAAACGAGGTTATTTTAAAGCATTTGTTTCGTAGATAAGAAATCATCCAATCACGATATAAATTGGGATTTAAGAACCTCATTATAGTATCAAACAATATGCCAAATGCCGATTGAATTGGCCTGATAGTTTTTACATGAATTAATTGTTAATTAATTTCCGCGAAAAAATTAACGTAATTTTTGCGTTCATGCCAGGCTAACATTTTTGAGTTGTAATAGGCGCCGATTTTTTTACAACTACTTAGACCTCTAAACTATAATACACAATAGTTATAATGAACAATTTTTAAGTTTTTATCATTTTTTTACGCGATTTTGAAAAGTTGAAAAATTTCGTCTTATAAATAATTAAATTTTTGAAGCGAATTTGGATACCGAAGAAAAATACTCAAAGTATCCTAAAAAAAGTTCTCGGAAAGACGCTCCTTTTAAAAAAAATGCGTTTAATTTTGCCGAATAGGTGCTGTAGGCGAGCGGGACGCACCCCCAAATTGACCTTACAGTGACCACGGAAGTACTAATCGCTAAGACCACTTTTACTTTATGTTTTCGGGGTCGCTGAATACGAATATGAAATTATTTTTACGATAAAATTGGGCGAACATGGAAAAAAACGGCAATTTCGGGTAAAATTGAGACAATTGAATTTGGCGTTTTTCCGTGTTCATCTCGCTATATCTTCCACATTTATCAATGTATCATTATGAAATTTTTTATGACTATAGCGTATCTAAAGATCTAAACAACAAGCCTACTCCGAAAATTCTGCGACAATTTATACTTGAACAGTAAATTTACAATTGTTTACTTTTACGTATTCCGAGTTTGTCGTACAAATGCAAAAGTTGCGTTACGAAGTTTCGAATTTCTAAAAACTAATTATCCAGTATTAAAATGCAATACCTAAAGAAGTTTTTGGGAAAGTTTCAGATCTAAATATTGAAAAGAAAAAAATATTTGCTATTTCAAAGTCGAGCGTAGCGTGCGGCTGCACGGCGCGCTATAGCACGAGCAGCGACTAACCGAGTCGGAACTTAACATGCGTCCGCAATACGGTTTTAATATATCAATTAAAATAAAAACCATTAAAATATCTTGAAAATCTTCATTTATTTCATCTGTATTTACAATCACTTCTTTATTTACACATGTATCATTACAACTACAAACATCACAGCATTTCAAATTAGATTGTCTACAAGGGCAAACGTCAGTTTCGCAAGCATTTTTGCCAGTGCACGAACAAAAGTACTGTTGTAGTATTTCCATAGCAGTGGGTCCATCGTAATAATCGAAACTCAATCTACCTGTTCCTACCACCCAGCCAAATTTTGTCACATATTTGGAAATTATTAGAGGTTCGATTGCTTGTTTTCACTCATTGATTTGCCAAAGAGCTCTTAAAATGTGTTTATGCATCAAGGGTTCAGATGGAGGAAGTCTTGCGATTTCAGAGTTCTTTTCGATAGTTAAATGATATCTTAGTGAATTTATATCGTTACGTGCACCTTTTGACTTTTTATTTGGGTTGTACAAATAAGATCTGAATGTACTGACGACTTCTTGAGCAACATGTATGTCTAAGTCGGTTATTGTAGCTAAATTAGTCAATTCTTCGTCTGACATAAGTCGTAGTGCTGCATTCACCTTGATCTTGCCTATGTAAAATAACGATGAATTAGTATCACAGCCTGTTAGAGCGTGTGCAGCTAACAACGACGAACAGATATTTTTTCCTTATTTTTGTGCTAAACTATGAATAGGTATATACCTTCTGAAATCAGTGCGTACGGATATTTTTCCCGTGAAAAACCATAGCTGAGGTCTATTTTCGAAACTTGCAAAATGAAATAGTAGTAATAAAAAAACGTCTGTATCGGGAGATTCTACAATTGTTAACTGGTTTTCACTCATTCTGCGTTGAATACGTTGGTACATGAAATATTAAGCGAGTATCAGCATCTATGTGCTATAGCACGCCGTGCAGCCGCACGCTACGCTCGACTTTGAAATAGTATATCTTTTTTTCTTTTCAATATTTAGATCTGAAACTTTCCCAAAAACTTCTTTATGTATTGCATTTTAATACTGGATAATTAGTTTTTAGAAAGTCGAAACTTTGTAACACAACTTTTGCATTTGTACGACAAAACTCGGAACACGTAAAAGTAAACAATTGTAAATTTACTGTTCAAGTATAAACTGTCGCTGAATTTTCGGAGTAGGCTTGTTGTTTAGATCCTTAGATACGCAATAATGATACATTGATATATGTGGAAGATATAGCGAGATAAACACAGAAAAACGCCAAATTCAATTGTCTCAATTTTACCCGAAATTTCCGTTTTTTCCATGTTCCCCCAATTTTATCGTAAAAATAATTTCATATTCGTATTCAGCGACCCCGAAAACATGAAGTAAAAGTGGTCTTAGCGATTAGTACTGTGTGGTCACATACTGCTATTTCTAAGCGACTTTCTGGTTGTGTCCCGCTCGCATACTGAGATAATCAATGTCAAAGATCGAGAGTGTTTGCGGTATAAAGCTCGATTCTCACTATAGTGCAATGAATGTGCAAGGCACGGGAAGGCACAGGCTCGGCAATATTTGTATGATATGTAATTGAATGTGATTTTCGACTTCGCGTTCTCACTATACGGGTACCGACTTGTCAATGCATGTCGCTTGCCCAGCGGGTAATATGTCCCAAAATCCCTAGCGCTAAATCTAACACATTTATTAGAAATCAGACAACATCACATAACTGCCTGTAACCGTCACTACCAATCACAGTTTGAGCGACCGCTCATGAGCTCCAACCCCTATACAGAGTGGCCCAAAAGTCTGGAAACGGCCAATTATCTCGTAAACTGCTAGTCTTAATTGTACAAAATTTGGGGTACACCTATTTTGCGATACGGAGATTCCAGATTTAATATTTGCAATGTTGCCAGATTTCCCGTTTCTCTCATATTATTAGTAACTTTGGTTTTTCAAATGCATCACCCTGTATATTCAATCATTTTTGGAATCTCCTATTCAATACGAGTTCAATCATATGTAACACTTATGATTTTATGTAGTCTGGAAGGTCTTAAATAAATGAAACACAAGTCTGGCAACGCCTAATTGTCTCATTAAATGTTTTAATACAAACTATTTTCAACTACATTAAACCGTAACAATTGAAATATTGCAACATTTTTAACTCAATGGTTACTTTATCAAGTGTTCAAAATGTGCTCCATTTGTGAGTTGACAGTACCCTAATCGATGGTAGAATGCATCTACCACATTTCTCCATGATTGTCTAGAAATTAATCGAGATTCATCGATAATTCGTTGCCTTAGATCTGCAAGACTTGCTGGTTTAGTTTTGTAAACTGAATTTTTCAAGTATCTCCAATAAAAATAATCTTTAGGATTGAAATCAGGTGAACGTGGAGGCCATTCAATTCTACCTCGTCTACCAATCCATCGTCCGGGAAATATCCCATCTAAATAACGCCGGACATTTACACCAAAATGAGCTAGAGCTCCATCTTGCTGAAACCATATATTATTAAAATTGGCTCCAAACAAGTTTCTCAGTGTAGGTACAATTTCATTTCTAAGTAGAAGTTCATATATATCTGACGTTAAATTTCCTTCGATAAAAAATGGCCCAATTAACTGAGTACCTACTATACCTGACCATACATTTAATTTTTGTGGTCTTTGAGTATGGTTCTCACGCATCCAGTGGGGATTTACGTCACTCCAGTACCTTAAATTGTGTCGATTTACACTGCCACAAAGTGTAAAGGTTGCTTCATCGGAAAAACATATTCTGTTAACAAAATTTTCATCATTTTCAATTTTATCCATCATTACCTCAGTAAACTCTAATCTACGATCGAAGTCATCTTCACTTAATTCTTGCAATTACTGATTTTTGTTTGGTTTAAATTTAGTCTTATGTAGTATACGTAAGACTGAAGAACGACCTACATCATGTACTTGTGCAACCCTGCGTGAGGATGTATGTGGATCTTCAACAAAACTCTGCATTATATCTAAAGTTTTGTTGTCATTCATAACTGTTTTCGGTCTACCTGATCGGTATCTGTCTTTTACTCCTCCAGACTCCTCAAATCGCTTTACAGTTTTTTGTACCGTCGCCTTATGAATAGGAGAACGGTTTGGGAAAGTATCGTTGAACAAGTTGGCTACTTCACAATAAGATCTTTTTCTGTCGCCGTACCCTCTCATAATTAGAATAGTAATTCGTTCTTTCTCGTTAAGAGCAATTTTAGAGAAGCAATTTACCTTGCAGAACTTTTCAAAACACATCAAACTACTGTCAGTTTTAGTTAATAATGTAAATGGTGGACAAATGTCAAAATCACAGCATTCTACATTTAAATTACTTCAAATCTACATATTTTTTACTGTTTTATGTATTTAAGACCTTCCAGACTACAGAAAATCATAAGTGTTACATATGGTTGAACTCGTATTGAATAGGAGGTTTCAAAAACGACTGAATATACAGGGTGATGCATTTGAAAAACCAAAGTTACTAATAATATAAGAGAAACAAGAAATCTGGCAACATTGAAAATATTAAATCTGGAATCTCCGTATCGCAAAATAGGTGTACCCCAAATTTTGTACAATTAGGACTAGCAGTTTACGAGATAATTGGCCGTTTCCAGACTTTTGGGCCACTCTGTATAAGGCAGCATTTCGCTCTTTTGAATCCAATTGGGACCAGGAGATTTTGAGATATTGGGATACCTACCACCAGAAAATATTATAAGCGGATTAAGAGGTACAGGATTGTTTCTTTTAAACCCTGACGCAATACCCGATGCAGAGAAAAGGAGAAGAAGAAGGAGAATAATTAGAAGAAGAAGACTATACGTTTTTGGAGAAATTAAAATCATCTAATAAAACTTGTGTTTCCGCGTAACTCAGTTATGTCAATGTGGACTGTTTTTTTTGTTCTTCGAAACAATATTTGCCGAGCACGTGCTCTGCCGAATCCTAGCCGGTTTCGCAAAACTTGCCTAGTCTGAATACTCATTCCTGGCAATCAACAGGCAAAAAGAAAGTGACGATTTTAAATAATTATGTCGAAGCGTCAAAGAAAGACTTTTACATCGGAAATGGATGAAATGTTAATTGAATATGTGCGTGGAAATGAAGCGTTGTATGATTTATCTAATAAAAAATACTCAGATAATCAATACAAGTCGAATGTGTGGACGTCAATTGGGGAAAAATTAGAATTGGGTAAGTAATAATTTAGTATATTTATTAAAATATTACATAACACGTAACTATAAATTATATTTTTTATATTATATTTTGTCATATTGCCAAGGTACAGAACCAGCATCTGAATGAAAGAAACTGGTGAATTTTTCTCTGCAAAGGAACGTTTCCTGTTGTTCAGTACCACCTTGCTTTGGTAGATCTTGCAGTATACATATGTTGTGATTCTCCACAGCAGCAATTTCTTCCTGTGTCATAGTGGCTTTGTTGAGTAGATAATTATGTAGAATGCATGTTGTTAAGACAATTCTTTCAACATAGCCAGGTTTTGAATTGATTTTTCTAAAATATATGCGAAAACGCTGTGCGAAAATTCCAAAGGCGTTTTCAACAACACGCCTTGCTCGACAATGTCGGTAGTTAAAAAACCCTTTTCTGTACATCATTTAGTATCTGGGTCTGAAAAAAGGTCTCAAAAGGTTAATTTTTAAAGGAAACGCTGAATCACCCAGAATAACGTAAGACGTTGTTATATCAGAATCTGGGAGCTGTTTAATGCCAGGTATGTCCAAGGTACCATTTTCCAATTGTCTTCCCAATCTCGAGTTTGCGAAGATACCTCCATCACTGTTTTGCCATATGATCTTATATCCACCGCCAGAAATCTGTAATCAGCATCGACTAATGCAAGAAGAACAACGGAAAAGGTTTTTTTATAATTAAAATAATTTGAACCACTATTAGCAGGCGCTATAACTTCAATATGCTTGCCATCTAGGGCTCCTAAGCAATTAGGAAAATTCCAAGTAGTCCAAAACCTTTTCGAAATAGTTTCCCAGTCTTCTTTACGCGGTGTAGGAATATAAGCTGGCAATAAGTTGTTTATAATTGCGTTACACACTTCTTGGATAATGGCATGTACAGTAGAATGTCCTAGTTTGTAACTGAATGCAATCGTTTGATAAGAGTCTCCAGTAGCAAGAAACCTAGAATAAATTAATATTGTTACTTTCAGATGGTCAAGAATGCAAGCATCGTTGGGAGGCAATCCGCGGTCAGTATAGAAAATTTCGAAATTCAAAGAAAACTAAAACAGGGCAAGCAGCAGATCCCAACGCGAGAAGGAAGTATGGCGACATATTGGAATTTCTCCATATTCACATGAAGGATAAGGAGCGAGTTACTTCAATTACTACGACTGAAAACCCCACTTTTGTAACTGACGATAAAAGCAATGGACCGGAAAATATAAGTCAGTATTCCGATTCTTCACAACATATTTTTTCACAGGATAACATTCAGGACATAACACCTCCGAATAGTCAGCTTGATGGTCAGGATATTCTGCAGTCTACCGATTTATCACAAGCTAGTACATCCCAACAAGCAAATCATAAGTCAAAAGGAGAGATAGTAAAAAACAAGAAGGCAACAACTAAAACAATCAAAGATAAAGCAAAATCGTCAACCCAGCCTATGACAGCTAGCAGCACCCTAATGAACTATCTTTTGACCGAGGAAAACAACAGAAAAATTGAGGCAAATAAAGACGAAATTGATCTTTTTTTGAAAGCATTATAGCTACTGTGAAAAAGTTTTCTCCCGGTGACAAACATCTAGTTAAAACTTAAATATTTGGACTTGTTTCCGATATTGAAGCTAAATACGTATATGACCAGCAGCATACTCAAAAATTTTCAGCATACAATGCCAGTAACATGCAAACCATTAATTTACATAACATGACTACCGACAGTTCAGAAATTCGCCCGCCTCTACACCGCCTACACACCATTCATCCCACTCATCAAATTTTTCCTTAACTCCCATTCAATCTCCACCATCATCAAGTGCTTCCATGTACCAATCCTACAATTCTTCACTTGCCGCCTCCTTTTATGAAACCTTTTCCCCACAGAATACCTTAGACTAATCATTAATATAATGTAATAATCATTAATACAAGTAATATTATCTACATCATGTGTCAAAATAAAAATCAAAAAAACATGTTAAACGCTATAAAGCTGATATTTGATTTTTACCTTAAGCACACCGCAAGTTTTTGAACTGGTGGAATGTATTCACGAAAAGTGGTATTTTGTTTCTGCAAAACTTGTTCTATCTATTTTAACAAATTATTGAATTCGTTAATCGACATTCTATAATATTTAAAAAATTTGGTTTCGTCGTCTATCAATTCGGGGTGTAGTGTAGAGAATTCTCCTTCTTGATTCCGTCTTTTTAACATATCATGCACCCAAAAACGTCTTTTTCGTTTCTGACCTTTCTCTATTTGTTTTTCCTCGTCTTCATCTAATAACACAGCAATTGTCACAAGTGTTGTAGTGGAAAACATATTGTTATTATTTGATCTATCAATTATATAAACGGTACCACTGACGTTCCGTGACCGTAGCTACTCGTTCAGTGTGAATGCGCGATACATTTCTTGCCCTTGCCGAGCCCGTGCCTTTCCCGTGCCTTGCACATTCATTGCACTATAGTGAGAATCGAGCTTAAAGGCCAATTGACACTTTCGTGCAAGCCACGTGCTCGGCACAGGCAAGGCATCGAATGGGCAAAATATCTTTTTCATTGATCATATGGTTTTTGTGTGGTTAAATTTACATTATGCCGGCTACGTCTCGGCAAGCGACGGCCTTTGCCCGTGGGGTTCAGACAAGTGTGAATACGTTACCGGCTTGGTAGTATTTGCGTTCCTAGGATTTTAGGAGTGTGGTGATGACTGAATATATCGTCTCGTCAGGAGAAGGACACTTTTTCATTGGAAGAAGATGAAATCCTTATCGAATATGTTAGAGAAAATGAAGCTCTTTATGATTTCTCTAATAAAAGATACGCTGATAGTATGTATAAAAACACATTATGGAACACAATTGGCCCAAAATTACAAAAAGGTAAGTGTATTTATTAAATATATATTATTCTATGAATACACATTAAACGAAATATTATTTTTTCTTCAAAGTATAATAAGTAGGTTGATTATATTTTTTCATATTGCCAAGGCACAGATCCGGCCTCTGAATTAAAAAACCTGGTAAATATTTCTCTGCTATTAAACGCTGCTTGTTATGCATTACCACACTGTCCCGGTAGATTTCTCAGTATACATTCATTGTTGTCCACAGATCTGCCCTCTTCTTGTATGTTTACGTTGTTGCTACGCAGATAATTATGTAGTATGCATGTTTGTTAGAATAATTGTTTCGATATAACCAGGTTTT
The DNA here is from genome assembly GCA_963921935.1 of Galeruca laticollis. NCBI lineage: Eukaryota > Metazoa > Arthropoda > Insecta > Coleoptera > Chrysomelidae > Galeruca > Galeruca laticollis. The sequence goes on along the minus strand of OY998176.1, from coordinate 235,333,554 downwards.
GAAATAATTTTTCTAATGTATATACGAAAGCGTTGAACTAAAATGCCAAATGCATTTTCGACTACACGTCTTGCACGACAATGGCGGTAATCAAATACGCATTTCTCAACATCATTCAGTGTTTGGACCTGAGAAAAAAGCCTCAAAAGATAGGTTTTGAGTGGAAAGGCTGAATCTCCCAACATTACATGGGGTGCTACAATATCTGTTTCTGGTAACTTTTTATTGGGAGGTACTTGCAAGGTGCCGTTTACTAACTGCACCCCCAGTCTAGAATTTGCCAAAATGCCTCCATCGCAGTTTTTCCCGTAGGATCCTATATATACAGCTATAAATTTATAATTTGCAACGACCAGTGCAAGTAGAACAACCGAAAATGTTTTTTTGTAATTAAAATAATTGGAACCAGTATTACCAGGTGCTACAATTTCGATGTGCTTGCCGTCTAAAGCTCCTAAACAATTAGGAAAATTCCACGCAGTCCAAAATCTTTGAGGAATATGTTCCCCGTCGTTTCTTTGAGGCGTGGGGATGTAAACTCTTAACAGCTTGTTAAGTATTGCATTGCATACTTCTTGGACTATGGCGTGTACAGTAGAATGTCCTAAGCGGTAACTGAAAGATATCGTTTGATAAGAATCTCCAGTGGCTAGAAATCTGTAAAAAAAACATAATAAATAGTAAACTAACTCGGTTTTGGTCTTAAACAATAAGTATGAAACATTTTCAACACTATTAACAGAATATAATTTTAGATGGACAACAATGCAAGCATCGCTGGGAATCAATTCGTGGCCAATATAGGAAGGTCATTAAGTCCAAGAAGACCATAACAGGACAATCAGCTGATATAAGGTCAAAATGGAAATATGAGGATCAATTGGAATTTCTCAGGCCGCACATGAAAGATAAGCAACGATTGACCTCTATTGTAAATGAAACTTCAAGTGTTAGTACGGATACCGAGGATGAATATTTAAGCCAAAATCAGGATATGTCAAACACCGAAAATCTTAATGTGCCTGAAGTTACCACCGTTGACATACCACAATTGCCCTCGAAAAAAAGAAAACCGGTACAAAAGAACGCTAATAATTCCAATGCAACTAATCAGACAGCAAGTGGCACTCTTATGAAGTACTTACTGAAGAACGAAAAAAAAAATAAGTGGTGAAAGAGATGAGTTGGATCACTTTTTTGACGGCATTAAAGCTACCGTAAAGAAATTTTCACCCGCAGACAAACATCTTGCAAAAAAAGAAATATTCAAGATTGTTTCAGATATTGAAGGTAGATATATCGGCCAACAGATTTCTTCGCATATTCCCACACATTCAACTTATTTCCATCGCAATGTACAACCTAATATACAACCCCAAATGAATTCGCAATTTCAACAATTTCAATGTCAGCCACTACTATCTTCAAGACTGTCACCTGCTTCAGTAATCCCAATGGCATCTCGTCGACCATCAAGTATCTCGGTACCTCAATCATCATCCACCTCGTCATATTACGAGAATTTTTCTTCCACAGACAATAATAATTATGAGTAGTTATATTACATTATTGTTACGAAACAGCACACTGGTATAGACCCTAAATCCGACTCTGTCTAAGCCAGGTATGAAAATTAAAATTATGGTGGATACGCAGTGTTTTTATAACTGTTTGGAACTATCTTATCTAAACATTGTTTTGTGACCAGACTTATCTAGAAAAGGCCAGAAAAATTATTTGTGTCTGTGTAAGTCGCAGCCTGGAATTTTTTAGTAAGAAAGGCATTAATATAAATAAGGACCGATCAGCGGAAGAGGGAGTGGATAAAGTGATCTCGTGAAATAAATAAACAAAAATACACCGAACATAAAGTGCTAATTAATAATCAAGTTTGTGTGCATATAAATTAAATTTAAGTGATTAGTTAAGTATATATAAATAAAGTGTTAGTGAGTTAGTGTTTAAATAAATTAGTAAGTAGCCATACCGAGTGTTTGAAATTAATCTCACCTGCATTTTATTATATAATATGCTGTAGGTTTAACCAGAGTTGCAATTTTTACATTCTACATTGTATATGGCAAAAAAACAGTAGTAAATAAAGTATTTAAAACTAGTGTGCTAGTTTTTGGGTTCTGATGTATTTATACAAATTCTGTTAATGGAGACTAAAAAATTTCTAAAATAAAGAATATTTAAAAAAATATTTACCTTAGGCAGACCGCCAGTTCTTGAACAGGTGAGATGGATTCACGAAAGCTTGTGTTGTGTTGTTGAAGAGGTTCCCTAATTTGGTCCAATAAATTGTCAAACTCAACCCTAGACATTCGATGATATTGGAAACATTTTGTCTGGTCATCTAAAAGTTCTGGGTGCAACGTTGCAAATTCTCCTTCTTCATTTCGTTTTATTAGCATTTTATGTACCCAATAACGTCTTTTTCTCTTTCTAGAATTGTTCATTTCAAGCTCTTCTTCATCTAACAACAGAGTAATTTTTATTAACGTAGAAGTCGGGAACATTTCACTTTTCACAAAGCTGAAACCTACTTAACCCACGGCAAGCCTATTGCAGTGTGAATTGCCTCAAGAAATCTTGCTCTTTGCTCCTTGCCGTTGCCTATTCGGTTCCTGGCACTTCTAATGAGAATCAACCTTAACTATTAATGTTGTAACGATAAAAAAAAATGCCAGCAGATATATTTTTACGCGAAGTTTTTGTATGTGCTTTGAGATATATCATCGCCCTTGTGCATGAAGTAGGAAAAATCAAAGAAAGTTGTAGCGGTTGCGTTCGGCGCGTCAAATCTGAGGGGAGTGGGGATAGAGTGCGAAACTTCGACGCTTCAAATCGAGCGCGGCGCAAAAAGTTGCTGTATCTCGGCTTCTTTTGGGCCGATTTTGATGATTTTTTTTTAAACCGATGTAGCAAAATGAAAGAAACTCATTTTTCAGAATGGCGTCTACCAATTATGACAATTTAAGCATCTACAGTAACTACTTATAATTTTGCATTTTTTATGTGGATAATAATTATGTTCATGCTAGGATTGTGTTGTTCATTGCAAATTTCAATTTTTTTAATTTAAAACTTAGTTCCTTAGTTTCATTAGTATTATTATTATTATTATTTGAAATACTGATAAAAAATAAACTAAGCTCCTATTTAGAACATAATAACTTAATATCTGAATGTCAATTTGGGTTTCAGAAACATAAGTCAACCATTCTGGCAATCTTGAATGTGATTGAGAGCATAGTTGAGGGTCTGGATGCGGGTAAAAACACGTACGCCATTATGTGTGACCTAACTAAGGCCTTCGACTGTGTGAGCTCGGACATTTTATTGCGAAAGATGGTACATTACGGATTCCGTGGTAGAGAGTTGGAATTGTTTAAATCTTATTTGGAAAATCGTCAGCAATACGTAAGCTACAATGACTGTGAATCTAGTCGGATGTCGGTAAACGATGGAGTCCCGCAGGGTTCAGTGTTAGGACTATTATTATTTTTACTATACATAAACCATCTACCGGCGTCTCTTGAGTGTCGATCAGTTTTATTTGCAGACGATGCTACATTCTTAACGAAAGGAGAGGAAAATGTCAGCATCTAGAATCTAAAGTTAGCTAAATCTTGGTTTGATTCAAACAATTTGAAATTAAACGATGGGAAAACTAAAAAAATTACATTTAGCTCTGTAAAACGAGGTACCAAAGGGGAATCTGTGAAATTGTTGGGTATCACATTAAATCCTGGTATCAATTGGTGGGACCACATAGACTCACTATGCTCAAAGATTTCATCACAGATTTTTGCAATGAGACAATTACGCTCATCTATTGGTAGTAATCTTGTTATGCGTACGATTTACTTTGCGTTGATCCACAGTTATCTGGCTTATGGTATCTCTCTATGGGGTAACTCTAGCAGAGTACAAAGAGTCTTTACTCTTCAGAAGACTGCTTTGCGCATTATTCATAATGCAAAAAGTCGAGTACATTGCGGTGGACTTTTCGCGGAATATGGGATCCTGCCATTGCCTTGCATGTACATGTTTGAGACACTTCTGTGTATTCATAGGGGTGTACTACATATGGCAACTCATTCTGGTGTTCACTGTTATACCACCAGAGGTGCAGAGCGACTCATTGTGCCTTTTTCTAGGCTGCATCAAACACAATACAACAAACTAGATGTTAGATTGTATAATAAGTTTCTGGATTTGCATGCTGATAAGAATGTGAAAAATATGAGCCAGAATCAGTTCTATAGATTTTCAAAACAATTTATACTACAAAATTGTTTTTACGCAGTTCGGGACTACATGTCGTTCAATTATTAGTCTTACTAATTCATTCTTACATATATGTTACTTCAGAAATCTAATTTTATGAAAATATTGGTTTAACTTTATTTCTATTCTATTATCTGATTTAGGAATTTTGATAACTACTTAGTAATTTAGTATTAGGACTACACAAATGCTTTTGTATTTAAAACGGGTCAATAAATCGTATCGTATTATTATTATTATTATTATTATTATTATTATTATTTTTTCTCACTTGTACGTGGTTGGTGGTTGCAGTTTCTACCGGACGCAGTTGCATCAAGGTATAAACCTACTTAATTAGGGGGTTAGTGTCCTTCGGACAATTGCAGTTGTTCCCAGAATTACTGCTTTTTGCATCAAACCACAGATATGTCGAGACATGCTTAGCTCTTCCAGGTGTCTAGTTACTTTAACGTGCACTAAGCCATTTGCAGAAATTTATTATTATTATTATTATTATTATTATTATTATTATCATGTATTAGTCTCAGAGTTGTTAAACATCTGGTTCAAGAAGTAAGGGGCCCAAGCAAACCTTACTCAAATTCCTGATTAGGCATGTTCAGGACTGTTCGTATGATGCGACACGTTTTGAGGATAAGATTCTTCTGCATTTTTGGAAAAAGTGTGTTTGGGACGAGCTGCATTTTCAGTATTAACTGTGAAAGTTTTTTGTTGACCAAGCCAGTTGCCGTTATTACAATGGGAACGATTTGTACCCATTTTAATCTATGAATTTCTTTATATTCTATTGATAATGGAATATATTTTTTTATTTTTTCCTCTTCTGCCTTATTGATGTTGTGGTCATTAGGGTGGGTTATATCTACGTAAATTGCTGTTTTGTCTTTCATATTGTGCAGTACAAGGTTTGGTTTATTCGCTGTTATTGTTTTGTTTGTATGGATCGAGAGGTCATAATACAGTTTATAAGAATCGTTTTCTAATAGCGGTCTTGCTTTATAATCATAGTATGGTACCATGTCTTTTTCTGAAAATAGGTTATACTTTACGGCTAGTGCTTGATGCAAAATGTTCGCTGTAAGGTTGTGCCTATGGATGTATTCTGTATTCGCGAGACTTGGGCAGCTTGATATTAGGTGGTCTATTGTCTCAGACTCTCTATGACACCTCCTGCATCGGTCAACCACATCTAGTTTTTCTATATATTTCTTAAAGTTGTTGGTCGCTATAACTTGATCTTGGATAGCCTGTATGAAGCCCTCAGTTTCTCCAAAAAGAAACCCATCCCTTAGCCAGCGAACTGACGCTTCCTTGTCGGCATTGTCTAGGGATTGGAGAAATCTTCCATGGAGTGCTTTCGATCTCCAGGCTGCAACTCGGTCTTTAGTTCTTATGATTGTCGGTAAGACTTCAGGTTTAGAGAGGTTAAGAGGAGTGTACGATATATCGCTTTTAAGCATGGCGTCGTGTAGCGGAGAATGTCGTGCTCTTTCAGTGAAGAATTTCTTCATTGAACCCACCTGTCTGTTGCATAGATTCTTTATGTCTAATAATCCTCTGCCACCTTCTTTTCGGGATAAGTACAGTCGTTCCATAGCTGCTTTGGGATGATGCATCCTGTACTTGGTCAAAGTTGTTCTGACATGTCTGTTTATGGCGTCTAATTCTGTTTGTGACCAGCTTAGTATTCCAAAGGAATAAATCAAAGCTGGAATGGACCAGGTGTTGATTGCTTTTATTTTATTCTTGGCTGTGAGTTCTGTTCTGAGAATCTTATGCAACCGGTTCTTAAATTTTGTCTGTACTTGCTGTTTCAATTCTTTATTATTTTTTGTCAGCAATTGACCGTAACCAAGGTATTTGTAAGTATTTTCAGGGTCAATCGCAGGAAAATTCATTTCGTTGAGCATTATGGTTATGGTCTCTGGCTCCGATACTTCTCCACGGATGATGTTCAGACAGGCAAATTTGTCCAGGCCAAAATTCATTTGTATATCTGTGCTGCATTGTGTTGTGATATTGAGTAGTGTTGTTAGCTCAGTTTTATTACTGGCATACAGCTTGAGGTCATCCATATACAATAAATGATTTATTTCATATAGTAATTCCCTCTTTGCTGTGATCTTATAGCCTGCATTAGTGTGATTCAGCATACTGGACTCAGGGCCATGCAAAACCACAGTGGGCTGAATGTATCCCCCTGGAATATTCCACGTTGGATAGGGATATTGTCCGTTTTGATTGCACATTTGTCCGTTCTTAAAACTACTTCTGTCCGCCAGGATAACATTAGGGTCTTTAATAAAGGTATTATTTTTGGGTGTATTTTATAAATTTCAAGCACCCTTTGGAGCCATTGATGTGGTACCGAATCATATGCTTTCTGATAGTCGATCCAGGCAAGTGATAGATTTATTTTACTTTATTTGGCTTGGCCTGTAATGACTGCGTCGATGGTCAGTTGTTCTTTACAACCTCTGGAGTTTCTACGACAACCTTTTTGTTCTTCCGCGATTATATTATGTTCTACTACATGATCATTTATTTTTTTATTTATTAAAGATGATATAATTTTGTAGATGGTATTCAAACATGTTATAGGCCTATAATTTTTCGGGTCTTGGGTGTTTTGATTTTTTGGTTTCAAGTAAGTAACAGCTTGGCAGGGTTATCGAGTATTTTATTATTATTATTGATATTATTATTATTATCATTACTATTCGAAGAACCGTAAGTGCAAATATATTTATATTGTTTATGTCCTTATTTCTCTGACCTGAGGTTTGTTGCCCTTTCGGGAAATTTCCTGGGTAAATTTTACGACAGCTCCCCACCCCCCTACTTCAATCACAAGGGCGATGTTATATCTCAAAGCACATACAAAATCTTCTCTGAAAAATCTATATGCTGGCATTTTTATTTATTGTTACAACATTAATAGCAAACCGCAAACACTCTCGATCTTTGACGTTTATTATCTCAGCACCTATTCGGCCAAATTAAACGCATTTTTTTTAAAAGGAGCCTCTTTTCGACAACTTTTTTTAGGTATTTTGAGTATTTTTCTTCGGTATCCAAATTCCATTCAAAAATGAATTATTTATAAGACGAAATTTTTCAACTTTTCAAAATCGCGTAAAAAAATGATAAAAACTTAAAATTTTATCTATTGTGTATTATAGTTTAGAGGTCTAAGTAGTTGTAAAAAATCGGCGCCTATTACAACTCAAAAATACAAACCTGACATGAACGCAAAAATGACGTTAATTTTTTTCGCAGAAATTAATTAACAATTAATTCATGTAAAAACTATCAGGCCAATTTAATCGGCCTTTAGCATATTGTTTTATACTATAATAAGGTTCTCAAATCCCAATTTATAGCGTGATTGGATGATTTCTTATCTGCTAAACAAAATAACCTCGTTTTTAAGCTACTTTTTTGCATTTATAGCCATTTCTCAACGAAAAAATTGAATATTTGGATTTTAAACCAATTCTATCTTGTAGAAAATTTCATAAAGAACAAACTCGTAAGTATACTTTTTTTCTCTACCTTGCATATTTAAAGAGTTATATTAAGAAATATCGGAAAAATGAGCGATTTTTGCGTGTTTTTGCAGTTTATGATTTTTCCTGCAAATAACACAACTTTTTCAGCTGGCGGACCTTCATATTTTCTTTTCTTAGATGATTTCCGAGCAATTCAAACCAATATCTAATCTACGTCAAGACACAGCCATATTTCAAAGGTTTGGGGTCTAATTCTCCCGGACTAAAATAAATGAAGCCTGGTTGTAACAATGAATGTAAGGAAGATTTATATGAATCTCCTTTCGCATAAGGGGAGTAACTCCACCTTTCTTACCACTCATGACGCTGGCTCCGTCATAGCACTGACTGACTTAACAAACGTGAGTGCCAAATTTCATATTTATCTAAAATTTGAAACGTCATATCTGTAAACATCTTGGCATACATTTTGTCAGTCATGTAAGTACCTAAGGATTCATGAACCATCCCATCTTTTACATAACGAATCGCTATTGACACATCCTCCCAGTTATTTTTATCTCTGTTACTATATTCTAAAAATCCACGGCACATCAGAGTTTTCTATATCACGTACTATTTCATCTAATATGCCAATAATTTCATTTTCCATCTCATGAGAAGTGTATTTAACGTTTTTATGAATGCGTTTAATAGCTTCCACAAGAAGTTTATCCTTCTTAAGGGTGTAATATTAAAAAGAGTTATAAATAAACTTCGCTTTTTTCTTCGTCCTTAACATAGCTTCCTCGTACAGCAAGTTCGTTGACTGTTAAAAACTGGATCGACTTTACATAGTACTGATATTTTTCAAGCAACTCGCTGTTGATAAGTATCGAGACTGCCGTGCCTGTGGAGTCTTGGGAGAATTGATCCTTCCATATAACCACTGCTTTTAAATAAACTTCCGTTTTTTCGTGTGGGGGGAATCCATAACGTTTTTTTGAATTTGTAAACCCTACATTAGTGTATATATTATCTTTATTGCTAAACGGTTGAAATTTGCGATAGGCATAACAAACAGCGGCATCTTTTTCGACCGAATATTCAAGTCATTTAAATAATTCAAACCAACAGGCTCGAAAAACACGACCGTTACTTTGTTTTGGATACTCTCTTACTAATCTTACATTACAGCCTTTTAAAAGAAATTGCTGGCCTTTGTTGAATAATAATTGCGCATGCGTTTCGGCCTATTTTCACTGCAACTTTCAGGCTTGAAAAATATAGAAATGTTTATAATTTTCAAGGTTATTTACGCGCAACTTTACGTATTTTTCGTGATTTTAGATTTAGACCACATAATTATTGTGTTGGCCGTTCTGTATAATGGACAAATATCAGTTTTCTTTATATGATGCTCAATTTTTTCTAACAACTTATCGAATGTAGGCTCATTCATTCTCAGGTAGCTTTTAAAGATTTCAAGTCATTACAATCTTTGAATTCGTTTGTAATTTTTAAGTTTCCCATTGTTTTATTTAACCATGGATTGTTCCAGATCTATTCATCCTGTTTTCAATGCGCCTTTTTATATAAGTAGCAAGAACAGCATTTGTGGTAATTGCCAGAAGTAAAATTTATGCTTTTTCTGTATTAATTTCCAAAGTGAATTTCCACCTTTTTTTTTGTAGGATTCAACTTGTTTTTACATTCCAACCATAAAATTAATTTGATAATAATGTAGATTGTCAAAAAAATCTTGGAAATTTGCAACAAATAGGCTCAAATGTAAGAAGACTAGTTTTTAATTTTGCGTGCAATTGATATTGCCTGCCATAAAGCTGCTGCAAAAAGGCTGTAATGTAAGATTAGTAGAGTAATTTGCTTTATAGGCTCACGATTGTACTATTTTGCCGAGACGTGGGTACAATTCCATATCAATTTTCTGCCAGGGCAAACATTTTGCTTGCCAGCGGGTTGCCCTTATTCGCCTTATTATAGCAACACTTGTGAATTCTTGTAAGGCAACGCTTGCATCAAAAAAATATTTGAATAAAAACAGGAATGCTCAACTTATGGCGATCAAATTCTAGTCTTGTATTAATAATTTTATGATAAACATGTACGTGACCATGTTTTGAAATAAAATAAAATTGTTCGGGTTTCTATCTTAGTACATTATATTCCTTCCTTTGAGCGTCTCATTTTTGTACTAGTGGCGACATCTTCGGCAAGTATCATTTAAGCTAACTGATTCAGGTGCAGGTATCTTCTTAATATCGTACTCTGCGTAAAAGAGGGCGCTGCATATTCAGTTTCTAACTTGGACAAGGTTTCTAAAATTTTAAATTCAATACATAACCTCAAACAACAAATATATGTTCAGATTTTAGATCAGTTTTGGAAAATTTGAATTTTAGAAATATGTCGAATGATCACGTAAGTACTGTTTGATATTAATATATTTATAGATCTTCACGTACCGGCAAGTTTTACAAAATATTTCTGATATATACACAATGAAACTCTTAAATGTGTTTTCAGAAAACCAGACAAACTATTTATAACACCACTAAGGAAATAGCTAATAAAGTTGGAGGCAAATATGAAGTAGAATTCGATAATAATTCGATAGAACTTATATCAGAGTTGGTGTACAAAAAAATTATTGCATATGGAAAAGATTTAGATGCTTTTCAAAGGTATTTTAAAAACATTATTTTACTTCTTTATCTATATAGATTTGTTTTAGGCATGCAAGGAGATCAACAATTACAACGGATGATGTGAAATTATTAGTTAGGAATAATAAAACTTTGGTAAGTATGGTTCAACGTTATTATTTTATATAATTATTATTAATGTTGTTTACTGCAATTTATTACAAAGGGCTATCGACTGTAGTACTTCTGCCCATTAGATTTATATTTATTATACATAAAGACATGTTAATTTTTTTGTCAACTTAAGTAATAAATATGAAGATGTGAATATAGTAATACATAAATTCACTCTGATAGTTCCTGTATATTTTCTCACCGTTTTTCTCTGAAAATGTGTATTTTGATATTTTGTTCTTTCTGGTGATACAGTAGTTGGTCAGAAGGAGTGTACTGTATTCGTTTTTAGCAAAATTTTCTGTGTGTTTTTGTTTACATACATTTAGGTGTCTGATTTTCGTTAGTTTGTATAACAGCTGGAGGATTATGTAATTCCTTGTATGGCGGATTTTCGTGATTGTAACTGAGGATGTTTCTGCGACCTACAGCATATATCTGGTATAAAATTGTGTGTTCAGGAGAATTATTCTTGCATATTCTATAATTCTATCATATATCTGCATATCACTTGGCATTTTCAATGTCGATTCCTCGATTCTTGTGTAATAGGGAATGGAAATGACAGGAATGAGTAATGTTACTCTTATGTTTGAGCAATGAGTTTTGAATTTTAATTTGTTGTTGTAGTATGCCTTCCTACTTTACTTTGGGTTGTGGACAAACCTGTTGATATTGGAGGGTGATGGGAGGGGAAGAATTTTTCAGTCGAGAATTAAACAGGATTAGTTGTGATTTTGAGGGATTAGGAAGTACTCTCCATTTATTAAACTAGATCATTGTCTTATAATAAATTCCCGAAGATTTTTGGCTGCATTGTTTGTATTGTTTGCTTGAGAAACTAAAACTCATTTATTTTATCCCTTTCTATTTTTAATTATGGTTGCTATAATTCTGATTAGGTATTCCAATACCTTCTTTTCATGAACTTCATATATCAAACGATAATGCCAGACAATTTGGAACACTTTTCATGTCTAGGAATAATGTCCCTGTTTTTCCTCCCTTTAGTGCTGTTGCTTGTATGTTATTAGTAAGGATGACCAGCAGGGTTGCCCGAGATTAATAGGCGCACAGAAAACCACGTGCAACCTTAAAATTTTGTGCTCCGCACTGAACCTAATTGCCATTTTGTTGAAAAACTGATATCTACACTATCCATAGTAATGTAGGTATTGGTTATAGGAAAAATTAGGACAATAAAATATTTTATTTGTATATATATCTTGAGCTAGGAAGGAGGAGTACATATGAGAAAAAAGTCCTCCTTTAACGTGTTTCAACAATTTTTTATAAAAGTGGCCTTCAGATTTATACAGGGTAGATAGTTTTCGTTGACATCGTCTGTATAAATGTCCTACGTTTTCATTTAAATTGTTCCGAGTTTTTTTAATCATAATTTTATTTAAATCATACATTTGTTCTAGCTTGATCTGGTAGATACAAAATTACAAGTATTAAATTCCTTAAAACATAGCGAAGATCAACCTAGCACATCAAAAAGGAAGAGAAAGTGATGTTTAATTGGTTGAAATAATATATGTTTTTCTATTGAATGTGTTTGGTTTTGATATCCTATTTATATTTTTAATTCATTAATTGAATGTGTAACTAATTTCAGAGTTTATCTGAAGCATAAATAAGCACTATTAAACTTATGCTTACGGCGTCAAGCACTTGACAATTTATAATCAAAAGGATTTAACACAGTTGAGGAGCAGACTTCCAAAATGCTTTTTGTCCAAAATTCAAAATTTTCAGGAGAAGAGAAATAGTACCGAGTAGAAATGACGACTTTTGGATCAAATTTTATTGTAGGAAAAAATGTAGAAAAAACACTTGAATAAGATGCACTTTGATTTCAGAAATATTTATTCTAATCCTCTGTCATATGCATAAAAATGTTGGTACTTAAACGCATTTTGGTTGTCCTCAAAGGACAAACGTTGTTTTGTTAAGGAAAGGTGAGGACAAAGTACGATTTGTATAGACACAATTATCGAGTCGGGAAAGAAAATTAGTAGTTTATTTCTTGGAACAAAGTTGAAAAACTCATAATAAACAAATAATAATATTTTTACACCTTAACGCCACCATCATCGTCGTGGCAGTGACAGAGGTCTCTGTTCAGCATCCACTTCGTCTTCTGCACCATCATCTGGAATATTGTCGATGCTGTAAGGTAGAATTACCCTTAACCATGCCAATTCTGGATCACTACTCCAGTTATTTCCACCCAGCTCGACTAATAATTTTACCAAACTTACCACTTTCTTAGCTTTAATGTCGTGTCTGAGGGGAACTTCATGCAATTGTATCATTTCCAATGTTTTTCCCTTTTCAATAAAGTTTGATATTTAGTTCCAAAATCATCGTTTCTATAAAATTGCTCAGTCTTCACACGTACGCCACCAACTGAGGTTCTTTTAAAGAGAATTCCTTTTTTGCATTGCTTATAGCGTCATTTTTTTCAAAACGGTTAAGGCTTGTTTAAAATCGTAAACTTTCCAATCGTCGCCCAGTTTTCGAACTTCACCAAATTTTGAATATATTTCATAATATTACTTTTCCGCCTAACATATCTAATATGCGAGAAAAGTATTGGTTTACCCCAAAAAAAGTTGGAATTTTGAAAATTTTTTTTGAGTTATTTTCACGTTTTCCATCAACAACAACACGAAAAAACTATTTTTAGAAGAATAAACGGTTTTAAATATTAAAAATAACTTTTCCGCATCTGTGGCCATGAACAATATTCTATCATCAAATTGTTACTTGTATACACTTCAGAGGATGTATCGTGCTAACAAACCGAAAATTCTCCAAAAATAACCAAAAATTTAGTATATCTGGATTTATAGGACCCGCTGTACTCGCTCTAGTCAACTGAAAATCAATAGGGTACATCTGTGAGATACCTTGAACAATATTCAATCATAAAATTGATCAATCGTATGGAGGCTGTATCGTGCTAACAAACTGAAAATTCTCCAAAAATGACAAAAATTTGGTACCGTAAAGTGGGGTTACTTTGCCAGACGGGGAAACTTTGCCTGACCACGAGTTTGCAAACAAAACAAAAAATATTTTTAGATATGACAACGTCGCTTTAATGCAGGTGGCGGCAAAACGTTCCCCGATCAACACGTTACCAGTCTGGAGCTTGGCGGAGCGGCGTGTTCTTTGAGGCAGTCACGTAAGTAAAACTGCTATTTTGATGTTCCGAAATCATGTTGCTATGCTAAGAAGCGCGTCATAAAAAGTATTGCAATTTGAATTCTGGTTTTAATATCCATTACATATAATTGTATGTGAGTTCTATTTATGCTATTAGCATATTTCTACATGGAAAATTTCATGTAGTTTTAGTGGTTGGCAAAGTTACCCCATATATTTATTAGCTCTTTTTTTTCAGAATATGGTTCGAAAATATAAGAAGCGTGTAGGTGCGCGCCGTTATAAAGATTATACCGAGCAGCAGTTAAAGAGGGCTGTACTTCTAATTAAGTCTAAGCGAATGGGATATACGGAGGCATCGAAAACCTTCAATATTCCTAGAAGGACCTTGATGAATAAGGTTAACAAGAAACATGAAGGTGCTGTTGGAGCACCTCAGCTAATCTCTCCAGAAATTGAAAGATCGATTGTGGATATTATAATAGCCAGTTCAGAGTATGGCTGTCCCATAACTACGATGGAATTGAGAATCGTGCTGAAGAGTCATTTGGACAAAGAAGGTGTCCGCCTTTGGAAATTTAAAGACAACTTACCTGGTGTAGATTGTTGCAGAAATTTTATTGCAAGACACAAACACCTACTATCTAACAGGCAGTGTCAACACATTAAAAAAGCAAGAGCCGAAAAAATCGATGACGAAATGAACAATTACTTCGACAACTTAGAAAATAATGTGATAGGAATTCCACCTGGTTCAATCCTAAACTACGACGAAACGAACCTGACGGACGACCCGGGATCGTCAAAATGCATTTTTAGAAGAGGATTTAAATACCCGGAAAGAGTTATGAACTCGACCAAGTCCTCAATATCCGTAATGTTTGCTGCCACTGCCGATGGAACTTTACTCGCGCCATACGTTGTATACAAGGCCGAAAGACTATACGATGCATGGTGTATAGGGGGACCTGAAGGGACTCGTTATAATAGAACGAAATCCGGGTGGTTTGACCAATGCGTATTTGAGGACTGGTTTACACAAATTATCTTACCGTGGGCTAAGAAAATTGATGGGCCCAAAGCGTTAATTGGGGATAACGTTTCGAGTCATTTGAATATAACCATCATTAGAGAGTGCCAAAGAAACAATATTAGATTCATCTTCCTGCCATCGAATTCAACTCATTTGACTCAGCCGTTAGATGTAAGTTTTTTCAAGCCCTTGAAAGTAGTTTGGCGACGCATAATAACTACATACAAAACAAAAAATCCACGAGACAGTTCAGTAAACAAAATAGCCTTCCCAACTAATTGAAGAGATAAAATTAAAAGATCCACAAATCATACAAAATGGATTCAGAGCAACTGGAATATATCCTTGTAACAGAGAAGAAGTCCTTAGGAGAATGCCGAATAAAAGATTTCAGGAAACGAACACTGATATAAGCGACACTTTATTGGATTTCCTTAAGGAAAGTAGAACACCTTCAAAATCCAGCGCTCTGAAGAGAAAGAAGATGCTGAAAATAGAACCTGGAAAATCGGTTGCAACTGAGGATTTTACGACGAATACTCCACAAGAAAAGAAACTTAATAAAACTGACAGAAATGAAGAAAATGACTGGGCCGAAACGGAAAGTGAATCTGAAGACGAAGTAGAATTAGATGAAGAACCTTGTCAAAAGACTGATAACAGAAGTGATGAACCTCAGGCTCATTGCTCCCGTGATATAGTAACCCACAAGACTGAAAATAAATCGAAATTAGATGGAGTAAAAGAATCAGATTTCATAGTTGTAGCACTTTTAGGAAAAAAACAATACAAGCATTTCGTTGCGCGAGTAATCGAAAAAGAAAACGACTGTTGTCATGTAAAGTTTTTAAGGCCAAAACCACAAAATAAGTTTAATTTTCCTAACATTGATGATACAGGTATTATTGTTGAACAGGATATTGTGACTATTTTAGAATCGCCAAAACTTACGTCAACGTCAAGACAAATTTTTTTCTTTGAAAATGTTGATTTTACCAAATTTAACTTGGTTTAGTTCTTTTTTACCTATGTAAGTTTTTAAGACTGTTTTCATTTTTTTAATTTCATCTGTGTTTACCTTAGAGTTAAGAATTAAGTTGTTTTTATTTTGTGTTATTTATGAATCAGTATTATTTCCAGAAAAACCTTCTGTGTTGCTCAATGTTCTTGAATATATTATATATATTAATGTTAAAAAAGTATTTTTAGCCCTTATTAAAATTTTCTTTTTTTAAAATACATTAAAGGAGGGCAAAGTAACCTTTACAGAGGCTTAACATTGCATGTACGCTTCAGAAACACGCAATTAAGGTAGTTGGCAAAGTAACCCCAAAACCGAGGTAACTTTGCCAACTTTTTGAAGTTTTAAAAAAGCGGTTGTTATAAATTTTATGCCTTCTTAAAACAACACTAAGTAGCCAAAGGGTGAAAATTTCATATATATAGAGCTGGCGGTATAATTCCCAATAAAATCAGAGATATTTTTAAAAAATCAGAAATTTTGTGCAAAGTAACCCCACTTTACGGTACTTCAAGTACCATAGCACCCGTTGTACTGGCTTTAGTGAGCTAATAATAAATCGGGTTCATCTTTGAGACACTCTGAATAATATCCAATCATAAAATTGGCCATCCTATATACTCCGGAGGCTGTATCGTGCTAACAAACTGAAACTTCTCCAAAAATGACAAAAATATCGTACATAAAGTACTGTAGCACCTGTTGTATTGGCTCTGGTGAGCTGAAAATCAATAGGATTTATCAGTGAGATGTTCTGCATAATATTCAATCATAAAATTGGCGACTTGTTGAACTCCGGAGACTGTATCGTGCTAACAAACTGAAATTTCTCAAAAAATGACAAAATGTCGTACTTCAAGTACCATAGCACTCGTACTGGCTCTGGTGAGCTGAAAATCAATAGGGCTCATCTGTAACATGTCCTTAATAATATTTCATCATAAATTTAGTGACTTATTGCACTCCGGAGGCTGTATCGTGCTAACAAGATATGTAAGGAAAAGTGGCCAACGACAACACGCAGGATTTTTTTCTAAAAACCGTTTTTTCGTGTTCTTGATGGAAAAATCAAATTTTTTTTTCAATACTCCAACTTTTTTGGGGTAAACCAATACTTTTCTCGCATATTAGATAGGTTGGGCGGAAAAGTCAAAATCCTGTGTCTATGTTGTCGTCGTCGGCCACTTTTCGTTACATGTCTTGTTAGCACGATACAGCCTCCCGAGTGCAACAACTCACCAATTTTATGATTGAATATTGTGAAGGACATGTCACAGATGAACCCTATTGATTTTTAGCTCACCAGAGCCAGTACAACAGGTGCTATGGTACTTGAAGTAAGACATTTTTGTAATTTTTTGAGAAATTTCAGTTTGTTAGCACGATACAGCTTTCGGAGTTCAACGAGTCACCAATTTTATGATTGAATATTATTCAGGACATCTCACAGATGAACCATATCCATTTTCAGCGCACCAGAGCCAATACAACAGGTGCTACAGTACTTTAAGTACGACATTTTTGTCATTTTTGGAGAAATTACATTTTGTTAACATGATACAGCCTCCGGAGTATATACAACTGACCAATTTTATGATTGGATATTATTCAAGGCGTTTCAAAGATGAACCCTATTGAGGTTCAGCTCACTAAAGCCAGTACAACGAGTGCTATGGTACTTGAGGTACCAAATTTTTGTCATATTTGGAGAATTTTCAGTTTGTTAGCATGATACAGCCTCCAGCGTGTATACAAGGGACCCATTTTATGATTGAATATTGTTCAGGGCATCTTATAGATGAGCCTTATTGATTTTTAGCTCACCAGAGCTAGTGTACAACGGGTGCTCTGGTACCTGAAGTGCCACATTTTTGTCCTTATTGGAGAAATTTCACGTTTAGTACGATACAGCCTCCGGAGTGTATACAAGTGACTAATTTTATAATTGGATATTTTTCAAAGTGACTCACAGATGTACCGTATTGATTTTCAACTGACTAGAGCGAGTACAGCGGGTCCTATAAATCCAGATATACTGCATTTTTGGTTACTTTTGGAGAAATTTCGGTTTGTTAACACGATACATCCCCCGAAGTGTATACAAGTGACAATTTAATGATAGAATCTCACAGATGCGGAAAAATTAGTTTTAATCTTTAAAACCGTTTATTTTTTTTGTGGCGATTTCAGCACACTACTCTTTCTCTACCCTTCCAAAAACACGAACTGCAGGTAAATACGAATGTCCTCGGACTGGAAAACATATTCTTATGGACTTCAGTGTTGGAGGAACACACACAACCAAATCATAAGCATGTGCATGACATAGTTATTTTTATTTTGATCCCCACATCCATCACAGCATAGTGAAAGGTTTGTTATATGACCTGGAATTTCCAGTTTATTTAAAAAATCATAAGTGCAAACCCCATTTCTATCGATCCCCTATCATCTTTGTTTTCAAGCCAAGTGTAAAATACAGGGGTGCTGGTAGACATATCTGTTACACAGAAAGCTTAAAAAGATAGCTGTTGTGCATAGAAAGCGTCTCCTATACGTACTTTAGGCAAAACTTGGACTTGTTGCAAATTGAAGCAGTAAGAAAGTGTGAAGTCATTGGTTTCCTTTTTTAAAGTGTAAAAGTTCTTGGCCCTTAGTTTATAAACTCTTAAGTCGGTCATAAGTCTCGCTTTTTCTTGTATATTCATACATAAACGAATTTGCGTTTGATGTCGCATACAAAATCCACAGACATCCATTGCTGGAGAGCCAAATCCTATATTGAAATATGTATTAAAAATTCGACTAAAAAACTTATACTTTACTTTGTTCTGGGAATTTACAAAGATGTTATAAGCTTTCCATAATTTGGTTATATTGTACTCAGAGGACAAGTAAATTCTTCGAGATTTCTGACGCCCATAATGACTTTCGTAGCCTTTCAAATTCGCTATAAATTCTTTTACCTTTTTCCCGTATTTTTGTGGGAATGGTGATCCCCTCCTCTTCTCTCTATTATTCCACAACCAATCATCATATTTTTTGCAATATTTTGCACGCTCCCTTGGCTGACCCCAAACAGATAAAAACATGTTCTGGCAAACGGACCTCTTTTCAGCTGGAGAACGAACCCATAGTTTATATTTCACACTCAAATTGTGATGTTTTGGATGGCGAAGCCTCCTGCTTATTTTTCTTCTTGGAGTGGATATTTAAAAAATATGAGATAGTTTAACGTCTTGTTTGATCTTATCTTCCTGTGAATAGCATTTTGCTCGACAACGTTGCAAATCCGTCAAACTTATTCTTAGGGTTGCTATAAATGAACTAGATTGGTGGAGTGGACTGTTGAGTTTGTCGTTCACTACTGCACCTAAGTAGAGGTGTTGTTTGTTTTGCTTCGATAAGGTTGCGGAAAGAAGGACCAGTCGTAATTTTAAGTAACG